>CM060595.1:12878712-13361212 GCA_030578255.1 Tiaroga cobitis
ACCAACATCTTGAGCGCTTGGAGATGGTATTGAGTCGGCTTCAAACCCAGCATTTAAAAGCAAAACTAAAGAAGTGCCATTTCTTCCAAACAGAGGTTGGATATCTGGGTCATGTGATATCGGCGGCGGGGGTGTCAACTGACCCAGACAAGATCCGGGTTGTTTCGGAATGGAGCCGCCCTAACTCTGTTAGAGAGCTGCGGTCATTTCTCGGGTTTGCGTCATATTATCGTCGGTTTGTGGAAGGGTTTGCTGGAATAGCGGCCCCCTTGCATAAATTAGTTGGTGCTCTACAGGGTACCCGGAAGCGGACCGCATCCATTAAGCAGGGTTCCTTTGAACAATACTGGAATGACATATGTGAACGGTCATTTAGTGATTTAAAGGAAAGACTCGTCCAAGCTCCTGTGCTAGGGTATGCTGATTTCACTCTTCCTTTTATCCTGGAGACCGATGCAAGTCATCTAGGATTGGGCGCAGTGTTGTCACAAGACCAAGGGGGGCTACGGAGACCTATCGCTTTTGCCAGTCGTGGGCTTCGGCCAAGCGAGAGGAACATGACTAACTATAGTGCAATGAAGCTGGAGCTCCTGGCCCTTAAATGGGCAATGACAGAAAAGTTTAGAGAATATCTTCTTGGTAGTAAGGTGACGGTCTACACTGATAACAATCCTTTGCGTTACATTGAGTCTGCAAAATTGGGGGCTGTTGAACAGCGCTGGGTTTCCCAGCTTGCATTATTTAACTATGAGATTAAATATCGACCCGGCACTGCAAACCGCAATGCAGATGCGCTCTCCAGGTTGCCCTTGCCCCCTGCTGTTCAATCTGAAATTGCATTACCAGGTATCACTGTTCCGAAGTCAATTTTAATGCAGGAGAAACCACCTGGATTGAGCCCCCAGGTGGTGGAATTATCAGCAGTGGATGCAGTTCCTGCCCGGAGTAAGGCTGATTTGAGAGCATTGCAGGCTGCAGATCCGTGTATAAAGACCTTTCTACCATTTTGGGTGCAGGGGCGGCGCCCAATAGTTGCTGAGTTGAAGAATATGCCAAGGGATGTCCAACAGTTGGTGAAACAGTGGCCCAGGGTGCAAGAAGTAGATGGGGTTTTGTATAGAACCGTTCAGGTGCCGCCTTCAAAAGAGTTGGTTTGGCAATTGTTATTGCCTAAGAGGCTCCAGGTAGAGGTGCTTACTAGCCTCCACGATAATCATGGTCATCAAGGGATAGAGCGGACCACTGATCTCATACGTCAAAGGTGTTATTGGCCTAATATGTGGCAAGATGTAAAGAAATGGTGCACTGAGTGTGAACGATGTTCTGTTGCCAAGGCCTCCCAACCCAAGGTGAGAACATATTTGGGAAGCTTGTTAGCTAGTAGACCTCTAGAAATCATTGCAATTGATTTTACAGTTTTGGACCGAGCTAGTAATGGGCAGGAAAATGTCCTTGTTGTAACAGACGTTTTTTCCAAATTTACACAAGCTTACCCCACATCTGATCAAAGGGCGAGTACTGTAGCTAAGATCTTGACGGAGAAATGGTTCTATGTCTATGGGGTGCCAAAGAGGATTCACTCCGACCAGGGGCGTAGTTTTGAGGGGGAATTGTTGAGGCGCTTGTGTGACCTGTACGGTGTTTCTAAAAGTAGAACGACCCCATACCATCCTGAGGGTAATGGCCAATGCGAAAGATTTAATCGGACATTGCATGATTTGCTTCGTACTTTGCCATCTGAACAGAAACGAAAGTGGCCGCAATTGCTGTCCCAGCTCCTCTTTGCATATAATACAACTGTGCACCAATCGACTCAACACTCCCCTTATGAGCTGATGTTTGGGCAGAAGCCTAAATTGCCTGTTGACCATCTGCTTGGTCGTAGTGATGAACCTGAAGAAGAGCGTACCCCCTCAGATTGGGTTGCTCAGCATCAGGAGTATTTGTCTTCTGTTTATACTAGTGCCCGTAGGCACTTGGAGACTGCAGCTGAGCGTCGTAGGGCTGCATTCCCCGAGTCCATATTCATACTGCCTTCTGGCACTTTAGTATACTGTAGAAATCACTTTCATGGCCGCCACAAGATCCAGGATGTCTGGAGTTCTGTTGTGTTTGAAATTGTAACTTGCACTGATGAAGTAGGGACTTTGTATAAAGTAAGACCACAGGGAAAAGAGGGCCCTATTAAGGTCATGCATCGTTCAGAGCTTAAGTTGGTTCCCCATGGTACAGATAGGCCGTTTCAACCCACTAGGAGTGTTTTGGCTTCCCCTTCTGGTCTTGGTAGTGAAGTGAGTTCTGAGGAACCAGAAGTGGAAAGTCAGCCACAAGTAGTTGTGGTTCAGACTAGAGCGGGTGCCCAGGTTGATTCTAGCCCTCAGTCATTAGACCATTGTGTTCGTTTTGCAAGACCAACAAGAGACCATTCTCCCAGTAGTATAAGAGAACCTACCGGAGTGCAGTTGCATGCTGTCACACCAGAGCAGGAGTCGGATCTAGTAATTAATGTAGATATTTCTGTAGAGCGCCCTATAGACCAATCATTTGGTCAGCCAGAAGAGACTAGTCCCTCCCTTAGACGTTCCACTCGTAGGACAGCAGGCCAACACCAAAATCCTTTTCATCTACCCCAGTCTGTGGTACAGAATGGATTCAATGGTATAGCAGAGGTTAGCTCTCTTACTTTCCCCTTTAGGCCTTGGCAGTAGTGATTTCCTTCAGGTTATTCACCAGGACGGTGACTATTAAGATAGGGGTGTATGTAGCCAAGTCAATAGGGGGCACTGCTGAGGGTATCTGTAGAGGGTGTAATTTCCCTTTAAATAGGCCACTTCCTGTGAGGTATGGGTGCAGTACCTGAATTGTTTGGCATGGTCGCTGGAAGAACAAGCTCTGGTAGGTTTATTTTAATAGGTGTTATGAGAAGTGTTTTAATGCTTATTTATGATGTTTGTGATCTTTTTGATGTGTTGGCCAAGAGCCAGCAATTTTTAGTGACAATGTTAATTCAAATGGGCCAGCTGTACGTAATCAATTCATTGTCTCTATGTAGTTGGTTTGTTTTAGATGTGAGGTCTAAATGCCCTAATGCTGATAACGTTTGGCTGGATGAGCGGTGGACACTGAATTACCATTACCGCATGTGAGTGTTGATACGGTCAAAACGAGTTATGTTTCTTTGAAACGATCATTGATAACCCGGTGTTGTATGTATTAGGGTAAATGACTTTCATTGTAGAGGAGTTGGTTTAAAGGCCTTCACGTTGGCCATGTTGACCTGGATAAGCGATGGATATTAACTGCTGCTGCATTTCCTGTGGCTCCTGAAGTTGGCCAAAAGCCAACTAAGGTATTTATTTTTCTTGATGTAATGTTGTAATAGCTAGCATATTTTAACCATGTTGATTGAAATAAATATATGGACAGTGGTTTCTAGTTTGAACCAATGTTATGATGTGATGCTATTTTTCAATGTTATGTTTAGATATGATTTCAGTAAATGAGATTGTGGTTTTTGTATGGGTTGATTTGTGTATTTTTGTTTGATTTACTATTGTTCTTCCTTTATTTAGAATTCGATTTGTCCTGTGCAATTGACCACTGTTTTTCCCTACCTTTATTTTTGTTTTTCATGGTTTTTGTGATATTTTATTAATTTTGGTTTGGTTGGCCCATGACTAACAGTTGTACATTTTTATATGGTTTATTCTGTGAACTATAACCAGGTCATCCTCGGTAGCTGTGAGTATAGTAACTACGGGAGGGAAGATAGTTTCTCTTGATTCATATAAGTGTGGTGTGTAAAGAGTTTTTGTGTATTTAGTGTGGCATGTAGAAATTGAATTCTTTTGGGGTTTATTGTATTTATTCATTTTGTTGTGTGCATTTTCTTTTTGAGTGTTATGTTACCTTCCATAGTTAATTGTACCACCACCTCTCAGGCTTACATTTGGCCAGCTTTGAGTGAAAGCAGATGAGACCAGAATCATTGTATTCAATAAAAGTGATGTTTTGATTTTTTTATAGTAATTTTGCCTTTATTCATTCAATTGGATAGCCGAGCGGGAAACCCTCTAGTGACTTGGGATCTCCTCCCCAAACAAAATTGGAGTGGCGTAGTCCAGTGCAGTAAAACACACACCTACAGCCTTATTACACTATATTGAGTGAGGATGTTGGAGGTGGAGATTTATAGCCTTTTCTCACAGCATTTGATATAATTAAACTTATTAATTTGATGGCAGATCCAGAAAGGTTCAAACGACAATCATCAGTTACAACTGGAGACTCACCCGTTGTAAAATGCAAAATACTTTTGACTGAGAGTTTGGAAAAAGAGACTGCAACCGGACCAAGCAAGTTTATTGCAAATTTAATGTAGTCAAGCAATGCTGATGTTGTTAACATTAACAATTTGACAACAAAGTATAATTTGCACGTGATATGATCAGCGATCGTTAGATTTAATCAGCGCGATTTACTGCAATGCTTTTTTTCCCTTAGTTGGTCAGAACAAAAGTGGATTTTACTTACTTGTTCAGATGACAATTTAGGGTGAAAATTATTCCAAAATATATTCCAAAAAGTATAATCTTTGATTCCGAATGACAGTATCCACACCTGCGCGGCGACTAACAGCCGCACATTCTCCTCAAAACATGAATTCTTCCGCGAATAACTGCAATTGCAGATTTTGAACAGAGATGTTGACAAACTGCGGACTGCAGCTTTAAACATAGCCTACATGTTTTTGCTCAGAAAATTAATATGCCATATGTTATAACACCAGAAATATCTTCTAACTGCAATCATTTATCATTAGGATGTTGGATAAGAAACGGTGAACTAATAGCTCATTACACGTATATTTTATAGGCTACCTATAATAATAATAAAAAAAAATTACTGAAGTAATTCAGGGAAGAAATTAAAAAAATATATATGTATGTATAAAGATACAAAATATAGTTTTGGGTATAGGACCTATGCTAATAAAGATGAGTTATACTTATGTAGAATACTGATATCTCTATGACCATAGAGCTGTGTAAGGACATCAGGGATACAATTGTAGACCTGCACAAGGCTGGGATGGGCTACAGGACAATAGGCAAGCAGCTTGCTGAGAAGACAACAACAGTTGGCGCAATCATTAGAAAATGGAAGAAGTTGAAGAGGACGGTCAATCTCCCTCGGTCTGAGGCTCCATTCAAGATCTCAGCTCGTGGGGCATCAATGATCATGAAGACGGTGAGGGATCAGCCCAGAACTACACGGCAGGACCTGGTCAATGACCTGAAGAGAGCTGGGACCACAGTCTCAAAGAAAACCATTAGTAACTCACTATTACGCCGTCAAGGATTAAAATCCTGCAGCGCACGCAAGGTCCCCCTGCTCAAGCCAGCGCATGTCCAGGCCCGTCTGAAGTTTGCCAATGACCATCTGGATGAACCAGAGGAGGAATGGGAGAAGGTCATGTGGTCCGATGAGACAAAAATAGAGCTTTTTGGTCTAAACGCCACTCGCCGTGTTTGGAGGAAGAAGAAGGATGAGTACAACCCCAAGAACACCATCCCAACCGTGAAGCATGGAGGTGGAAACATCATTCTTTGGGGATGCTTTTCTGCACAGGACGACTGCACCGTATTGAGGGGAGGATGGATGGGGCCATGTGTCGCGAGATCTTGGCCAACAACCTTCCCTCAGTAAGAGCATTAAGATGGGTCGTGGCTGGGTCTTCCAGCATGACAACGACCCGAAACACACAGCCAGGGCAACTAAGGAGTGGCTCCGTAAGAAGCTTCTCAAGGTTCTGGAGTGGCCTAGCCAGTCTCCAGACCTGAACCCAATATAAAATCTTTGGAGGGAGCTGAAAGTCTGTATTGCCCAGCGATAGCCCCGAAACTTGAAGGATCTGGAGAAGGTCTGTATGAATCTTGAGAATCCCTGCTGCATGTGTGCAAACCTGGTCCAGAACAGGAAACGTATGATCTTTGTAACTGCAAACAAATGTTTCTGTACCGAATATTAAGGTCTGCTTTTCTGATGTATCAAATACTTATGTCATGCAATGCAAATTATTTACTTAAAAATCATGTTTTCTGGATTTTTGTTCTAGATTCCGTCACTCACGGTTGAAGAGTACCTATGATAAAAATTACAGACTTCTACATACTTTGTAAGTGGGAAAACCTGCAAAATTGGCAGTGTATCAAATACTTGTTCTCCCCACTGTATTACAACCTTAACATAAACATTTCATATACAATATAATTGAACATGTTTGTAAGTCTATATTGTAGTGTTTATCATTGTAGCCTTATTTAAAGCTACACTGTGTAACTTTTTTAGTTTATTCTTAGCTAAAAACACTTAGTTCTTTCAAAAATATATGTGCTCATTAATGTATATTTACTTTGTTCAAGTAATAAAGTATTCTCGTGAGTGTATAATATGCCATTGAAAATACATACGGGTGAGGGGTTCTAATGTCGGTCGCCATGTTGCCCCTCCATCTTGAAAGTACTTTAGCCAAAGAGGGACATCAAGCTTCGCATTTCGCGTTTTAACACTCGATGGCACCGTGTCGAGGAGGTCGTACTGGAAGCCATGTTAATCTTGGACTTTATTGGCCACCGTAGGAGTTAAAACGAAATCATAAAGGAATTATGCTTAGGGCACCAAAATGGCTAGCAGCGGCACTGTATGCGAGAGTATCAGTTGTAATATAATTGTGTTCCTGTCGGTCAGTGTTAGAGGAACAGTGTAACAACTCAGGCTTAGCCTGGCATGACAGCAAGCCTGTCCAGGACCAGGACTAGTTTCCCAGCATAAGTTGCCAGAGTAACTGAGTTTGAACTATTTTAAGTTTGCTTTATGAAACAGAATCCACCTACAATAAGTCTGTTTAAGAAAAATAAGCCTGGCTTGTATTCTAATCTTGTTTTATGGAACAGCTCTCTGGACTGTCAAGCTCCAAAAAATAGTCATTTTAAACATCATTTAAACAACATCAGCATCAAGTAATTCTTGGAACCATTATACCTGTTTTCCCTCAGTGCCTTTTCCATATTTCAGAAGCTAATGGGTTCCAATGTTTGGCACAAATCTTTTATCAAAACAACAGGTTCATAAATCATGCTTATGGTCTGTCTTCTGTAAATGCATATGGTATGTCTTTCATTCTGCCCGAATGTGTGTGTAACATAATTTATAGGGAAAGCTGAACACTGCAGGTCAAGATAAAAAGTTCCAAAATGCTTTCTTGTTTTTCCACTGAAAACTATCAGGAGTAGGTTTTCATCTAAGCCAAAGATGAGAACAGTAGTGGAAAAGTATTTAAGATTTTTATATTTATTATATATATATTTATTTAGGTCCTTCCATTTTTTTCATGTATCAATATAAGAAAAGTAAACAGTCCATGTATTAGTCACAGTAGCTTCAGGCGGTTTTGATTTGATTAAGTGCACATATGCTCATTTGTACAAATGCAGGTTTATATAAGCCAGATCCGCTTTGTACACTGTAATGTATATTATGTACCCTCTCATTCAGAAAGGCTTGTATTTCATTACAGGATGAACAGGCAGTTCAACTGAAGTTTGAAAATAGTTTGTGGTTACATCTTGGAAACAATATTTCATGTCTTTGATGAGAAGACTTTATAATCTCTTGTATTGCTACATTTGTCTTTTGTCATGATTAATTTGGTTATGAAGTCTCATGAGCCTCAGATTTAATGCAAAATGTATCTATTTTAAATTATTAAAAATCCTGAAAGCCAAAAAGGTGTTTGTGTAAAATGTTTTGGCAGAAATCACATTATATGCATACATTTGGTTAGTCCAATCAAGTCTTACCTTCTGCAGAAACTTTCTTTGAAAATTACAATTATCTAAATGCCCTAAATTGATGTTTTGCCAAAAATAGCTAAATATCAGAATTCCTAACATTTATTGAACCAATAGTTTATGACCAATCAACTAAAATGTTTGCCACACAATCCTTTATCATGCATAAATAGTGGTCTTCTATAATGATTAAGATAAATGTTGCATTCTGAGCAATATCTGTGACATCCAAGGATTTTTTTATATATATTTAGGCCAGGCCTGAATAGCTAGTCATTACCAAGACCAGAACCAAGAGAAAAATAATACAAAATATATTTCCATAATTTTTCATTTAATGACTGATATTTACTGGAAACTTTAATTTACTCTTTGTCACAGATCACCCTAGCCACCATCCTCTTCACTACACTTCCTAGCATCCCTCCCGATCCCCCTTTGTTCAGTGGAGGTTTTGGACAAGCTGTTTATTATGCGTGCAGGGCAACCACCCATAAGAGCATTAAAATAATCTAGCCTTGAGGTCATGGACGTGTGAACTAACTGTATTCTAGGTTAGTACGTGCAGAGGTTTTTGGTCCAATCATTAGAAACTCTGTTTTTTCAGCATTAAGTAATAAGTCATCCAAATTTTTATATCAGCTATGCATTCCATTAATTTCTTGAATTGGCAAGTTTCGTAGGGGCGCGAAGAGATATAGAGCTGAGTATCATCAGCATACCAGTGAAAACTAATCCCATGCTTCCTAATGATATTTCCCAAGGGTAGCATGTACAGAGTGAACAGCAACGGTCCTAGTACTAAGCCTTGTGGTACTCCATACGGAACTACTGCTACAAACTGATAACTGTCAGGTAAGTATGATTTAAACCATGCTAATGCAATTCCACTAATGCCAACATAGTTTTGTAGTCTATTTAAAAGAATGTTGTGGTCAAAGGTGTCAAATGCAACACTAAGATCAAGTAACACTAATAGAGAGATTGTAACTATGAGAGATGTCTCGGTACTATGGAACAGTCTAAATGCTGACTGAAAATCCTTGCAGATACCATTTCTTTTTTTTTATTTTATTAAGCAAGCAATACAAATACAAATAAGTACATAAGAAAGAAAGAAAAACGCAACAGTGGAGAAAAAATATATATAAACCAATATAAATGTGAGAAAGAAAAAAAACAAGTATCGGACAAACAAAAATAGTTGATGACAAATGCAGATACCATTTCTTTCTAAAAAGGAACATAGTTGTGAGGATACTGCTTTTTATAGTATCTTTGACAAAGGGTAGATTTGAGATCGGCCTGTAAATGACTAATTCTCTAGAATCAAGTTGCGTTTTTTTAATAAGAGGTTTAATAATAGCCAGCTTAAAAGTTTTTGGTACATATCCTAGTGACAAAGATGAATTAATGATATTAAGAAGAGGATCTATGACCTCTGGAAACATTTCTTTCTGTAGCTTAGTCAGTATAGGGTCTAACATACATGTTGTTGATTTAGATTATTTAACGAGTTTAGACAATTCTTCCTCTCCTATTGCAACGAATGAATGATTTTTTTTCCTCAGGGAGACTACAATGCACTGTCTGATGCGATACTGTAGTAAATGGTTGCAAAGTTATAATTTTCTCTCTAATATTATCAATCTTTTTAATAAAGAAGTTCATAAAGTCATTACTGCTATGCTCTTTGGAAACTTCAGAAGTAGAAGCTTTATTTATTGGTAATTTAGCCACTGTATCAAATAAAAACCTAGGGTTGTGTTTGTTTTCTTCTAAGAGAGTCGAAAAATAAGCAGATCTAGCAGTTTTTAAGGCTTTTCTGTAAGTAATCTTGCTCTCTCTCCACGAAATTCAAAAAACGTCTAGTTTTGTTTTCTTCCAGTGGCGCTCCATTTTTCTGCATCTCCATCTCCAGTTAGATGACGCCTTGGGATGATAACGGGCTGTCTATATGTATATTAAAATCACCAACAATTAGAACTTTATCTGCAGCGAGTACTAACTCCGATAAAAAAAATCAGCAAATTCTTTGATAAAGTCTGTATGGTGCCCTGCTGGCTTTATGCCTCCGCTCCTCCGTGAGAGATACGAGACCGGTGCGTCTCACAGGTGTCACTCATCAGCAAACACGCCACTGGCCTCGCGCCGCTCTCTCACGGCCCTCTGCCTCGTCCTGCTCGCCACAGGCAGGTTAACAGGCTAGCGATATACTAGCGTGTTGTGCTTGCGATAACGATTTAGATAAAAGCAAGCGATGTCAGATTAATGTGATAGGCAATATTAGACAATATCTAATATATGTTGATGAGTAAGTTATATTTAACAATATAAACAACAAGGAATGATATAGAGATTCAAAGCAGAAAGCTAAATGGAGCATACAGACGCAAACCAGCAGCAAGGCAGACAGGAGCAATCGATCAGGTTGTGTCCTGGCGTTATTCCTGTAAGCTCTTTAAGTGTTCTGAGTTATTTTATAAGTAAAGAGTTCTTCTGTTACTCTGTCGTGCGATTACTACAGCTACAGTTGGGGTCCAAGGTCAAATGAAGTGTGATTATGGGCAAATTCCAAACTGCATTTTTGCGCTCTTGAGGGGCACTTCGGGAAGGGGACACCACTTGTAGGGATGTTTGAAACGAAAATGAACAACTGGATCCCTTCACAATGGGTTTGCATAGGGAACTTGTGATGGTCACTTTAAGGAAGTAATTTTATCATTTATGGTCATGTGACCCAGCGAATACTCGTGATTTATTTTAAAGCTATAGATGGCCGGAGAGTTCGAGTTAACTTACAAACAGAGCAATTCAAGTTGTTTTTGTTTTGTTTGTGATATATTTCATAATTTTTGACATGTTATGTTTAAATAAGTTTCATAGGTACAAATTGTGTTAGGTAATGCGAGAGCAGCAACAGTTAAATAATAGCCTATGATATTTCTGTCTTATAACCATATTTACTACATACTAAAGTACTACATACATACTTTAGTATGTACTACATACATACTAAAACCATATTTCTGGATCGTTCGGCAGCATTCAAACATGTTGTTTGTCCACAGCCAGGAACAGCACATCTGCGTGGCATTGCAGTCATCTTGTAAACAGACCCACTCGCTGCACGTCAACGCATGCGATGATGTGAGCTGAGGGGTGTTTGGTGTTTTTAGCCCCCAACAGCGCCTTACAGACAGCGAGGGGATGGGTAGGTTTAGGGATGAGGTTAGGGTTAGCTGCCTGGAAGGAGCCATTTGGGTGCTAAAAACACCATCGAGCGAAATGAGGCGTAGTTGTCTTGCACTGGAGGCGGTCATATGCAAACGACTGGTATGTCACTTAGTACCGTGACGTCACTAAGTTCAGAGGATCTAGAACGAGCTGTATTTAGAGCTTGATTAAATAAATGCTTCGTTTATAATGGGGAGGACGCCTTAAGCTATGAAACTTGCAGGAAGTTTTAATAGTACATAGATCTCTTACATACCAAAAGATCAAGGCAAATTTGGTTTCTCATGTCATGACTCTCTTAATGAGTAATGGGCGTGTTTTGGGTGTAAAGTGCAATAAACCAATCAGACTCTCATCTCCCATTCCCTTTAAAAGCCAGTTGCGCTCGTGCCATGGCAGATTCGCTATTTACATGGTGAAATTTACAAGCGAAAAAATTTAACGCTTCTCTAGCGAGGAAACAAATCTGCCCGTGCACGAGGTTAAAGCGCACAAGCAGACCATCTACGGGACAAAGTGTATAGGCGTACATTACTAACACGCTCTTTAAATAACAAAAAAAAATTGCACCATTTGTCACGGTTTCTGTTGTGTGTGTGTGTGTGTGTGTGTGTGTTCCAGTCAGCGTCTCGAGTTTTGTGCCTTCCTTGTTCCTGTTCTGTCCCTGTGGATTACGTTGGATTGTTCTCTTCACTGGACACTTCACCACACTGCTGCACTCTCTTCACCAGACCCATCTGACCATCGGGGTCCCTGCGCCACTAACCTGTCTTCTCTGGACTCATTACCATATACTTCATATTAATAAATAGTAGGGGTGTAACGGTACATGTATTCGTATTGAACCGTTTCGGTTCGAGGCTTCCGGTTCGGTACGCATACAAACCGAACGATTCCTTGGACCATTTTTCCTGCCGACAAAATTCGCGCTAGCGCTACCACCACAACGTTGCGCAACATCAAATGGCAAGCGTAATGAAAGCGGAACGAAACTGCGCTACTCATTATGTGCTTCACGGATCGTTTATCAGTTCGGGCCAGCAACATCTGTGCAGCGCGAGCCGATCTCGATCAAGCGACACTGTTACAACACAGCGCTAAGAGATCCAGTAAAGAAAACATTTGAATTCGCCACTGAAGTAATAACATCGCTGTGAGATCTAGTGAGAAGCATTCACATTTCTCCGTTATTAACCGTAGATCTCTATTAGATCAAACAGCGCTGACGTGGAAACCAGGAGAAACTTTGTGCCGTGAATGAACTAATACTTTACGTCCACAGACCAGCAACATTCACCATGGATTTAATATAGTACCACTAACTGTAACCAGTTTGGGTGGAATAGTGAAATGCTTTCAAGTACTTCACACATCTTTTTCCAGCACTTCAAAACTCAAATAATATATAAATAAATTTATATATTTAAATGTTATTTTTAATGTGATGACCAAAACATTATTTGTTCATCCTTCAAAGATGACCCCCATTTAAACCTGAAAGTTTCAAGATGTAGGAAAACTCAGTTATTTACAAATATTTTTTCTTTTAACAAATAGGACATTTCTCTGGCATTTTTTCTTTTTGCTGTATCGAAAACGTACCGAACCGTGACTTTAAAACCGAGGTACGTACCGAACCGTGATTTTTGTGTACCGTTACACCCCTAATAAATAGTTTCACTTGCATCTTGCTTCCTGTTCTCATTACCTGACACCATTGACTTCAAACCAGGTTTCAGTTGGTCAATGGCGCAGTCTATTTCAGTTGCCTCAAAATAGCAACGCGCCAACAATGCGCCTGAAAACACCTCGTTTTCCAGACTGATCTCATAAAATTGCGTGTGTATGACACGCCAATTCGTATTTCCATTTTTAGCGTGCTATCAACACGCACAATCGCTTTTCAGCGTGTTTATGAACGCAGTTGACTTAACGTTATTACTGTATATATAAATATATGACCTACCTCCACCCCGTCCCTAAACCTACCCGTCACTGGGGTTAATAGCATTTATGAGTCTTCCCCTGCCATCCTAGGGAAAAAAAATATCGCTCCCCAGATGTAGATCTACATTTTGCTTCGTTTCGCTCGGAAATTTAATGGCGTGTACATATACGCGGAATCACTTGGACATTAATGGTGTAGACATACACGCATACACGCGGATATCTCAAAATGCGTATAGATAACACGCCACTTGACTTGAAAGTGGCGTGTCTGTTTACGCAAAAGTCATGATGTCATGTTGCGTTTTCAGACTAGCACGCCCATGGGCGCACTAATGGGCGCAAATGCATTTGCTATTTAAACAACGTGGCGCAGGACGTGAAAATGATAACTGCGTCAAGCTGAAACTAGCAAAAAACACTTGCGTCGCGACTGGCGCTATTGCGCTAAATGTAGGCTATAATTGGGCCCAAAGTGTTTGTGCCTCCTCTTACCATCTTTTCCACACAGGACTCGCAGGGCTCGGATTTATTTACTGCAGTTATTTAAATAATGGCAGAAATGGCTATCAGCATCAATCAAGGATGAAAATGATCTGTCTCCCTCCTCAGTTGTCAAATAAATAAACAAATAAATTAAATTAAATTAAATTAAAAACACTGTACTTTACTAATTTTAAAGGTTTTTAAATGTAAATCACACTGAAGAGCAATGAATGAGACAGGACAGCGTCATTTAAGTACCAGATTAAAAGAGGGAAATACTGTTGTAATACTGCTGTGTAGGCTGTTCACTGCTGATCAGTGCTCAGAAGTAAGTATGTGACTACAACAGTGTAGGTTTTTCAACAAGATTCTTTTTCTAACGTATTTTGTGACAAAATGTTACATGCTGTTGTTATGTCTTTCTTTATTGCAAATGCTGCAAATAATAAAATGCACAATGAAACCTCTCATATGAAGTGCTGGGAAATACATTAATCCGAGACCTAGAATCATATAGACCAAATGTTTCAAAACCTAGAATCATATAGACCAAATGTTTCAAAACTGTTTCACTTATTCATTTGAGGTCAAAACTTATTTTGAAATGGTTTAAGTTTATTACACTCTTTGTTTAGATTAGCATAGTGTTTAAAATGTGATGAATATGATGGATTTTCATAGTTAAAGATAAAAAAATAAATAAAAAAAAAACATATTTTTTAAATGGCGTATATACAAAAGGCTTTTGTAAAGTAACAAAAATAAACACTGAAAACTTGAAAAATTGAGAGTTGTAGAAACACAACCTACAAATGGCAATAAACATTCTCTGTACTGGGCTGTGAACTTAGCTGCTAATGTTATTAGAGATAAGTTTGGTGTCTTCAATGCCCAGTTTCACATATTTGCCCGTATACATGTCAACATATGATATATTCTTCAATATATTAGGTTGACAACCGAGGTGTTGTCTTGCTAGAAAGATGGTTCTTTTAACGTCTGTGTGGGGGAGCGTTGACATGCATGAATTATGGGACCTATGGAAGCTTTGGCATGCATGTATAATGTTCAGTACAGCAGTGGTTGATGGGGAGAAAGAAAAAAAGAGAGATGCATAGCAAGAAAGAGGGCTCTTTTCCAGTTTTGTTTAAATAAGCATTGGCGGGTGATGCATTTCACAGGTTCCTCTAATGTCATTGGGTATTATGGGATAGGCTGTGTGAGAATTCTCAGCTTGCTCACAAAAGTGGGAGAATCAGTGAATGGGATGCAAAATGAAAGAACAGAGTCAAAGGAGCCGTCGCTGCAGCAGTGGAATGAGCAATAAATGGGTCCGATTAATGGTTTAGGGGGCCCAGTTTGTGCAAAGGGAATTTTTAAAAAGGGTTTAGACATTTACTGAGTTGTAGAGAGCAACGCCTTCTGTTGCCTACCTGCAGCATTCTTTCAAACCTAGAGAGAAAAACTAAAGTGCAAAAGGTTTGTACTGCGCTTGAGGGCAGAACAATGAGTCCAGAAGAGGCAAACTATACATTCTAGGAATGTGTCATAAATTAATATTCTTACTGCACAGCTGACATTTTAACATGGCTGCTTAATTTCAGTTCTGGTTGCTCAAGTCGGGTTGGTCTTTGTGTGTGTGTGTGTGTGTGTGTGTGTGTTTGGCATTTTATCACCAATCAAAGTAATAGAACACATTTCCTCAAAAAAAACATTATTTGAGGTGTTATTATCATTAAATAAAACTATTACAGAAAACTTTACAGGAAAAAGCTGAAACTGAATACATTTTCATGACTCCAAAACTAACAATAAAATGAAATAAAAATGACCATGGATTAATACATTACTATATAATAACAATAGGGTTTAATACATGATATATTATGACACCTTTACAACCGCATTAAACATGAAAATGCTCCTTTTGTCTAAGAAATTCGATTATTAATGTATTTATTTTAAGTTTTGTAACTATACCAATTTAGTGTAGTTTGGCAGTCCTATACAATACCAAAATATATCTATAATAAAACTAATATAATAAAACTAAAAGAAAATCTAATCAACTGAAACTGGGAAACCCAACTAAACTAATACAATGTAAATACTGTGTAAACCTAAATTAAATGAAAATAACAAATTGAAAATAATATTTAAAATTAAATTAAACATAAAATAAAATAATAAACTCTAATAACCCTTCATGTCCATGGCATAAACAATTCTGCCATGTCTTTAGGACATTATTCGCTTCTTTAAGCTAGTATCACTGCTTTCTTCACGCTGTGTGTGACCCACTTCCCGTCTACATCTTTGAGTGGCAGTTGGTGGTCTGTGAGGACCTGTGTGCTTTGATATCCATATTTGATTAGCATAAAAATAGCCGTCGCTACAGAGGTTCCTGGTTTGGTGATACCCCCCGTTTTATGAGATGGTCACAAATAGGTTTGGAGCCTCAGCATAACTTATCTACAGCAAGAACAAAAGACCAGCTGACAGTTCCAGTCAAAATTGGTTAGGCTAAGTTCACTCACTACTACTTTAAAAGTATATTCTGTATGTTATTGAAGTGTCAAACATGCATACGCTGAATGTTATGATACACCCCTCTGTGGTCATGTACAGACATTAATATAACACATTTTGATACTACACTAACTCGCAAGAGCCAAGAGAAACAGTCTGCGGACAGGATTGATTTGCTTTACTTTCAGGCTGTGATAAAAAGATGAGCGAACTGGGGGAGGTGTTTTTTAGTCTGCAGTTTCATACTGTATTAATAAGCAATAAAGTAGGCTATTCATTGGAACATGTCTGAACTTGCTTTAAAACACCCTGGCACATTTCAGAGACTCTAATGTGTTCTTATTTATAATTTTATTTCATAATTTTTCAATTACGAATGCATTAAAGGTATAGTTCACCACAAAAAGAAAATTTACCCTAATTTTCCTTCTTCTGTGAAACATAAAATTATATTATAGGCAGAATATCTGAAGTGCTCTTTTCGATATGTATCCATAGGAGTTTTGTGTAAGGAACAGAAAAAAACAAAATGTAAACCTATGACGTCAAATTTGTCATCAGGTTTTGAATTTAAAATTAATACAAAAAACTGCATTTATAATCTTGAAAAAAAAAAAACATTGGAACATTGGACATTTAATATGAATTCTCCTAATATGAAAAATTAGGGTTTTAATTATTCAAGCCCTGGTGATTTAAATCTGATACGATATTCTGCCCACATCTGTCATGTGACCATTCACCATGTTGCAAGTCTGAAAAATCTGCAGCAGAAGGGAAGAATATCAGTGAATGAAGTTTTGGCTGTTTCTCTCACAAAACTATTATTTGGCTTCAGAAGACTTAAAATGTCATGATTAGCCTTTGTTTGGGTTAATAAAGATAGCAGAATTTTATCCACGTCCTCAACCCCAAAAAGGGAAAAATAACATACAGGTGAGGGGGATACTCTGAGGTGAGGTGCTACTTTTATAAAACGGTACCAATTAAAAATGTCACCGCGTATACAAATATTGCAGTGATGTGTTTGATACAACCGGTGATAAACACACAACAGATGTTATTTATATACAAGGAAAATAAATAACATCTAACATCCCTAATGCTAGGTATCATCTTTATGCAGATGATACCGCTATTTATTGTTGTGCATGTAAAAGGTAAATTTGCAACATAAAATTGCACGTATTCTTTAAAAGTGCCTTGAAGGACCATGAAAAACCATATGATTATCATTCAGTGATTTGGTATATACATACCATAATACCACCACAGTACTTTTAATAAATAATAAATCATAATAAGACATAAATCATATTAAAAGTGAGTTAACAGTACAACTGCTAATGAACAGAAAGAATTTAAATCATTATGCTCCACCCCTGACGCTTAGAGCAGTGGATGGGATCATAGCGGTGTAATTACCTTAACTTGCATGTTGCCTGTAGGTCTGTCTCCTCACCTCAAAAGTACAGCCACTGTGAGTGAATGTTGTTGTTGCTCATTTTCTGTGAACTACAGTAAACTCCTTGCTATCTAACATTGCGTAATTCATATAGAGTGCCATAGGTGAAAATGCAACACAAAGCAGCAGTATTTCGGGGACAAATTGTTCTTCAAGTCATAAACAGCCTCTATCAGTGGAACAATGTTTTTGGTTTCCGACCCCTGGTCTGGATTTGCAATTGAGAGCCTGCAGCTGATGGGCTGGAATGTTGCCAACTTCAGCACACTTCAATTAGCCATACTCTTTTTGTCTGCTTCCTCATGCAGAATAGTCATATGTCATAATGAGTTTGGCTAATTTATGATCATGCAATATGAGTGGAGTGTCTTCTGTGCACGACTTGAGAAACATTGTGTGCAAATCCAACCTAAAGATACTCTTGTGGGAAAAAAGTGTGCTTAAAGGACAACTCCGGCGCAAAATGAACCTTTGGTCTAATAACACAGTGGTACCGAGTCGACCGTTCTCTGAGATTTGTTTTTATGATAATCGAATGTAAAGAGTTGTATCTCTAAAACTGTTTAGCTTATAACGCTAGTATAGGGCATAGAATAAGTAAAAACATTTAACATTTAAGAAAATTTCAGAGAATTCAGAAAATTGAAATAGTCTGGCGAGGTGGGGCCACGGGTTGGCACATTCCCGGGATGGACCTGCTGCTTCTCCATCCATTGTTTCGTCCATGGTTTTGTCTCTTATCTAAATCTGACCATGGAGTTGAGTTTGGCGGAAAGCTGAAGGTGATTGCTGATAGGCTGTCCCAATCAGTGGCGCCTGCACAATCCAATCACGTTTGAGAGGGAAACAACAAATTGAGGGTTTCCGAGATTTTTCTTTTTTCCTTTTTTTTAATTTTTTTTTAGAAGAAGTAACGGGTACTCACGATTATGGATAGAAATGTAGCGGAGTAAAGAGTACAATATTTGCCTCTCAAATGTACTTGAATAAAGTCATGAGTACTCCCCAAAATCATACTCAAGTAAAGTACAGATCCCTCAAAATTATACTTAAGTACTGTACTCAAGTAAATGTACTCCGTTACTGTCCGGCTCTAAGATTAGGCAAATAGTCTGATGACGTAGGACTGACCGCTACTGTCATGATCCTGGTTCCCTTCTCGTGTTTTATTGGTCTCTGTCTCCCTCTTCTGGTCATTCTCTGTATCTGTTCCCTTTTGTTCGCTCTCACTCTTCATTTACTACTTATCTTCCCCAGCTGTTTCTCATCTTCTCATTATCGCACCTGTTCTCTATCCTCTATCATTAGCTACTCTCTATTTCTAGTCTCTTGTGTTTCACTCTAGTTTGTCGGATTATTGTTGACCGTCACGTTTGTTACCGCTGTTGTACTCTTGTTATTTGTTATGTCCTGTCTAGTCCAGTTGTCAGTTATCCACCTGCTACTTTACCAGATCAGAGGTTACCTGTGTTGAGTCCAGAAGAGGTGTGAGGGATCTGCGCTTCTCCAGTTCTCCTTTGCTCTCCCTTCTCCAGTCCACGAGACCTGCTGCGAGCGCTTCTCTGTTTCTTCAAGAATATTTTGAGACATTTCTGTTGATCGGCCGTTGCGGCTCTGCCTTGTTTTTCATTAAAGACTGTTAACCTGCTTTTCGTCTCCTGAAGTTTCCTCACGCAGCAGTCAGCGTGACAGAATAATCCGACCACCATGAATCCAGCTGATGGGCAACCCATTCAGAACGTGCTTGAGATCCAGGGAGCCATGCTGGGGAGACACGAAGAGGAACTCGCCACCGCTCGTCAGGCTGTTGAGACGCTGGCTTCCCAGATGTCTGACTTGTCTGGGCAGTTTCATCTTCTTCGAACAGATCCGGTCCGGTCCTCTGATTCCTCCGCTTCCGAGCCACGTGTGAATAATCCCCCCTGCTATGCGGGTGAGCCTACCGAGTGCATGTCTTTTCTAACCCAATGTGAAGTTGTGTTTTCGCTTCAGCCACACACTTATTCTGAACAACAGACTCGCATAGCCTACATCATCTCACTTCTCAAGGGACGGGCTCGTGAGTGGGGAACAGCGGTCTGGAATTCCGAAGCCATCTGCCTCGACAGTTATTCCCTTTTTAAGGACGAGATGTTACGAGTGTTCGACCGTTCGGTGCGGGGATCGGAGGCTTCTCGTCAGTTATCCTCTCTGCGTCAGGGAAGACGCTCTGTCGCCGACTTCTCGGTGGAATTCCGCACGCTCTCTACCTCTTGTGGCTGGAACGAGCCCGCGCTGGTAGCGCGCTTTGTCGAAGGGTTAAACGCCGAGATCAGGGATGAGGTTCTGGCTCGTGAGATACCATCTTCCCTCAACCCCCTCATTGATTTGGCTCTACGTGTGGAGGAACGTTTTGAGTTGCGTCGACGAGCACGTCCAGCGGCCCCGCCTTCTCTCTCATCATCTATCGGCTCCCCTTCTACTGCACCTGCGGCGGACCAGGAACCCATGCAGCTGGGTGGAATCTGGATCTCTGCTTCAGAACGCCAGCGTCGAATTATAAACCGTCTGTGTCTTTATTGCGCCGCTAACAACCATTTCGTCACTTCCTGTCCTTTAAAAGACAAAGCTCCCCAGTAAAGCGAGGGTTACTGGTGAGCGCATCTTCTCTAAGCCCTCCGCCGCCTTCTCGGACTATTTTTTCTGTTCATCTCCGCTGGTCCGACTCTTCTATAGACTGTCAGGCTCTTATTGACTCTGGTTCCGAGGGAAATTTTGTGGATGAGGCCTGGGCTCTTAGGCATGGCGTTCCCCTCATTGATCTTCAGGATCCCACCACTATTTACACCTTGGATAGACGAGTTCTCGCCAGGGTTCACCGCTCTACTGCCCCCTTGAGTCTCACCGTGTCCGGTAACCACCGCGAGACCATTTCTTTTCTGGTATTTCATTCCCCTAATATACCTGTGGTGCTGGGTCATCCGTGGCTGGTAGAACATAACCCTCAGATTAACTGGTCCAAGAACACAATCTTGTCATGGAATCTCTCGTGTCATGCTAAGTGTTTGGTGTCTGCTGTGTTTCCTGTGTCTTCTGTCTCTGTTTTTCAGGAGGAGCCAGGTGATTTGTCAGGAGTGCCCGAGGAGTATCACGATTTGCGAGCGGTTTTCAGTCGATCCCGGGCGGCATCCCTTCCACCTCATCGCCCGTATGACTGCAGCATTGAGCTTCTTCCTGGAACTACTCCTCCTCGGGGAAGGCTTTATTCTCTCTCTGTCCCGGAGCGTCAGGCGTTAGAGAAGTATCTCTCTGAATCCTTAGACGCTGGCACCATAATTTCCTCTTCCTCTCCGGCCGGTGCAGGTTTCTTTTTTGTGAAGAAGAAGGACGGCTCGTTACATCCCTGCATCGATTACAGAGGTTTGAATGACATGACTGTCAAGAACCGCTACCCCTTGCCACTTATGTCATCAGCCTTTGAAATCTTGCAGGGAGCTAACTTCTTCACAAAACTGGATCTTCGCAACGCGTATCACCTAGTCCGCATCAAGGAGGGTGATGAATGGAAGACCGCTTTTAATACCCCGCTGGGCCACTTTGAGTACCGGGTTTTACCGTTCGGCCTGGTCAACGCTCCTGCCGTATTTCAAGCTTTGGTCAATCACGTTCTACGAGACATGCTAAACGTTTTTGTCTTCGTCTACCTTGATGACATTTTGATTTTCTCTCCGTCTTTACAGGTTCATGTGCAGCATGTACGTCGAGTCCTCCAACGACTTTTAGAGAACAAATTGTTCGTCAAAGCCGAGAAATGCACGTTTCATGCTCAGTCTGTTACATTTCTCGGCTCCGTCATCTCGGGACAGGGCATCAGTATGGACCCAGCTAAATTTCGCGCGGTCACCGATTGGCCAACACCCGACTCTCGTATTGCGCTCCAACGTTTTTTAGGGTTCGCTAACTTTTACCGTAAGTTTATAAAGAACTTTAGTCAGGTGGCCGCTCCGCTAACCACTTTAACTTCTGTCAAGTCTCGTTTTGTCTGGAGTAACGCGGCTCAGACCACCTTTGATCATCTTAAGACATTGTTTACGACCGCGCCGGTTCTCGTCACCCCTGACACTTCTAAGCCTTTCATTATCGAGGTTGATGCCTCAGAGGTAGGAGCCATCCTCTCGCAGCAGTCTTCTGCTGACGAGAGGATCCATCCTTGCGCTTTCTTTTCGCATCGTCTCTCTCCGTCTGAACGAGACTATGACGTGGGTAATCGCGAACTTCTCGCCGTCCGTTTAGCCCTGGGAGAATGGCGTCACTGGCTAGAGGGGTCTTCCTTTCCGTTCGTGGTCTGGACAGACCACCGAAATCTTGAGTACATCCGATCCGCTAAGAGACTCAACGCTCGTCAGGCTCGTTGGTCTCTATTCTTTGCTCGTTTCGATTTCTCCCTCTCCTACCGCCCTGGTTCTAAGAATTTAAACCCTGACGCGCTGTCTCGTCAATTCTCCTCCCCCGAGTCGTCACCCATCGAGTCTATCCTTCCTCAGGAACGAGTGGTAGGGGCTGTTACTTGGGGAATAGAACGAACCGTCAAGCGCGCGCTTTCTCACGCAATAACTCCCCGTGGCTGCCCTAAGGGTTCATTATTTGTTCCCCCCTCCGCTCGTCGTGCCGTTCTTCAGTGGGGCCACTCCTCCAAGCTTTTCGCTCATCCTGGGGTTAGGGGTACTATTGCGTCTGTGTCTCAGAAATTTTGGTGGCCCACTCAGGAACGTGATATCCGTCGTTTCATTGCGGCATGTCCTGTTTGTGCTCAGACTAAGGTTAGTAATAGACCTCCCGCTGGTCTCCTTAGACCGTTGCCTGTTCCGTCACGTCCGTGGGCTCAGATTGGCCTTGATTTTATTACAGGACTTCCTCCTTCGGGTGGAAAGACTGTAATTCTTACTGTCGTCGATCGATTTTCGAAAGCGGCTCGCTTTGTCCCTCTCCCATAGCTTCCCTCCGCCAAGGAGACCGCCCAAATTGTTGTCGATCACATTTTTAAGATCCACGGTCTCCCTGAGAATATCGTATCCGATAGAGGGCCACAGTTCGCTTCCCTGTTTTGGAAAGAGTTCTGTCGCCTCATCGGACCCACGGTCAGCCTTTCCTCGGGTTTTCACCCCCAGACCAATGGACAAGCTGAACGCGCTAATCAGACCATTGGCCGAATTCTGCGAAGCCTCGCGTACCGCAACCCTGCCTCCTGGTCTGAGCAACTTCCATGGGCAGAGTACGCGTTCAATTCCGCTCCCTCGTCCGCCACCGGCCTGTCTCCTTTTCAGAGCTGTTTAGGGTACCAACCCTCTCTCTTTCCTTCCTCGAGTCCGGAATCTAATGTTCCATCCGTAAATGCGTTTATCCAACGCTGCAAACGAACCTGGAGGACGGTGAGATCCGCTCTTTTAAAGTCTCGCTCCATCACCCGTCGGTCCGCTAACAGATATCGTATCAAGAGTCCCTGTTATGTCATTGGTCAAAGAGTGTGGCTTTCCACCGCCAATCTTCCTCTCCAGTATCCGTCTCGTAAACTGGCTCCCAAATTTATTGGGCCCTATCGCATAATTCAGGTCCTTAGCGCTGTCTCTGTGAGGCTCAGATTGCCATCCAATCTCCGCCGTGTTCACCCCGTGTTTCATGTCTCTTCCCTCAAGCCTGTTGTTCGCCCACCCCCCCCCGCCCAGTTAACCCTCCGGTTCGTGTCGAGGGTTCCCCAGTCTACCGGGTCCGTAAGATCCTTGATGTCCGTCCTCGTGGTTGTGACCATCAGTTTTTGGTCGACTGGGAGGGTTATGGTATTGAGGAGAGAAGCTGGATTCCCGCCCGGGATGTCCTGGACCGCTCGCTCATCGACGATTTCTTTCGCTCTCGTCAGTCTTCCTCTTTGAGTGCGTTACCGCTGTTGTACTCTTGTTATTTGTTATGTCCTGTCTAGTCCAGTTGTCAGTTATCCACCTGCTACTTTACCAGATCAGCGGTTACCTGTGTTGAGTCCAGAAGAGGTGTGAGGGATCTGCGCTTCTCCAGTTCTCCTTTGCTCTCCCTTCTCCAGTCCACAAGACCTGCTGCGAGCGCTTCTCTGTTTCTTCAAGAATATTTTGAGACATTTCTGTTGATCGGCCGTTGCGGCTCTGCCTTGTTTTTCATTAAAGACTGTTAACCTGCTTTTCGTCTCCTGAAGTTTCCTCACGCAGCAGTCAGCGTGACAGCTACTTTATATTTCATCCTTTAATAAAGCCTGAACCTCGTTGTCGGTCCATCTGTCATATTTTTTAAACTCCATTGTTGATTCACGCACCCAACAGATTGAAAAAAAAATGGTGGTTGAAATAAAATGCTGTGTGAGTCAACCAATCAAAATGCGGCATGAACTCCACCAATCAGCATGATCAGCACCCAAGTCCCACCCCCTAAAGTTCCCGAACTTTGAAAAAGTACTACCTCGCAAGCAGGGACTTTCTGAGGTGGAAATTTTACCCAGAACTTTTAGACTCTGCTTCCTGCGAAACACAACGAGTACCACCCCAAAGTTCCTTGTTCATGGTGAAAGTTCCTGCGGTGGAAATGCGGGTAGGGTTGGGGTAGGGTGTCCCGATTCTTGTTGCAATAGAGGGGTAGGGCGAAGGGGTAGGGCTACATAGCCCTCGAACCGGAGATTTTTCAGGGGGACACTCCGAACGGAGGGCTACGAGAAAGTTCCCAGAATGCATCGCGAATCCCCAGCGAGATGGCTTCGCAAACTTTAAATATAGCCCCAGATGACACCACCATGCACTTTATTTACTCTTATAATAATAATTTACTCATTTAAATGTAAGGACTGTGCTAAAAGGGTGAATCTGAATAACTAAATACATCCTGCTAAAGACCCAAAAAGCCTGGACTGTAAATTTACACACCCACTCCCACACACACACACACCAAGCATATAACCCATGGCATCGGGTTACATCGGAATGTCCTCAGAACCCGGGGACATTTCTTTTGTTTAAAGACATTTAACAAAATATCTTCAATGTGTTTCTATGTATGTGTGTTTCCCCATTGTCACCGTGAAGTATTTATTGTAGCATAAAGTGAATTAGAAATACCTTCATTATGCATTTTAAACATAAGTGTATATTCCTTTAATGTAACATAATGTTCCTTGATATCTCCAGAACGCTTGTGGTATGGACTACCCAAATATGTAAAGAACTATTCAGTAAAATACAGTTTACCATGTTTTCCACCTTTGGAGTGAAAAGAAACAAGCAAACTAAAGACTCACCCTGTCATAAATAAGATATCGACAAGACAAAGGAAAGCCTTCGCGCCAGAGTTTTGTCGAATCTCATTGGTTAAGGTTGCTCCGGAAGGGGCGTGGTCTGCGTCCCTTGAAAAGGACACAGACGCAGTCTCCTTCCCTCTCTTGCAGTCTTACCTTCTCAGAGAAACATGTGATGCTAGCGATCTCCTCATGGAGATCTGATCCCACCATGGATCTTTTCTTTTGTTCGTCTAGAGTTCGTCTCTTCTTTAACTTACTCCCGAGTTCGTCTCCCAGGAAAGGGAATGGACTTTGCCGAACTATTTCCTCGGGTAACGTCACCTCAAAGACTTTAAGCCTTTCAAACACTCGCGCCGAATGCCAACGAACGCCACGTGATCCCCAATGGAACAAAGGGGCCACGCGCAAGCGGCCAACCATGCACGCGCCGGGACGGGCCGTGCAAAAACGCTGCGGCCGCGCTCCACACGACGCGCGTACGCAGGAAAAGATCTGCCTTCCAAAACGCGGCTAGACCTTGCAGGCCGCTCAAGGAACGCAACAACACATGAGAGAACCCTTCCACATGCAAGTAAATTTGGGTTACCCTGTTTTCAGAGCATTAAGAATGTGTTTTCGTGTTGTTTCAGGAAAGTTGACTGTCTAGGTGAACGTAACCCTCTCTCTCTCTCTCCCTCTTACTCGCTCTCAAGCGTGTAATTTATCCATACCTCTATCTCACACACTTTCTCGTTCATTGATGTCTTATTGTGTTGTTTATGTCCTTTTTGTTTGTAAGTATATATATATATATATATATATATATATATATATATATATATATAATTACTGTACCGTAGTAAATATATAAGTAGACATGCCTTTATTAAATCCATTATATTCATTTTGATTGATTCACTGTCTTTGCTCAGTTTCAAGTCTCTTAAGTGCAGATCTTATGCTACAAGCTTACTAAAATTAAATATACCTTAAAGAGTATTTGCTTATAGGGCAGGAAACCCCATTCTTGTGGCCACAGAATTGCGTTTCCTGAAATCCTATAAAGTAGGATGATATTGTGGATCAACCACAAAGATCATTCTGACAATTGAGCTAATTCATTTTACCTGTTTTGTGAAACGTGGTCCGTGTAATTAATTGCAATCAACTTGTGGTTAATTTCAAGGATTCACATGCATGCATGCAGGTAAAATGACAGATCCTCCCTTATCGGAGATTTATTAACATGTAAGACTGATCTAATCCAAACCTGTATGAATAATTATTAATTACCAATTATTAATTATGATATGCAAATTCCCCACGGATTAGATCCGCCCTTGAGTCTTTACATATTGGTGGAGAATGCGGGCACACTTTAAACTTGTTTTTGAGCAAAAATCAGTTTTCAATCTATGTCTATATTGTGATTTAATATTTTACGCGCGCCTCGGGTGAGTGAACGCAATGCGAACTCACCGGCTGACTGGAGAGGCACAAAGCCAGTCCATGTCAGCGGAGCACATTACAAACGGCTAAATTCGCCTAAACGTTTTAGTCGTTGTAATTGCTAAAATGAATTGCAGTTCGTAATACTGATATTCACGGTTAAAGTATTGAATGTAAACTGTAGTTCGTAACAAAAGAGATATTACCTCTGTAAAGACGTTTACATGTTAATATATTTTCTTTTGATCAGCCTGTTTTCAAAACGAGAATCTTTTGAGCAGAGCGAGAGAGGATCTGAATACAGCGATGCTCCTGTATTCAACCTAAAAGGCCTGATATTATAGTCATTAGACTAACAAAAACTCCTGGTTTCAACTTTGATGTAGCTAACCAAATGTTAAACCAGAACACTTCAATCATTAAAGTGCTAAATGATGAATGTATTGGGAGTTAAACCACAGACGTAAATTCCTGTTGATATAGTTACACGTAAATGCAGTGAAATAATCCTGCCTCGTGAACCCGTGAGAAATATAGCACCGAAAAAAATCCAAAACCTAAAGACATTTTAATCATAAAATGATAAATGTATTGGGAATTAAACCACAGACGTAAATTCCTGTTGGTATAGTTACACGTAAATGCAGTGAAATAATCCTGCCTCGTGAACCCGTGAGAAATATAGCACCGAAAAATCCAAAACCTAAAAATATTTTAATCATAAGTGCTATTTCATAAATGTTATTTGGATCCGAAACGACAGACGAATAATTCCTGTTTTCTTTTGCACAGCGCTGCGAAAAAGAAAAGAAAGGAAGAAAACCTGCTAACGTGTTAAATAAATATAGCACCATAAAAATCCAAAACTGAAAACATTTTTAATCAATGCCAATTGATAAATGTTATTTGGAGTTGAAAACAGATGAATAATTCCTGTTTCCTTTTGCACAACGCAGCGAAGAAAACCTGCTAACGTGTTAAATAAATATAGCACCGATAAAAATCCAAAACTGAAAACATTTTTCATCAATGCCATTTGATAAATGTTATTTGGAGTTGAAAAACAGATGAATAATTCCTGTTTCCTTTTGCACGACGCAGCGAAGAAAACCTGCTAACGTGTTAAATAAATATAGCACCGATAAAAATCCAAAACTGAAAACATTTTTAATCAATGCCATTTGATAAATGTTATTTGGAGTTGAAAAACAGATGAATAATTCCTGTTTCCTTGCACAACCCAGCGAAGAAAACCTGCCAATGTGTTTAAAATAAGTATAGCACCGGAAAGAAATCCGTCGAGATTTAAATGAGACAGTGCATGTCCCCCGAGACACTCGAAAGCGGGCTGGTTGCAATACTACTGCCAAACGCTAGGGTGCGCCCTTGAGTGTTTTCCAGTATCAGATTGCCTCCACGCCCTCCATGAGCGAAATAGCGCCATCGTGTGGACACTGGCGGTAAAGTGTCTTCTCTTCAATTTTCTCTTCCCACAACTTCAAAGTTTACCAGTGAGATTTTGAACTCGTGTTTCTAACTTTCAATGCATGGCAATTTACAGCCTCGTTTACTAACATGATTTTCCCTGCCTTGACTGTGTGCACTTGTTTTGGATTTTGGTTCAAACCACATTTGAATTTAAAAATTCTAAATTATGTCTTAGCAGTTTCTGATGACCGCTCTGTTTTGAAATGGCTTTCTCCCAGTTGATCTTATGTTGGTTACTACCACTGACAACTCACTGTGGTCGTGATCATCAAATATAAGGCCAACCCTTAATTTCCTACACTTATTCAAATTTGGTTTGAAACAAACAGATTTCAAGGTTAATTTGAATTAAGTCTCATTGCCCGTTGGGAATTGTTTTATGGCTTTTTCTATATTTCCCTTTTCAAATTATTTTTAATAATTTTGATTTTATTACAACTGTCTCCTTGCTGTTCTAGAAGTTACTTAACATCTATGAATACGCTTGATTTGAATCGTATTTAAACCAGTTTGAATGCAATTTAAATCAAGTTCTCTGTCAGCCAGCTTGACCACTAAGAGGAAGTGGCCCAAACCCCTTTGTGGCCCAAACGCGCCACTACAGCCTGCTTCCTCCTGTGCTCTTCCTGCGGCTCTAAAACTCTCCTCCGAAGGGAGACTAGGTTATTCTGATAATTAACATTGTCATAATTCCCTTTGTTTAACCATAATTTTAGTAAAGCCGTTGCCTTTGATTTTTCTAAAAAAAAAAAAGAGACACTCAATTTGATTTAGATAAAAGAGCTTTAATTCACGTTGAGGTTCAATCGTTCTTCATCCCGTTTTGTGTTTGTAGGTAGAAATCTCTCTCGGGCTGTGGCGATTTGACAGTCAGCTCTGCTCGAGGTCCGGCGGGCTGGTTCGTCTGATCTGCGTCACCAGCACTGACTGAGCACGGGTCTCGGACTTTCCTGTATCTTTCCCTTCGTGCGGCCCGCAACACGACATTACCAATTCGGCACCGCCGGTTGTGTTCCAGGTCAAGTTGCTTGAGAGGGCGCACCTAGGTACAGATGCACCGAAAGGCCCGGGACACTGCTGTCAAGTGTTTGGGGCGACAGAAGGACCAACCACGATGCTGACTTCGAGCGGAATGACCTCATTTCACCCCAGGCAAACTAGAAAAAGGTATTAAACCCATCCACTTAATATTGGCCACAGAACCTGGAGATTCCCCGGTCATGGGAGTGTTTGGCTCCCTCTCAAAGCCACAAACTGCAGGCTTAGGCCTCCTTTTCCCCTTTTAACACTTCTCGTGTACTATTAATGCCATTTCATTACAGACCTTTCCATTTTTGATGGTTGCATGTTACTTCAAACTTTGCTATCTTGCCATTGCTCTGTTCTGTTGTGCTCTGTTCCTTTCAGTTCACCTAGAGACAGAACCTCTCTGAGACACCAAGGAAAGCTGAAGAATAGTTTGACAACCAAGTCGTTAGCATAAACAGGTGACCCCTAAGCTAGCGCCCTGTCAAAAAAATCTTCATTCAGACACATGATGACCTACCCGAATTGTCCCACCGAACGGTTTAACTGTCTGCATCAGTTAACCAGAATTTTCATACACGGCCTAGCCGGTATTATAGCTCGTTAGACATAGACGAACTTGCATTGGTCTCTCTGTGTGTGTTGTGTTCCTCTCGCCCACAGCGAAGCCAGTATGTTCCGGTCCTACAGTCCCACAACCCGCTGGGACAACATGGAGACATGGCTGAGATTCATGACACCTCCATTCCTGCCCAAGGTCGCCAGTGACAGAGCCCGAGCCAAGAGCAGCTGGACGCAGACGTGGACACGCTAATGTCGCACCAACCCAGCCAAAGCTCCCACGACAAAGACTGGGCCAAACACGTCAAAACCTCGCTTTCCAGCTCACCGCGCAAGCACGCCTCCACAAAGGAGCCGCATTGCCCTGGAGCACAAGGTTGCAACGCCGAGGATGACAACGACCCCGAGCTACAAAAGGAAGTGGAAAGACTTCAAACTGCCCTGGCTAACCTTCATCGACACAGACCGAAGTGAGTAGTCAGAGAAAAGAACCAGAGAGGAACTCGACGAGAAACTCCGACAAAGTGAAGCCTCTTGCAAAGAGCAGAGACCGAACTGAAAGAGACTCGAAAGCGCACGGCCTGCGAAAAACTCAAAAGAGGCCCGTGCGACCATCCACAAGCCCGTTCAACAGAGACAAGATCTCGAACACGAACTTGGCACCGATCACACAGAGTTGCCACACTCTTATAGACTGCAGCATGACCTGAAAAGGGGAAACACACACCACAAGTTTCCCCTGACCGGTCCGCACATTTCAGCCAACGCACAAGAGCTGAAAAGGGGGGTGAAAAAGCCCGCCTTCCGCACATCTCTGACAATCTACAGGACATTGATTTTTCACCTGCAGTCTCCAACCGGCTGGAACACACGTCACAGACACCCAGCAGCACAGACCTAGAAGAACCTGTGCTACCACCACCGGCTCCGAACGAGTTTGCTGTGGAACTTACAACGAACCTGTGACTGAGGACACAAGTTTCAAGAAACTTACCCTCCAAAACCCGTCAGCCACCATAGTTCTTCTGCCCCCACGCAATGCCCACTCAACGATGCGTGAAGGTCCCCTCAGTAAGAATTCCTAAAACCCCAAATTCCTGAACTGCAAAACCAGAAGACACACTGCACGAACACCGTGCAAGACTCAGCTAAAAGGTCCTTGATCAACATCGGACATACAACTTTTAAAAGTAGATGAAAGTGTGCTCAAAGAGTTGCAAGACTCTGCGTCTGTAAAATTAGAATTTTACTGATTTAAAGGAATCTTAGACGGACATGTAAGCCTCAACGGCCGACAGACTATGCACGACTCTTTTGAAACAAACGGTTTCTAGATGTTGAGTAAATCGGCACCGCTAAACATTAGGTTCCGTGACAGTGAAGAGGTACATAGAACACCAGCTCCAAATAGGGTATACGTTACCTTGACGCCAGAGTGTAGTAAAATCACCTGAGTTCTAAACTACCGTTAACCCATGGGCGTGCACTTGATCATCGCGATCCAACTAAAACAAACCGTGCAATACGTGTTTCGATCGCTGGCTTGTCTAAATGCCGATAAAACAATAGCTGGAATTGACATCTCTACTTCAAGTAAAAGAGCCTTAGATTCTCAACTGGTATCAGTAACTTCAGCATTAAAGCGTACGTCTGTGTGAAAAAGGTATCATCTCAGCTGCTTGTAATCTGTACCGATATCCATTCCGCTTTGGTTAAAAAGAAATCCAAATCGCGGTATGACTAAAACCTGTTTCTGACAAAGAAAACTCAGAACAGTGTTATCTATGTAGACCCGGGTGATGCTCCCCTTTCTACGATGTAAAGGCCCTCAGAAAAAAAAGGAAAAAAATTTGTTGCTAGATTGATGTAATTCACCTAAATTTTGGCTGCATCTACAAGCAGAAAGCTACTAAGCGATCAAACCAAGTCACGTGCTGAAAAATCAGCATTTATGCACGAGAAGGGACGTAACTACATACGCTTAGACAAGCGTTGGCTTACAGCAAATCTATTTCCTTACTCTGTAAACAAATAGAATAAGACAAGCTTTGACTTGCCGCAATTCTATTTCCTTACTTTGTAAACATAGAATAAGTCATGTAAAGTAAAGAGCAAAGTTCCATTAGTACAATTAGCAAATGCCAAAACACATCTGCAGTTTACTAAATGTAACATCAAGTTCTTGAAAAACAAAATATAGGCGCCTCCTTTTAACCCGTTAAAACGTGTGTGATTCATGTAAAATGTACAGACATTCTTCAAGTACTGTTGAATTGTTCTGACATGCTCTGGTTCCCATGACAACAACTTGCCACAGGAAGTGTTAACTCGTAATGTCACTTTTGTAAACAAACCAGCCTGGGTGGCTAAGCTAAATCTAGCCTAGCATCCAGCTAACTTAGGCTAAGCTAACCTAGCTTAGCATCAAGCTAACTTAGGCTAAGCTAACCTAACCTAGCTCCCGTACAGCATAGGCTAAGCTAAATAACTTCCACAGTTAGCAGCTAGCATCATTTACTTGAACCCTTAATCACCGCCTGTGTTCCACAGGGCAAAGTATTCTAGAATACTTTCCTCAACACCAGTTAGGGTTTCTAATTATCCACTTTCCGTGTTTGCAATTCTTATTAGCTAAAGTTCACCTTCACTGGTTTAGGAATACTCCTTGCTAACCGTTGAAGACTAACTTCGCAGATCCCCTGTTAATTAAACTTAAGTTTAACTACATGTAAACTGCGTAACTAACTACAGAAGAATTTGTATAGCCATAGGAATTTTCATCTGCATGTTGACTAAACCTTTGGAGGGACACACACGATGTGGTTTTGAACATGCAACCGCTACAACCCACTATAAAGTGTTGATCAAAGCAAATCCAAAGTTTAGTCACTAATGCCACTGATTATTCTCGACTTCAGATCATTCCTGTGTTCGATCATTTTATTCCATTTTGCTTTAATTTTATTTTATTTTCCTCATTAATTATTTCATTCCTTTGACCTTGATAATAATAGCAAGCAGCTATTCCCTGGTCTATTAGGTCATCTATATGATTTAATTTTTTTTGTTTTTGCCTCTCTTGTCCGAGTGTGGTTCCATCTCCTATAGGGCCCAGAAAGGAAACAGACCCCCTTATTTGTTATTTTGGCTTAATTTCAACCAGTGCACTCGTTTTGTGACCCTTCAACCCCACTACTAGAGTCCTGAGGATTGACAATAAGCAGAATTTAAATAAGAAAGCTGTCCTTTTCCCTATTATCGTTCACTTCGTCGAACCATCTCTAAGTCCAGAGAAATAATTTAGTCATAAGAACCACCTTACGTCATTTATTTCATCTCGGCTATGTCCTTTCTAGGAAATACCATCGGAACCACACAAAACTTAGCCTAACAGTCACAGCTAAGATAAGGACACAAGAGACACTTAGCTTTATGCTAAATGCTTAACGAACCTATTAAGCAGTAGTTCTGAACTTTTAGGGCCACGCATTAATCACTCACAACAAGTGTGCCAGAATGCCACAGAGCCCCTGCCTAACCTGACCTCAACCTTCCAAGGAACCACTGCCGCAAACAACGGCATGGCTCCAAAAGGATTTAACAAAACTAACCAGAAAAGCCACGACATGCAGACAAGACTGTCACTTGCAAACTGTCCAACCAACCTGACTGCATGAAACAGATTCTGCTTGATATGGATTACGTCCAGTCGTGAGAGGCACAGCTTCCTAGATCGTCAAACAGAGACTGTCAAAACGGACTATCAGCGGTTGCAATAAGCTTTGATCACTTAACTCCCTGATCCAGAATCAGACCAAGGGTTATCACCGCCGTGGACATCAAGACCGACTTGAAACTCCACCGACGTCAACAAACCACCAGGTATGGAAAGGATGCCAATTTCAGAACTTCGTTCCTTCAAAACCTGCAACCCACAGTGAGTTATTCCGTAAGCACCCCGGCCTGTCCCCGTAGCATGTCTACCACAGCTACAAGACAGGGCCCCCAGAGCTCACATTAAGCAAAGACTTTGTCCAAAAAGGACTGTAAAAAAAAAAAAAAAAAAAAAAAAAACTCAAACTAACCTGTCTCCGAGCACGACTCAGAGCTGCCTCTAGAGGGCACCCCACACATCACAAACATTTTCACTGAGAGTTAAACCGTTCCAGGCCAGCAGTGGGCAACACAACAGTGATAATGCTCATCTAACGCACCAGAGCAAGAGCTCTGAAACATTCTGGAAGCCAGCCGGCGACCCAAAGTGAGCCGACCCCACCATCACCAAAAGACTCAAGCCCAGCCAGCCCAGAGCGGTACCCCTCTCATCACGCCGCTGGTAAGCACAAGTCTGAGCACACATCAGACAACAACAGTGCAGCCACGTCAGAGACACCCAGAACACTGCTCGTCAGCATCAGACCACAGAGCTTCCTGTCACATCACAAGTGACAGCATCAAGCAGACACCACCGCTGACAGCTGCACAACCTGAGCATGACAGTCCAGTGTCCCACACAAGACCGGCCCTAACCGCTCATCAGTCACGACACCAGCCCAGACGCCAAGACTTCTGGGAAGCCTAATCAAAAAGGGGGGTAGCATGAAAACTCTACCTAACCACCACCAGAGACATTGATTTGAGCCTTGAAGGCCTGCTAGACACTAGCTCGAACATCACGCTAATGTCAGCCAACTCTCTGAAAGACTCAGTGCTACAGCTGAGCATCAAAACGAACTCTCAAGTCCCAAACATGTGAGCTGAACGTGCAATCCTACAGGCAAAACAACATTTGGCTCAAAACAGGTAGCTCCTGTTCACCCAGTGTACCGATCACGTACCCACTTCTGATTGGCCAAATTCTGTTAAATCGCTTTGAGCCTTTAATAGACATTAAACAACTAAATGTCTGAGCTCAAGTTCAAAAACACCTCCCCCTCCAGTCACACAGGTCAAGAGAACCTAACTGGCAGGTCACAGAGGTCACAAGAACTCCCACAGCCAGCCATAAAGGCACAGCCTCAGCACCAAATGGAGATGTGAACTTGCTACCCTGCACCTTTCAGCTCACCAAAGACTGTGACTAACCAAATGAACTTTGAGACAACCACCTCTCTACCCCTCCAACCACCCACGAACGCCGTCTGCACCCACCGACAACCGGTGCCCCAGACAACCAACGTGAACCAGCACATGCTGCGTGCACAGGACAACATTCAGCGTTCTGCACCTGATGCCACCACTGCGCCACAGCTTGTGGTGCCACAGTGCAAAAGGGGGGTCATGCCAATGTATGCCCATGACGCACCATTTGCTGCACACCGCAGCACCAGAGACACTTGCAAGACACCGAAGCAAGTGACATACCGGCGTCCTCAAAGCAAAAAGACTGTCCTAGCCAGCCAAGGACGACACTCGCTGAAATCTTTCCCCCTTTCTCTTTCTCTCTCCCTTTCACTTTTACCAGGTTGCTGCGGCGCCTCCAGCCAACCAGAGGGCAACCGCAATCGGACATCTCACCAGGTCTGGCACTAGGACTCCTTCTCTGCCGGACCCGCACTCAGAAAGTGAATGTGCCATCTGATCCTCACAACGCCTACAGAACACACTACCCCAGCGTAACAACACAATACAGCTGGGTAGGTGGCGATGGACAAAGGACTCCCGCACTCACGCTGAGACCGAGGTTGAACACATGCTCAAGCAACTTGAGAAAATGACTGTCACGCTAGCGGAGCCAGGTGGCCACAACCACCGCCGCACTGCCGTCAGAACTCTGTTTAACACTTGTATGTCCAGCATGAATGCAGCAAACCTCACCAACGTGGGACGGCATGTAGCCGAAATTCAGACTGAGATTCCACAGATAAAAGAGCACTCACAACAGAGGGCATCCCTGCAGACCATCGACAAGACACTGAAGGGAACTGTGGTAACTTTCAACACTCACAGCGTTGAACCCCATGCGCTCCAACACTCACTCCATGAAACAGCTGTTTACTGTCTTCCAGAATGACTTTGCTCAAACTCAGCTGGTAACAGCCCTGATGACAAACCTGCTGCGGGGGTGAACTCCTCCATCGACAGCCTCGCCATGGGTAGAATTCCACCGCACCTGATACCCTTAAGCCTCGTGAAAACCGTGCTGGCGTCCGCCATCACCACGCCAACTGACTCTTTACAAATACACCTTTCCTACTCTCTGGGTAGTGCCATCCCTCTCTGCGTCGACTACAAGCAGAGAAGGGGGGGGGGGGCTTTCTCTTGAACTTGCCCATCATAGAGTCAAGCCGAATCTACCGGCTCAAGAACATTGTCAAGGTTAGATTTTGAAAAGTAACATTCACATCAAGATCCACACGCCGGACGGGGTTGACTGCAACGACAGCAACACAAAGCCGTCCTAAGCTCCGAACCCGTACGTGTGCACATTGACCAAAGAAAGTCACTATCTCTGCCCTAACAAGCCTTTCCTCAGAGACAACACTGACGGAATCTGCGGGCTGCAGATCAGCGACACTCGCTGCCCTGCCGAAGCCAAGCCACGCACTCAAGGCATCAAGACCCAAGCAGAGAGTGTAAGTGACAGGCGGCTCGCTAACACTCCTGTGCGCACAGCTGCACTCACTTACGACCAGAATGACACTGACACCTGTGTCACCTCGCTCCACTAGAGCCTGTGAATCCAAGCACCGAAAAGTGCCATCCTTCACCTTGACGACCTGGCATGGTACCATCTTCCATGCAAAGAGTACAAATTAAACTGGAAATCCCATCCTTCTCCAGGAACCACACTTTCACCCTAACTCCAGAACTGGAGTTGTGGTTTGCGAAAGGGGGGTGGTCCCAGCGAATTGACATTTATCCTATCGACACAGCCCTCCAAGCGTTGTCTCAACTGCCCGCCTTAAAATGCCTCACCTGCTGTCCAATCCTGAACTGCGGCCGATCCTACGCTGGGTAACTCTATCAGACACACCCTGACACTGGGCTTGACCTTCATCCTATACAGGAGACTCAACGAGATGCCAACATCTTCAGCCAAGCTCACGAAAGGTTTCGGACGAAACCCGCAAAAAGGGGGTGCCAAGTCAGAGACCAGGCCAGAGGCAGCTTCGAACCTCATAGAGCTGAATCCTCAGCCCTAATAACCACCTGCTGCATGAGTCATGATTCACCTGCCATCCGTCCATTGTGATGATTGTTGTACGATTAAGTCCACACAGGGACTTCATCAGACAAAAAGGGGGACTGTAAGGACTGTGCTAAAAGGGTGAATCTGAATAACTAAATACATCCTGCTAAAGACCCAAAAAGCCTGGGCTGTAAATTTACACACCCACTCCCACACACACACACACACCAAGCATATAACCCATGGCATCGGGTTACATCGGAATGTCCTCAGAACCCGGGGACATTTCTTTTGTTTAAAGACATTTAACAAAATATCTTCAATGTGTTTCTATGTATGTGTGTTTCCCCATTGTCACCGTGAAGTATTTATTGTAGCATAAAGTGAATTAGAAATACCTTCATTATGCATTTTAAACATAAGTGTATATTCCTTTAATGTAACATAATGTTCCTTGATATCTCCAGAACGCTTGTGGTATGGACTACCCAAATATGTAAAGAACTATTCAGTAAAATACAGTTTACCATGTTTTCCACCTTTGGAGTGAAAAGAAACAAGCTAACTAAAGACTCACCCTGTCATAAATAAGATATCGACAAGACAAAGGAAAGCCTTCGCGCCAGAGTTAAGGTTGCTCCGGAAGGGGCGTGGTCTGCGTCCCTTGAAAAGGACACAGACGCAGTCTCCTTCCCTCTCTTGCAGTCTGACCTTCTCAGAGAAACATGTGATGCTAGCGATCTCCTCATGGAGATCTGATCCCACCATGGATCTTTTCTTTTGTTCGTCTAGAGTTCGTCTCTTCTTTAACTTACTCCCGAGTTCGTCTCCCAGGAAAGGGAATGGACTTTGCCGAACTATTTCCTCGGGTAACGTCACCTCAAAGACTTTAAGCCTTTCAAACACTCGCGCCGAATGCCAACGAACGCCACGTGATCCCCCATGGAACAAAGGGGCCACGCGCAAGCGGCCAACCATGCACGCGCCAAGACGGGCCGTGCAAAAACGGGCCGCTCCACACGACGCGCGCACGCAGGAAAAGATCTGCCGTCCAAAACGCGGCTAGACCATGCAGGCCCCTCAAGGAACGCAACAACACATGAGAGAACCCTTCCACATGCAAGTAAATTTGGGTTACCCTGTTTTCAGAGCATTAAGAATGTGTTTTCGTGTTGTTTCAGGAAAGTTGACTGTCTAGGTGAACGTAACCCTCTCTCTCTCTCTCTCCCTCTTACTCGCTCTCAAGCGTGTAATTTATCCATACCTCTATCTCACACACTTTCTCGTTCATTGATGTCTTATTGTGTTGTTTATGTCCTTTTTGTTTGTAAATATATATATATATTACTGTACCGTAGTAAATATATAAGTAGACATGCCTTTATTAAATCCATTATATTCATTTTGATTGATTCACTGTCTTTGCTCAGTTTCAAGTCTCTTAAGTGCAGATCTTATGCTAAAAGCTTACTAAAATTAAATATACCTTAAAGAGTATTTGCTTATAGGGCAGGAAACCCCATTCTTGTGGCCACAGAATTGCGTTTCCTGAAATCCTATAAAGTAGGATGATATTGTGGATCAACCACAAATATCATTCTGACAATTGAGCTAATTCATTTTACCTGTTTTGTGAAACGTGGTCCGTGTAATTAATTGCAATCAACTTGTGGTTAATTTCAAGGATTCACATGCATGCATGCAGGTAAAATGACAGATCCTCCCTTATCGGGAGATTTATTAACATGTAAGACTGATCTAATCCAAACCTGTATGAATAATTATTAATTACCAATTATGAATTATGATATGCAAATTCCCCACGGATTAGATCCGCCCTTGAGTCTTTACAAAATGAAGAAATTGTATAATAAATTACCTTTCCGAAACAGAAAAGACATACATTTCGAGGAAGGAACGTTATAATCATCATGTTTCCTCAGAGGTAAGAGCAGCGGCGCTGCTCTATATAATGACTGGATAGCTCATGACGTTCTAAACTGCCACCAGGCAGTGAAGCCACCGGAAGTGTTCGAGCGGCCATCTTACGATTCTCTACCAGCAGAGGGCTCCAACGGCCGCTATACAGAGATTGGTAGCTCCGGTGGCACTTTTAAGATGACCCGCTGTGCATCAACAAGTGTAAAACGAAGATCACAAAAGCATCTTGAAAAACTGCTCACAGGTTGTACTTTAAGCCCATATATAGTAATTTATATGCACAATTGTCGCTATTTCCGTGTTGTTAAAAAAAGTATAGCCTGCTATGTTCTTTCCTACATTCTTTCACAGACGTATTCAAGTTTAAACCCAATAAACGTATTATTTAATGCATTACTTCTTATAAATTTAATTAAATAGATTTATTTAATATTTTCATGTCAATCCGTGTTCAGTTTGACCACGAACCATGCTCTGTCACTTTAATTGAGCGCCTGCAGCACAAACGATCTCTGCACGCACCGCACTTGGACGGGCATCCGCGTGCAGTGAAAGCTCCAACCTGTTGACATGGGTATGGTAAAAAAAAATGCACTGCAAACGGAGTAGGCCTATGTGTAAACCCCTTATTTACACTGCACACATCTGCGGCGCATTACGGCTCCGACAATGTTTTATTCCTACCTTCACGCGGTGTCAACTCACACCAGGAGCATTTCCACGTGATTTGGCGATTTGTGGGCGCGATCAGCTCCGGTAGCCGTGTCGCAGCTGTAACGCGCCGCAGACGTGTGCAGTGTAAATAAGGGGTAAATAAGAGGTGAAACAGGTATACAATAACCTATACAATTTGTATTATGCATTTCCTGGACACTGATCTATCTGTAAAACACAATCAGAAAGAGCTCAATTTTAAGTTCACAATTCGCATATACTTAATTTTTTGTAAGCAGGAATAATTTCCGACTTTAAATAAATACCCATTTAAAGGGTCACTCCACCCATTTCAACATTAATCTTTATTGAAAGTGGGTTATATATGTAGTCGAAATGTAAAATCAATTTTGAATTTGGTACCTTCTTGACCGAGAAAAGACATAAAATAACTTTAGGGCGCATTTGTATGTAAGACAACAACTCCCACAATGCACCACATTGCACAGCTCCGCAAGCCACTTCCACTAATCCAGAACAGCGCGCAAACATCAGAGAAATCACTCTTCCGTCTACAAGGCTAGCTGCCAAAAGAGTTTGAAATTCATTTCACACAAAATGTCTAGTTAGTTGGCTGTGGCGAGCAGGACGAGGGACGTGAGAGGACCGCGCGAGTGATAATGAATGACAATGACAGAAAATTTCAAAACGAAAGAAAACAGACTACAGATTGCTCTCTGCTTATGTAATCCGTATGAAATGTGCATTTCTCTCTGGCGCGTTCACTACTGAAGATCGCGAGTCAACATCGTCAACTTCATCTAGCCGACACTGACAAAGAAACACTTGTTTATTAACAAGTGTTTATTAATAAACAATTAAAATATCTCCTTGCTATATTTTACATATTCATAATCATTCCTTTTGCCGGTTCTTTGTGACAGCTTTTAGGTGCTTTATTGGCAGCGCCACCCTTACATGTGGTGTGTGTGTGTGTGTGTGTTGTCCCCACATTTAAAGATGGGACCCCCCAAAAATTTAATTTAATTAAATAAAGCAACATGGTAAAAAGATGAAAATGACTTGATTTTACTTTCAATACCTTTTACATTTTCCAAGGTATTAACATTAACATTTTTCATAACTCCATGTAGGACGTTTCTGTGCATAAATGTAAGCACTGTGGCAGTAGTAATGCAATATTTAGAAAATCTACTCTTGTACTCTTGATACTCAAGTACTTTTAAAAACAAGTACTTTAGTACTTTTACTTAAGTAGACATCTGAATGTAGTACTTTTACTTGTACTTGAGTAAAATTTAGCAAGGGGTATCTGTACTTTTACTCAAGTAACAAAGCTCTGTACTCTGTCCGCCTCTGGTTAGGTCTCAGCAGCAGGAGGGATGTAGAGGTCAGTAAGCTGGGCTGAGTCGAGTGGGCGACGGAGGGGGGTGACTCTGGGACGCTGTCCCAGAGTCACTGTCGAGCCCTCTTGAGGTGTCGTGGGCTAGTCGACAAAACACTGAGGACGGAAGGTGCCCACTTGAAGACCCTAGAGATGTCCCCTACTTGGCTCAATCCAGACGGTTGTCGTGCTGGTCTACTATGGAGACAACACTGTAGTTGCAACCGTCGTGTGTGCTGACGCGCCAAGTACACTGCAGTCGTTAATGCCGGACAGAAGGGGAGTCACACCACCATATGGAAAGAAGCGTAAATGGGTGAAGCATAGTTTACTGTAAAGCTACGTCTTAGTGTTGCTTATCTTGGCGAAAGCCGAGTACAAATCAGCATGAAGTTTTAACATCTAGTCTCGTGTAATGGAAATCATTAGTCAAATCATACAATTTCCTATTGATTCAATAGAACGCGTGAGCTCACTAGGGAATCACATTAGGAACTTTAACCCTTGTGTGCTGTTGGGGACGTTTTCAGCCACTACGGGGTATTTTTGAGTCTTAATTTGGCCATAACTTTCTCCGTGTTTCAGCAAATGGAATGATTTTTGGTGACAAATCTTCTTTTGACATATATTTTGGGAAAATGCTTTGAAATTTTTCAAAAACTCAACAGTACACTGTGGGCAAATTCACTACCCTTTCGTTATGTTCGTGGCTGAAAACAGCCACTACTTTAAACTGCTGTAAAAATGTATCAGATAAATATTTTTTTTTATTTTTTTTGCATAAATCTATTAATCAACCTCAGTCCTGTTCAAAACTATTAAATGTTTTTAAAAAAATCAGGATTTTAACTCTTTAATTGCCAAATTTATAAATCATGTCACAGATTTGGAAAAAAAAACAAACAAAATGACTTATTTTCAATATAAAATGTTATTGTGGACTGGATTTTTTTTTACCTTTTATCACAGTCTTGGACATGTCAAAGATTAGAAACAACATTGGTTTTGATGCATTGTTAGTTTTTGTGCAGCATCAGATTTTAACTTTTTCTCCCTCATTTACTGTTCGTGGCTGTTTTTGCCCCATTGACTTCCATTATAACCACATTTTTTGATTGCAAAGCCATGACACCATATAATCATGCATTTTTGATTGTTGGTGGTTTTCCCTGTTGGGAAGAGGTAAAATTTGTAATTTTTACTGTTGATAACCAGGTGGCACCATTAACCCTTTAGATAGGCCTGTTCAAAAAAAAGCTTAGTTTCTGGCTTTTACATGGAGTTGTATGGAGTATAATAGCATATTAAAGTGTGTGTGTGTGTGTGTGAGTGTGAGAAAGAGAGTGTGAGAACTCACCTTGATGCGTCTGAGAAAATCAAAATATGCACCTCAGCTCTCAGAACTACATGGAGTAAACAAAAACAAAGTAAGTGTATTTATGCATCTGCTGCCTTTTGATGGTGAGAAATGCAGACTGAACAAAAACAAATCAAGTGGATTTAAAAACTTGCATGCAAGCCTGCTGGTCATTTGATGGTGAGAAGAGCAGCAAAGCAACATGAGAAAGGGCTTGACTTGTAGTGAAGTGTTAGAGATGATGCAGCCTGGCCCCTCCAGCGAGCTGCAGGATGTATTGTCTTCTCCCTCTGACACCACAGACTCAGGAGAGTCAGATCCTGATTTGGATGTGGCACCCTCATCATCCTCTCTAGCTTCCACTGAAGGCGAGGAGGATTTGGAGGATCCTGGATCTGGGTGGATTGGGAGAACCGGCGAAGTGTAGTTTTCCACCAACGCGGCGACAACTCCCTTTCTTCAGCCTGCCAGAGGCGTGACTCCAGGGCCGACGCGCTATGCCATCGCAAGGGTCCAGAACATGGATTCTGTGTTCAATCTGTTTTTTTACAAAGATGATTGACCTCATTGTCAGCATGACCAACCTCCATGGGCGCCGCATAATGAGAAACTGGACCACGGGTGGACTCCAAAGATCTCCGTGCCTACATGGGGCTACTGATTTTGACCGGCGTCTACAGGTCCAGAGGGGAGTCCACACATTGCCTGTGGGATGATCGCAGTGGTCGTGCGATTTTTAGAGCCACCATGTCCCTCTCAAGATTCTCCCAATCCACCCAGATCCAGGATCCTCCAAATCCTCTGAATCCTCCTCGCCTTCACTGGAAGCTAGAGAGGATGATGAGGGTGCCACATCCAAATCAGGATCTGACTCTCCTGAGTCTGTGGTGTCGGGAGAAGACAATACATCCTGCAGCTCGCTGGAGGGGTCAGGCTGCATCATCTCTAACACTTCACTACAAGTCAAGCCCTTTCTCATGTTGCTTGCTGCTCTTCTCACCATCAAATGACCAGCAGGCTTGCATGCAAGTTTTTAAATCCACTTGATTTGTTTTTGTTTACACTGGGAGGAGACCCCGGGGAAGACCTAGGACACGCTGGAGGGACTATGTCTCCCGGCTGGCCTGGGAACGCCTCGGTGTCCCCCCGGAAGAGCTGGAGGAAGTGTCTAGGGAGAGGGAAGTCTGGGCATCTCTGCTTAGACTGCTGCCCCCGCGACCCGGCCCCGGATAAGCGGAAGAAGATGGATGGATGGATGGATGTTTTTGTTTAGTCTGCATTTCTCACCATCAAAAGGCAGCAGATGCATAAATACACTTACTTTGTTTTTGTTTACTCCATGTAGTTCTGAGAGCTGAGGTGCATATTTTGATATTCTCAGACGCATCAAGGTGAGTTCTCACACTCTCTTTCTCACACTCACACACACACACACACACACACACACTTTAATATGCCATTATACTCCATACAACTCCATGTAAAAGCCAGAAACTAAGCTTTTTTTTAACAGGCCCTATCTAAAGGGTTAATGGTGCCACCTGGTTATCAACAGTAAAAATTACAAATTTTACCTCTTCCCAACAGGGAAAACCACCAACAATCAAAAATGCATGATTATATGGTGTCATGGCTTTGCAATCAAAAAATGTGGTTATAATGGAAGTCAATGGGGCAAAAACAGCCACGAACAGTAAATGAGGGAGAAAAAGTTAAAATCTGATGCTGCACAAAAACTAACAATGCATCAAAACCAATGTTGTTTCTAATCTTTGACATGTCCAAGACTGTGATAAAAGGTAAAAAAAAATCCAGTCTACAATCACAATTTATATTGAAAATCAGTCATTTTGGGGGTTTTTTCCCCCAAATCTGTGACATGATTTATGAATTTGGCAATTAAAGAGTTAAAATCCTGATTTTTTTAAAAACATTTAGTAGTTTTGAACAGGACTGAGGTTGATTAATAGATTTATGCAAAAAAATTTGAAAAAAATATTTATCTGATACATTTTTACAGCAGTTTAAAGTAGTGGCTGTTTTCAGCCACGAACATAACGAAAGGGTAGTGAATTTGAACAATGCACAAGGGTTAAGCAACAGCCTCTGGTGGAACGGCAACGGCATTCTGTCGTTCTATTGCGCATGCGCGACATTAACTGCTACTTCGCGACGTTCTACTGTAACCGTCTACTACGGGAGAACAGCTGATTTGCCGTAGTCGTTACTACGTGACAGATTAAGAAAGTTAATGTTATGTTTTAGGTTATGTGGCATTATAATCGGTTCTGTATATCATTAAATGCTAAAATCAACCCTTCTCTTACTTTTTAAAATCACTTTATTTTTTGTATTATGTCTGATGATTAAATTATCCCCTATGCCGTCCTCTTTACTGTTGCTTAGTGATTTTTGCGCTCTTTAGCTACGGCAGTTAACCGTTTACTTCCGGCTCCCGTTGCCGTTCTATCAGCAGCTGTTGCTTAAAGTCCCTAATATGGCGGTGCGGTGGCTTCACTGTTTATGACGTCATGAGCTATCCAGTCAATCTATATAGATCAGTGAGCGGCGCTCATTGTCAGTCGTTGTCATGGAGAAATCCTGTAAAAACTCATCGCTTCCATTACGTCAGAGCCATCATCGACGACTGATGACGCAACCGTAACTCTGTTTTAAGGGCCAAAGGGTACACTCGAAAACAAGGGGTAGGGGCAAGGGGTGAAATGGGATTTAGCCTCATACGTTGTTTATTCAGCTCTTATAGTGATTTTCTGGCCTAAAACTAATGCTTTATCTTTTGTGTGATGTAAACTTCATTGAACTCATCAGTATATTTTTGGTCATCATTCGGATGGGGTCCGCTAATGCAGGCTTGTATTAATAGTGGATAAAAGCAGATGACAAATACGTTATAACTCTAATTAAACTGAACTACCTGTTCTATTTCCTTACAGTGTATTCTCTGGCTCTGTAGGCATTATTGTCCGACTCCGGGTCAAAATGAACAACGCTACTGAGAGTTTCTGTTTTGATATTATCATTCTGTGAGATGAGATTGTCCTGCCCATAGATATCCATAAATCTTTAAAAAGTACATGCACGATTAACACAATGCTACGAGTGAGTTAGGCTGCCTGTGACAAGATGGCCGCTAGGTGCTGACGTCGACCTCCATTGGCAAGCAGCGTGGACGAGACATCTAGCCTTTATTATGGATATCTATGGTCCTGCCACTGAGCGCAAGCTCGTGAGGCTCCGCCCTCTGTGCCGGCAGCAGCAGCTCATTTGCATTTAAAGGCATACACATTAAAACGGCATGTTTTTCTGAGCCCCAAAAAGTGACAATTTAAACATGCTGTAAAATATGATCTGTTGTGTATTTTGAGCTAAACCTTCACATACACACTCTGAGGACATCAGAGACTTATTTTACATCTTGTGAAAAGCGCCATAATAGGTGCCCTTTAAAACAAGCACAAATTTGATCTGAAAAGAATTGCATATGCTTATGCATTAGGAGAATGCATATGCTTATGCTATGCAACAGTGTATGCTTATATTGTGTGTATCATTTACTTATCCAAAATAAGTGTTTTCCATAAAACCCTGGTTAGGTGGAATATGTACAAATGAAGAACATTCAAAACCATTGCTAACCCATGTTTATCTGATTACAACAACTCAAAAAGAATAAGCAGTATAATAATCCAATAGATTCTGCTGGCATTTCTCATGCTGGCTAAGGTTAGTGTCCATGAATTCACCATTCAGAAAATACTGAAAGGTGGTGTGCATGGGAGGATACCAAGGAGGAAACCACAGCATCCAAACAGAACACTACTTCATGTCTGAGGTCTGCCAAACTCGGCTACTGGAAGAATTTGATACATGATGAGGAAGAATAGGATATTTTTCTCAATATGAGAAATGTGTGGTGAACAATAATAATAAAAATAAACACTGCATCGCCCAAATAGGATAGTATAATGGTGGATACACATTTGATTAAAAAAAAACTGAAACATATCCACTGATATGCGGTAGCAATTTGCATGTTGTCAGGTTTAAAATCTGGGAACAATTACATCAAAGTGGTTACACACAAAACATTACTTACTGCATCTTTTATAGGATTTATGTCAGACTAAAAAGGATAATAAAAGTTTAGAACTTTCACATCATATTATGTGATCACTCTATTGCTTTACATTTTAATATGACAGTAATGTTGGCTGCTATGCTTTTAACATTGACAAACTCATTCTCTAGCACAGAATGTCTTTGGAAGGTATAGGCTACTCACACCAGGGAATCTCCCCCATGATCAGGCCACCCACACTAGTCATGTGCCTGGGATTGGCCCTTCTAAATGAGTCCAGTGTACTCCATATTGAATCCTGACTGACAAGGTAAAATGGAACACAGGAAATGGCCTCTGCTTGGAATATGACCACTAAAACTTATTTTATGGATGTTGAACAAAACCCGCCTACAACAGCTTGAAAAGACTGAAGGAAATCTCATTTATATTCAGAGAAAGAAAAATTAACATCAAGGGGCAAGTGGTCATAGATGTGTGAGATGGTATTTTTCTTTATGAAATCATTTTTATAAAGACATGTATTTTAATTAAATAATGGTAACACTTATAAGATTTTATTTGTTGACAACATTAGTTAACATGAACTATCAATGAGCAATACTTCTAGAGCAATACTTTTAGTCTTAGTTAATGTCAATCTCAACATTTACTAATACATTTCTTAAATCAAATGTTGCTTCTGTTAACATTAAATAATGCACTGTGAAATAACATTAGGACATTGGACAAAAAACATAGGACAAAAAACACATGAACATGTATATTCACTAACATTAACAAAGGTTAATTAATGCTATAAAAATATATTGCTTATTGTTAGTTAGTTCATCTTACTGCCTTAACTAATGTTAACAAATGTGACCTCATTGTAAAAAAAATAAAATAACTAAAAGTTAATAACTAAATGTGATTTATTTAGCTGAAAGTATTAAAAGATATCAAGTAATAAGATCACATGGCATTTTTCCTTTTCACAGACACAACATGGTATATTAAATTTCATTTAATTCAGTTTCTTGTCTTTTTTTTGAAATTCGTTACTGTGTATTTTACGAGGAAAATGTGACTGAATTAAGAGGAATGTGACCCAGTTCAAGGTTTTTTTTTTTTGCAATATCATTGCCGCACAGTGTCCTCCTTAGTGCACCTTCTGCTCTATTCTGAGAAGGCTTAGTGTTCCAGTACAGAGAAACAGGGTGACTGGAAGAAATTAAGCTTGATTTAATTAGGCAAACGAACAGGCACTTACAGAGAGAACATTTCATGAGACTCTTATGCTTTCTTGCACATAATGCAGCAAACACATTAACAACACATTCGGAAAACAAAAAATTTTAAAATGTGAATCATTCTAACTTCCATGCTGCCCTGTTCCGGTCTCAATTTGAACCCATTGTTAAAAAGCTATGAGGCGGCCGAGACTTGTTCAGAACAAAGGTGAATAATATAACATTATTAACTAGACAAACATTTTCTGAAGAAAATGTAAGTGGTGCTTGCAATGGCAAAACTCGGCACTCGGTTGCTCGGGTGTTTATAGGTGGTTGCTAGGGTGGTGCTAGGTGGTTGCTAAGGTGTTATGGGTGGCAGCTAAGGTATTCTGAGTTGTTGCTATGGTATTCCTAGATGGTTGCCAGTGTGTTGTGGGTGGTTGCTATGGAGTTGCTAGGCTGTTGTTAGGGTATCCAGGGGTTGCTAGGGTGTTGCTAAGGTGTTGTGGTTGGTTGCTAAGGCGTTTCTAGGCAGTTGCTATGGTATTCTGGGAGGTTGCTAGGGCGTTGCTATATGGTGTTCAGGGTGGTTGCTATGGTGTTGATAGGGTGTTATGATTGGTTGTAAGGGCGTTGCTAGGGTGTTTTGGGTGGTTGTTAGGGTGTTGCTAGGCAGTTGCTCATTGTCATAGATGGTTACTATGGAGTTTGTATAGAGTTTTTAGCATGTTCTTCTCATGTTTTAGCACTTAGCTCGCGGTTACCATGTAGCTATTCACTGCTAGCATGTGTAACATGATGGAAATCCTGGTTACTTGCAAGAGGGCCAACCCCCATGTATATACGATGTTCTGATGCTGAGGTATAGGTCTTGGTAAACAGTTTCTAGCATAGACATAATAAATACATAGACGCCCTATTGGCCGCTTTGGAACGTTGCTGCGATACGTCAACGGGTCCGCCATTTTGCGGAGGGCAAGACTGCACTGTAATCTAATGCAAGTAAACGGTGAGCTGCGTTTTTTCTGGATAAAAACAAAAACTGTTTTTACATTTATCAACCGATTTCAGTGGTTTGTATGTGGTGTACAAAAAGTTCCATCTCTAGTTATTTAAAATCTCGATAGTTAGACTTGAAAAATATTGATTTTAATAAAGAATGGTCAAAGCTCAGGCTTGTCATGTATCTGGCTTTTTATTCTTGGATAAGAATGGTGAAGACCCCCATACTGAGATATAATTTAAGTTTTCTTATTGTGGAAAAAGCATTTTCTGTGATTGACCAGATTTTAGCAATAACAAAGATAACTGGTGGATCCTTTATGATAATACATATGTTATGGTACAACTACAGTGCCGTGCAAATAGTAATTATAACATAAAATGAGAAGTATAATAAATATTTTTATGATTGTATTATTGTACTTATGATTTTATATAATTATACTATTCATTACTATTTTATTTGCTGTATACTATTTGTTTATTTTATTGACTAAACTATTTACTATTACTTCTCATTTTGAGCTGGGGTTTTTTCTGGATAAAAACAAAAACTGTTTTTACATTTATCAACCAATTTCAGTGGTTTGCATGTGGTGTACAAAAAGTTCCATCTCTAGTTATTTAAAATCTCGATAGTTAGACTTGTAAAATATTTTTTTTAATAAAGAATGGTCATAGCTCAGGCTTGTCATGCATCTGGCTTTTTATTCTTGGATAAGAATGGTGAAGACCCCCATACTGAGATATAATTTAAAGCTACAGTAGGGAGTCTTGAGAAAACGTTGACTTAGCCTGAAAATTTGAACAAGCACAACTTCCAGGTCCCACCCCCTTGCTCTCTGCTGCGCTACAGCCCTCCCTCCACAGCGGAGCCTGTCGTGAACGCGCAGGCTAGTAAACAGGCCCACCGATAACAGCGGATAAAAAGTTATATGGCACATTCACTAATAGGGACTAAACGTCAATAATATGCTTTACATTGACTATGGCCTGCCCATACTTTGACTACAAACTTGGTCCTCAAATCATTATGTATTCCCAATAGCCTACATGTAGGCTAACTTTATAACGTTGCACTCTTTCTATAAGTTATAAATAGCTAGTAAGATAACGTTAATATAACGGTAACTAACGTTACAGCATGTAAGTAATTATTCTAGCGATATATACTGCTAGATAAGGTGTGCAAGTACATTATTTCAGCAACATGACAAGCCAGTGAATTAGCAGGTTTCAATTGTTACTTAGCAGAGTGCGTGACATTTTATCTACATGTTATGCGGCTAGAGTTTTGACACAGAGTCAATGGGCTCTGTGTAATTCTTTCTTTTTCGGTTGTTTATCGTCATCAGTCTTTTTCCTTTTACCTCTTTGTTTTATGAGCAGGTGTCACTCGAGAATTGGCAGTTTAGGTTGTTTCTCCGTCACAGCTGCAGCACGCCGGCAATCTTGAGTTTGAACGACGGCTCGCGCTCCGGCGCTCGCGCTGTGCAAGAGAGGGGTGTGATCAGCGCGTACACGAGCGTGATTGACACTGCTAAGACATGCCTCCTGGCTCTCATTGGTTGTTTCTGACCGGGAGCGTGTATTTCTTGCAAATGGCAATAGGACCACTGGGAGGAGCCAGAGAAGCTTGATTTTTACACAGATTATCTGTCTCATATTCTACTGTCAGGACATAATGACAGTTTTAGCAAATACATGTTTTCAAAAGTTACCTACTGGAGTTTTAAGTGTTCTCTTATTGTGGAAAAAGCATTTTCTGTGATTGACCAGATTTTAGCAATAACAAAGATAACTGATGGATCCTTTATGATAATACATATGTTATGGTACAACTACAGTGCAGTGCAAATATATAACATTAAATGAGAAGTAATAGTAAATAGTTTAGTCAATAAAATAAACAAATAGTATACAGCAAATAAAATAGTAATGAATAGTATAATTATATAATATCATAAGTACAATAATACAATCATAAAAATATTGATAATAGCATATAGGTTATTAATACTACTATAATAGCAATAGAATAATAAATATTAATTACAGAATATACACAATAAAAAATAAGTTAAATAGTGACTTATATTTAATATTGAACTCTTTTTGTTAAATTTCAGTTTTATTGATAATTAAATAGCCATTAAAACTACATTTCGTGACACAATAACAGTAGTATTTTTTTATTTAACCTCTGAACGTTACTATTACTAATTAAATCATGACCAAATACAACCAAAAACAAACGTTCAGTCTTGCTTGTGAAAGGTAATTTCTCGAAAGCTGTTTTCAATAGTGTGGCGATATGTACAGCCCCAAGCAGCGCACGAAACAGGCATTTTTCTCAATTCCCGGTATGAGAGGTATGGGAAAGTTGCCATCCCCAATATGGCGGCGCCGTTGACGTACGCTCCAGCGGCCAATAGGGCGTCTATGTATTTATTATGTCTATGGTTTCTAGGGTACTCTGTTTGGTTGCTAGGGAATGGCTTGGCAGCTGCACGTGATATAAACCAACACCAATGCCATGACATTAAGATTTGAAGATATTACTCTTCCCACGATTTGACGCCTCATTCATGGAGACTAGGCAAGGATACTATAACAAACGGTGCGGGACGAGTTAAGCGCCGCAGTTTTACCCAGCTGAAGAAAAAGTACCGGTAGTATGCAAGAAAACCATGGTAATGCTTTGCTTCGCAATCGCAAGCACAACTAACTAGAGGGGCGGGGCGTGAAGGGGGACTGGTGCTGACGCAGCGCAGAGGGCGTGGTTTGCGTTCGGGTTTTTCTGCCATTGAAGGGGATTCAGTGTGTGGTTACTCGGGCGGAGTCGGTTTTACTGTCGGGAAACGAGCTCAATCATTGAGATAAAGAATAAAAAAAAAAAAAAAAGAAACTCAATTAGCGGGTTGAAATGTACCCCACTGCTGTATGTTACTTCCCCCAAGAAGCGTCGTATGTGGAGTGTTTTTAGCGGTTGTTTTGGGTGGATTTGTTGGAGAGCTGCTTAAACTGGAGTTACGGGAAGCGAAGGAGATTTTCTCGGCCCTGGTTTTCATGAACGGGCCCCTTACAACTTACTAAAGTTCGCAGATATACTCCAGTTTCTCTCTTTTTTAACCAGTGCTCGGTATGTATGCTTGTTTTGTGAAGTATGCAATGTGTTTAGGATGGGTGTGTATTGTATTGTTGAGATTATGGGAGATTTGGCAGGATCGCTTTAGCTGTGTCGATTGTTCCAGTACAGCGTGTCCAAACTGAATTCTATTACTGACTCTCCACTTACGTTACTTCAACTACTTGACACTGGCGGTTTATTTTCTACCGCCACTGTGCTTTTAGCATCGCAAATTAAGTTGTAACTTTAATCTTTCTAATGTTTTTGTGCGTATACATTTAAATGGTTTACTAATAATCCGTTATATTATTTAAGGCTAACATTAGCCAATAAGCTAACCCCGAACATTCCAAATGAATATAAATCTATTTTCATGCGTCTTCTATCAACGCCTAATGCATTGAGTCGTCATTCGGAATAACATTCAGTTCGATTTTAATGGATCTGCTGTGTGATTTTTATCTGATTTGATTGTGGTTTTAGTATTGATATTACATTTTAATTCTATAAACTTACACTTTAATTGCTTTTTGAATGAATTCATTTTATGTTTGGTTAAGTTATTCATGTTCGTTTGTTCTTAATGTTGCGCCGATTAATAATTGTAATCTGTCACATGAAACTCAAGAGTTTTCCTCTGTCAGCATTTTAACTCTTTGGAGTTTCTTTTGCGCTGTTTGTTCTTTTATTTGCACTTTTTAAAAAGTGTTTATTTCCATTTGACGCTTTCTTATTTAATTTAGGTATACCGTGCTTAGCTTTTTTAAATAACAATGTCTCGTTAGAAGACAGAAGAACAGAATCACGCCATAAATAATCTCAATATTTTGCTAGTTTTGTTCTACTTGGATAAAAAGTACTTACTTGCAGAACATAATCTATTGCTGTTTATGCTATTAAGCTACTACCAAAAAAATAAAACGGATAATTTTTTGTGCCTTTTGGCATTACTATTATGAACGTATATGTTTGTATTCTATCAAATGAGATAACAAGTGTATATGTACTATTTTTTTTTTTCACCATGGAAGTTGAGTTGCTGTTTGAAATGCTTTTTGTGTGGCTTGTGTAAAATGGCTTCTCTTCTGTGTTGCAGGTTTCAGTTACTCCGTAAGATCCAGAGGAACAGGCCTCACACAGATGGGAAGAGTCTGTAAGAAGCACCTTGAAGGTGCACCCAATCATTGGACTATTAGTTTCACATAATCCAGACTATCAAGTGTGGATGATAATGATAATAAAGGCGTAAAGTCTTTGGATAAAACCTTGTTTTCTTCGACTCTTGCCCCTCATAAAAAATATTGGTTTAAAGAACCTTTGTGAGCAGTCATTATCATTTTTGTGACACCAGAACTTTACCATCAAAATGAGTGCAGAAGGATATCAGTACAGAGCGCTATATGACTACAAGAAAGAAAGGGAGGAGGATATTAACCTGCATGTTGGGGACATTCTTACAGTCAACAAGGGTGCACTACTTGCAGTTGGCTACGTAGAGGGCATAGAGGAGAGACCAGAAGAAATCGGATGGCTGCCTGGTTTTAATGAAACCACTCAAGAAAAGGGGGACTTTCCTGGTACGTATGTGGAGTTCATCGGCAAGAAAAAGATTTCTCCACCAACTCCCAAACCAAGGCCCCCAAGGCCTCTACCTGTGGCTCCGGGGACTGCAAGGCCAGACTCGGACTCTGAGCAAAGTGAGTAAGCTAAAACTTTCCCCTAAATTATATTTTCAGCCTTTTTACCACATCCAGGGATCTGGAAGTATTGCTAACTGGACTAAAACATGCCTTGCATTAGGGGTGGGAGATATTGACAAAAATGAATATCTCGATATTTTTTTTCAATATCTCGATATCGATATTCAGACGATATTTTTGCAATCCTTCAAAGAAATGTGTGCAAACTGGCAAAGAAGGTCCAGTTGGTCTTTTGACTTGCTGCATTTGATTTGACCTATTATTGTATAGAATTACTAGTACATAAAGATATGAGACATTATTGATTTAAAGACTCCTAAACTTTTTAAAATAATAAAATATTATTCAATAAAGTCTTTATTGTTCTTTTATATTTTTAATAGGGGTGTAACGGTTCACAAAACTCACGGTTCGGTTTGATACGATACAGTGGTGTCATGGTTCGGTACGTTTTCGATACAGCAAAAAATAAAGAAATGCCATAGAAATGTAATATTTATTAAAAGAAAAAATATTTTTAAATAAGTGTCAGTTTTCCTACACCTTGAAACTTTTAGTTTTATAAATAGTGGTAATCTTTGAAGGATGAACAAATAATGTTCTGGTCATCACATTAAAAATAACATTTAAATAACATATAACATTTGAGTTTTGAAGTGCTGGAAAAAGATGTGTGACGTACTTGAAAGCATTTTAATATTTCTGCAAAACTTCCATGGTTACAAGTTAGTGTTACTACTAGGGCTGCAACTAACGATTATTTTGATAATCGATTAATCGGACGATTATTTTTTCGATTAATCGATTAATCGGATAGAAATTAAATTAGATTTTTTTTTTTTATAACTAAATAAAACTGTAAATCAGGGTATTTATGTGTAAAAGTGTACTTTAAAAAGTGCAAAAGCCACACATTGAGTTTTACTAATATCAATATTTGCATTGTTTTTAATGATAATTGCTGATGGCAAGTTGACAAACATGATTATTGTTAAAAAAATGATATCCAACATATTATGTTTTAACACAATTTTTGTTAAAACAAATTTACACAGACATGTTGTTCAGATGTGAATATCTGAACTAAAAACAAACTAAAAACATCTAAAATATATAATTCATTTAATTTTTATTTAAAATTAATTATATATAAGGAATATAAGGATAAAGAATATAATATATATTATATATAATATATAAAAGAATATAATATAAGGATAAATTGATTAAATAAATATAGAAAGACTGAAAACAATTGTGTAAACGTAGAGCCGCAGTAGATCGCGTTTGACAAACAATTAAAACTTAGTAGACTAATGTTATAAAAAGAGAACGGAATGGAGGTAACGTTACCCAGCAAGCTAACAGGCTTGAGTAAAGGACAGGAGAAATGATGCATTAGTGCACAAGCATTCGCTGAAAACCACTGAGTACAGTGACTAAAAAACAATATTTTACTGCTGCTGTTATTAACTGCCTTTGTATTTAGTGCTTCACTTTGTAAACACCATTTTAATTTAACCTATTTCTGCGGTAGCGCTATTTTAATCCATCACTTACGTTGCGAGCGAACTGATTGCGCAACCTGATGCTCGAGACAAAATACAGACATCCCAAGATCCCGGAAGTCCCGGGAGTCTCCCTCATATTGATTGCGGCTCCCTGATGCCCGCGAATTAGTTCAAAGTCCCGAAATCTAGAGCGCGCAAGCGAGACAGAAGAGACTGCTCCAAACCGTGTAGCGCGCGCGCTCGGCAGAGAGAGACCTTGTGTGTGTGCGTACCAGTAAACGCTCCCCGTGACGTAAGCAGACCAACTAATCGATAATGACATTCGTTGACAACGATAGAGGTCGACCGATTCATCGGTTTTGCCGATTAATCAGCACCGATAGTTGATTGGTGGAACTATCGTTATCGGCAAAAATCCACACCGATAGTTTTTCCGGGTTGTGTCCGTTGCTGGAGCGGCTGAGAAGTGCGCGCTGTCATTACACAGCACGAGAGCGCTGGGAAGAGACTGCTGGCATTATACAGAGTGAGAGCGGCCTCTAGAGGACAAATAACAAACTATCACTGGCTGAGTTGTTTACTTAACACGTGAGGCAGCGCGCGGCACGGAGAGAACACGCAGCACAGAGAGCGCTGACACTTCAGACGCACATTTAAAACACCGACAGCGAAACGGTATGAATACAGAACACTAAAGTACATATTGCCATATCATTATAAAGTAATTCATTTGTTGACTAGATGCTGCATCAGCAGAGAAAGAACAGTAGTTTGCCATCGAGGCTGTGAGGACTGTAACATTATACCTCAGTCAAGCGGTTTAAACAATTGTGACAAAAACACACGCAGACCTGACTCAAATGTTTTATGGCGCAATTGTTACTATTTATTTGCATTATTTTATATCCGGCTGGTCACTTTTATGCATTCATTAGCCGACGAAATTGCATATTTAAAACTAGACGTGATTGCTTTCTCAACATTGATATGTTCATGCAGCCGACAGAAACGTAAACTAATCAGAAACGCGTTCGATTTAAGATCTTTTTAATCACTACAATACATCTTGTTATTTTGATTAGATTATCATCAAGTGTTCTAAAATAGAAGCAAATAAAGTGAGAGACTACATTACATACGTACGTAATACAGGTCTTTATTACATTTTCTTTAAGCACGACTCTTTGTAATTATATAATGGTAACACTTTACAATAAGATTCCCTTTTTAGCATTAACTAAGGTTAATACAAGTTATAGAAGTATTATTCATTGTTAGTTTGTTAATTTCAACATTTACTAATGCATTTAAAATGGAGTTTTAATTCTAATTTGATCTGTTATTACCTTAGTTAATGTACTATGAACTAACATGAATGATAAAGGTACAATTGTATTGCTCATATTAATACATACAGTAAAAACGTATATTGCATAATGCATATAGTTCATGAAAGCTAGCTAATACATCCTTGTTTACAAATGGGACTTGCAAAGTGTTACCTATGAAATGTATGTATGTTTCTAGGTTATAGCTAACGAAACCTGTAATATTTTAGTGTTTAAATTATTTTCTGTATAGAGTTTTAATATATTCATATTTATATATTTATTTAATTTAGCACATTTCAGTTCAACACTGTTTTATTGTGAGTGTGTTTTTAATCCAGTATCCATTAAAAAAAATATCAGTTGAATTATCGGTTATCGGCATGTACGGTCAAACGTAGATATCGGTATCGGTAAAATCCACTATCGGTCGACCTCTAGACAACGATTTTCATAATCGATTATAATCGATTTTATCGATTAGTTGTTGCAGCCCTAGTTACTACATTAAATACATGGTGAATGATCTGTGGACTTAAAACCTATAGTTCATTCATGGAACGATGTTTCTCCTGGTTTCCACGTCAGTGCTGTTTGATCCGTTAAAGGGTTAGTTCACCCAAAAATGAAAATTAAGTCATTAATTACTCACCCCCATGTTGTACCAACCCCGTAAGACCTTCGTTCGTCTTCGGAAACACAAATGAAGATATTTTTGATTAAATGTGACAGCTGGATCACTCCTCCATAGGCTCCCTAAGGGATTGAAACCTGACGGCCCAGAAAGTCAATGAAGAAAATGTTTAAATATTCCATGTCACAACAGTGGCTCAACTATAACGACTTTATTCAACTATTCCTTTTCTTCCTTGTAGGCCTGAAACGAGACTTCAAGAGATTTCCACGACGCATGCGCGAGAATTGCGATCTCCTTCAACTACTTCAGTCAAGTACTCGCGTGTGCGCGTCGTGGAAATCTCTTGAAGTCTCGTTTCAGGCCTACAAGGAAGAAAAGGAATAGTCGAATAAAGTCGTTATTTTTGTTTGTTTTTTCGCACAAAAAGTATTCTCGTCGCTTGATAAACTTATAGTTGAGCCACTGTTGTGACATGGAATATTTAAACATTTTCTTCATTGACTTTCTGGGCCGTCAGGTTTCAATCCCTTAGGGAGTCTATGGAGGAGTGATCCAGCTGTCACATTTAATCAAAAATATCTTCATTTGTGTTCCGAAGACGAACGAAGGTCTTACGGGGTTGGTACAGCATGGGGCTGAGTAATTAATGACTTAATTTTCATTTTTGGGTGAACTAACCCTTTAATAACGGAGAAATTGTAACGCTTCTCACTAGATCTCTCAGCGAATTCAAATGCTTTGTTTACGCTTCTCTTATGTAGTAACGGTGTCGCTTAATCAAGATCGGCTCACGCTGCACTGACATTCGTCCGAACTGATAAACGGTCCGTGAAGCACAAAATAATGAGTTTCGTTCCGCTTTCATTACATTTGCCATTTGATGTTGCGCAACGTTGTGGTGTTCGCTCCAGCGCGGATTTTGGTCGGCAGGAAAAATGGTCCAACCACCGGAATGGTTCGGTTTGTAATGCGTACCGAACCGATCTCTTTGGGAAAATGTATTCCATCTTTTGGACTCATTATACAACGCAATTTTCTAATGATGAAATCACGAAGCTCCCCACTTGAGGACGCCACAGACATTTAAGAAAAACTTTTTAACTTCAGACTTCATTTTTCCGCAAACAACGCACATTTTGCCTTTTCTAGCAGCTATTTTATTAATCTTACATCGGCTTTACTCTTTTGGATTGTTGCTTCAACCTAAGAAACGTCATAACACACAGGTAAGAACTTCGTAGTTGTATATTGCAAATTAGTAGCAGCTTTACTCTCGTGCAATTGAGGAACGATCGTGATTTTGTACAAAAAATAAAATAAAATACAGTCAAACAAACCCCTACAGTATTAAAATCGCTACATATGATTGTTTAGAAGGTTAGTGTGCGTTATTTGTTTTCTCTTTAACTTCCTTCAGCTCTTTTCATGTTTGGGGGGTCGGATTGTACAAATTATGAAATATTCGATATCCCAATTTTGCATATCGTCCAGACAACAATTCGGATATTATCGTCTAAACGATATATCGCCCACCTCTACCTTGCATATGATGCAAATTAGCTTTAGAATTCAAAGTAGTTATCAAAGTATCTTATATCCTCAGATTTTTCTACCATTTTGTGCTGCTACTTAGATAGTTTCTCAGTTCCACAGAAGTTTTATACAGTTAACCCTTTGATTAATATTTGGTCACCAGAGTTGACCTTAAAGGGGTCATGACATGGTTTTTTGTTTGGTTTATTATGTTCCCTTATGTGCAATTATAGTATTACTATAGTTTTTGTACAAAAAAAATAAAAAAATTATTTGTGACCTTTTCCCACCCTGTTTCTCCCCCTCTGATTCAAACAGTCTGTTTTGGAGGTGTTTCCCCTTTAAGAGTTCAGTGTTAACGCCCATTGTTATGATTGGCTAACGTCAGTGCTGCCTATGCATAAATTATTAACGTTAATAATTTTGTATCACATGTAGGCTACACAATGCTCCGCCACGTGAAACTTCGGTCTTCCGATCTTTTACCATCGTGTCAATTCCCAATTGATTTTGATTCATATGCGCGAGGGAGAGAGAGAGAGAGAGAGAGAGAGGGAGAGCAATACAGTTTGAAGGCACGCGCGGCCGGGTCTCTCTCTCTCTCTCTCTCTCTCTCTCTCTCTCTCTCTCTCTCTCTCTCTCTCTCTCTCTCTCTCGTCGTTCTTTCAGTAACATGCGCCCTGTCACACTCATCTACATCACTCACCGAACAAATAAGGCTTTGGCGGGCTGCATATGCTGCAAATAAACTGCATCCAACTGCTTTCCCTGACGTCTGGATCGTTCGGCAGCATTCAAACATGTTGTTTGTCCACAGCCAGGAACAGCACATCTGCGTGGCATCGCAGTCATCTTGTAAACAGACCCACTCGCTGCACGTCAACGCATGCGATGATGTCAAATGAGGCGTAGTTGTCTTGCGCTGGAGGCGGTCATATGCAAACGACTGGTACGTCACTTCGTACCGTGACGTCACTAAGTTCAAAGGATCTAGAACGAGCTGTATTTAGAGCTTGATTAAATAAATGGTTCGTTTATAATGGGGAGGACGTCTTAAGCTATGAAACTTGCAGGAGGTTTTAATGGTCCAACGACCTCTTAAATACCAAAAGATCAAGGCAAATTTGGTTTCTCATGTCATGACCCCTTTAACCAGTGGTCACAAAGCAGATCCTCATGTATTTGCAGTATTAAAAAATTGTCAACCATTTTAGCTTGGTTGGTGCATAATTTTAACGAACCCTTTTTTCACTTAACTAGATCCATTCATGCTGATGCCAAACCCACTGCCTCTCTCAAAATACCCACTCACCACTTATTCCATTTTCGTAACTAGCGACCAGATTTTATACCACCATTTCATCAAGAGATTGGATTTATAGCTGCAGCACACAAATGTCGCCTGAATATTTAAGGCTGTTTAAGGTTTGCACTGGGCTATGTTTTGTAATTGCAAACATGGCAGGAAGCCCAGATTTGGATGGAGGCACACAGTAGTTTGTAATTGTCTGGCATTACTGCATCTTTCACACAGCCACAGTACGAGTGCTTCGAGCCCCCTATGGCTCCTTTAAAATCACCCAGTTCTCTTAATTTGTAGGTTTGCTCTTATGCTGTCTTTTTGTGACATTTGTTGCCATTTCTTTTCTAGTGTCCATAAAAGCTTGATCTATATATTGTGAATGATACAATACAGATTCTTAGGGCACTTTCACACTATAGCTTTTGAGGCTTGTTTGCCTTAGGTTCTTAATAAGAACCAGAAAGACAAACTCAGTTGTCATGGTGACAACTAAACGATGTGTTCATGTTGTCAGGTTATGAAACATAGATCATAAGTGAGATAGGGCACTCATAATCAACTTGTGTTCTACTTCCTCATCCTTTGTGGTTTGATGCATAAAAACACTAGTACATAACTTTTTATCTTTGAGTTTTTTTTTTTTTTTTTTACACAGCTAACTTTTTCCTGGTGATCAAGATTGCTTAAGCTGCATAACTGTGGCTAAATATACACTATGGCCTCTTTTTTTCTGAATGGCTATTCTGATTTGTGTCCATGTTAAGGGAAGGGAGAGGAAGCGCTTACACTGGACAGGGGTTGAGACTTGGAGATTGCAGTTTTGAGGAATGTAAACCAGAAGCAGAACTGGTAAACTGCCAGAGCTCATGGCATTATGCTGCTCACACGCTAGAAACAGGACTCAAACCCAATCCCCCACTCCACCACTAAAACCACAAAAAATTCCTGCTCTCAAACTCAACACTTTTGGCTTGGCAGTGATTTCTTGTTCTAATCTACATAGGAGATAATTGACATCTGATGCTGATTACACTGTAGGAAGATTATTTCGGCCTTGCTAGAAAATCTCTGGTTTCTCTTCCTCATTTGAAATGACTACCGTATGTTTTTTTTTTCTCTCTTGAATCCTCTTAGCCTAATTGGGTAACTGTTGCGTAAAGAATCAGTGCAGAGAGAAGTGAAATGCCAGAAAATGCCCCTCATTCTCGATAGTGATGCTTGAGGTATTATGTGGCATTGTGTGTGTGGTACTGGTATTATGTGTCATTATATGACATAAATGTTATTCCTGATGAATCTCCAGAGCTAGCTGAGCTCATTTAGAAAATTATTTGAAACATTAAAAAGAAAATAAAGTAAGAAATAAAGTGCTTTCCAGTGTGACATTTTCCTGTATACCATTTCTGTGTGGGGCCTGAAGCAGAGACTGGCGGCATAAGAAACATCTGGAATGTCTTAAAGACGAATCTCACAGATTTTCACCTATTCAGCAATTGGCTCTTCCTCTTTAGTGTTCATTTTCTTATTGTACTAGCACAGGAGAATTCCGATTTGTAATTGTGCCGTGCCGAACGAAGCTCAACTGGAAATATAACTTTAACCGTTCCTTATACAGTTCTTAGAACCTTTCGATAAAAAACAGTTAAGAAAGCATCTGATCATAGCTACATGGATTATGGATATGTTTGCACAAGCTCTGTAATTCGTCACACAGTCAAGTCACATACACGTTTTATTTATAATATATAGCACTTCATGCAATAGATTTAAAGCAAGCAGCTTTATAGTATTAAAAGTGAACAAACAGTGTCACATACTATTACTTGTCTTAGTTGACTTACCTTAACTTTGATTCATAATGTAAGTTTGTATACTGTAAAGGTAAAGATTTTAAAGATCCCAGGCCTTTTTTTTATTTTTTTTATTTTTTTACATTAACATACTCCTTTCTGTGGGCCTCTAGTCTAGAGGTGCTTTGTGCACAATTCTTATTTTATTGTTTACTACTTATTCTTGGTAAAGGTTTCAACTGCATTCTGGGTCCACAAATTGTATTACTCAGTTTTTCCTCACTTCGGTTCCAAGTTGGCTTTTTCTGTGTGTGACTCCATTCAGGGAATGAGATCTTTTATGGCTTTAACTTTTTTCTGTACTATGGAAATTAGAGTTCCTCTTTATCTGACACTGTTCTGTTTTTTTTGCATGGGGAATAAGTTGAGCTAAACATACACTGTTCATGAATTCTTTCCAACATCGCCTACTTAAAGGTGCTCTAAGCGATGTCAAGCGTTTTTTAGGCCAAAAATTTTTTTGTCACATACAGCAACCATCTCCTCACTATCCACTAGCTGCCTGTCCCCTGAACACACTGTAAAAAAACACGGTCTCTGCAGACACCCCAGGCTTCACAAACGGCAACAAAAACAAACTCCGGCAACCCGCTCCACCAAACATAACAAACTGTTCCAGCCAATAACCGACAAGAAGGGCTTGGGGGTGGGGTTTGGGGGGTTAGTGCGCGGATGAGGAGGAGGGAGGGTCTAGCTAGCCTCCGTTTTGTTTGACAATACTTTAAACGTCAACAAGAAGTGACGTCATCCGAGATCGCTTAGAGCACCTTTAATAACGGTTGAATGTTTTTTCAATGATCAATATAGTATAATACAATAACATTGCCAATTGCTAAATAAATTATGGCCACAATGGTCATGAAAGTCGTCAAGTCATCCAACAACCAACCAGTCAGGGACGTGCACAGGGGGGTTGCTCAGGTTGCCCGGGCAACTGCCCATATGCCCTTCTCGACTCACGTTGCCCTTCCGAGGGAGAAAAAAAAATCGTACAATGGATGCAGAATTTCATGTAGGCCTAGATAAAAAAAAAAAAATCGCAAAGCCTCATTCACTTCCATTCGGGCACCGAAAGTAAAAGTCAATATGGGAAGGGCAAACTCTGTTTACGTGGCTGCAGCGCTGCACGCGACCGGTGTAGCAGTCGATTCTGTTCCCTACCGGAATTCCTGTTCCCTTTATGCAATCATAATACAAATCATGCGTAGTTGCCCAGTTACCATACGTACCATCAGAACTGAATACGAGCAAGAAGCACAACTGAATGTACGGGAAGCCAAAAGGTAAAAAAAGGATTGTATTTGTTCCCGAAATCTAAGCGTTTTTTTTATTAGAAGCAAGTTTTTGTCTGAGTTTTTTCTGTCAATTCAATCCAGATTATTTCTTTTCAAATTTTAAATAAATAAATAAATAAATTATAATTAAAAAACAATAAACAATAATATGAGGAACTCTTTTTCTCATGTGTATTTTGGTGACATTTAACAATATTGTTAATACATTTTGTATACTGTTTACAAAGTTGTATATCATAAACCTGTCATGACATTTTGTAATCTTTATAAATAATAATAAAACCATAATATGAGGCATTGAGTTTGGACATAAACACGGTCAGATAAGGCAATTTGTATGGGCAAAATGCAGGGGTTGTATGGGGCTTTTTTCAGGTCAGAGCAACTGCCCCTCAAAATTCCTGTGCACGTCCATGCAACCAGTGATAAGTTATTCTAATATTTTTCTTTTACGTTTGATTTATTTGTATTAGTGGTGCTTTAGTCTGTGTGCTTTTCTTTAGTAAAGCGGTTTACATTTTAAAATCCTTCAAATTTAAACCTTTCTTCTAAGTATGCGTCACTTAGATTTAGGGATCTTTTAGACCGAATAACCAAGGAATATCTTCAAAATGTGGGGCTGATCATTCAGTATTTGCCTGCTTTAGATATAAAACATTCAGTAAAGCCACTAAATGTTCTTTGTTTCGGTATTCTGGAGTTCAGGATTCTGCTTCCAATTTCCATGGCCAGTTAAAGTAGATGATGCGATCAAACCTTGTATGGACTAACCAGATTTGATCCAACCACAAGTCTATGCAAGGCCCACATTCCTGTACTTCGTGAGATATGGCAGTCTTTTAGCATGCAGTTTGCAGGGGTGATGCAGTCTGTGCATTAAAGGGTTAGTTCACCCAAAAATGAAAATGAAGTCATTAATCACTCACCCCCATGCTGTACCAACCCCGTGAAACCTTCGTTCGTCTTCGGAACACAAATGAAGATATTTTTGATTAAATGTGACAGCTGGATCACTCCTCTATAGGCTCCCTAAGGGATTGAAACCTGACGGCCCAGAAAGTCAATGAAGAAAATGTTTAAATATTCCATGTCACAACAGTGGCTCAACTATAAGTTTATCAAGGGACGAGAATACTTTTTGTGCGAAAAAACAAACAAAAATAACGACTTTATTCGACTATTCCTTTTCTTCCTTGTAGGCCTGAAACGAGACTTCAAGAGATTTCCACGACGCATGCGCGAGAATTGCGATCTCCTTCAACTACTTCAGTTAAGTTCTCGCGCGTGCGCGTCGTGGAAATCTCTTGAAGTCCCGTTTCAGGCCTACAAGGAAGAAAAGGAATAGTCGAATAAAGTCGTTATTTTTGTTTGTTTTTTCGCACAAAAAGTATTCTCGTCCCTTGATAAACTTATAGTTGAGCCAATGTTGTGACATGGAATATTTAAACATTTTCTTCATTGACTTTTTGGGCCGTCAGGTTTCAATCCCTTAGGCAGCCTATGGAGGAGTGATCCAGCTGTCACATTTAATCATAAATATCTTCATTTGTGTTCCGAAGACGAACGAAGGCCTTACGGGGTTGGTACAGCATGGGGGTGAGTAATTAATGACTTAATTTTCCTTTTTGGGTGAACTAACCCTTTAAATTTAGAGAAGCTATATGCATATCTGCTATTTTATCTTTATCTCAATCTGAGATGCAGGTCTCTTGTGGTTGTTGCTAGATCCATGTAATGCTGTGAGAATTTATTTCGATAAAACTGGTAGTGCTGGGCGGTATGACCAAAAATCTGTATCGTGCTACTTTTTAAGATTCTGACGGTTTCATGGTATATCAGTGTTTTTTTTCATGACTGGATCTTTATGTAAGTTTATAGTGGCTTATTTTACTTTCAGAAGTACATAAAATAGAAAAACACTGTAATGTTAAATATAAATGTACTTTAAAAAATGGAGGTAATCAAAACAATTTATAAAACAAACAATTTGGTTAACCTTTTAAAATGTAATCAAATAAAAATTTAATAAAACCTTTTATTTTTGGCAAGTTTACTGTTTGTTTTAAAGCATGTATGAGAACTTGATATTACCTAAAAATATATTTTTTTAATCAATTGTATTATTACACTGTACATTCTACTGTGCAATGGAAATATATTTCTGTTAAACCAAACTTATTTTGATGAGTTGTCATGAAGACCTTTTAGTAATGTATTATGTGATTAGATTTTCTTGAATGCAATGGTAAAATGTTTATAAAGTGAACTCTCAGAAGATGAAGTTCATGTGGAGTGTCCTCATAATGAGACGACAGATGCTAAAAAAACATGAGCGTCACACGTGCTTCAGTATGTGTGTAGTAGACGAAACAGTGAGGATCTCATCCACAGATACGCAGAACATGCAGATTTCAAAAACATGTATGGTGCTTCATAATGCCTTTTTCCCTTTTGTAGAGCTTAACAGTACCATGAGTACGCACAGTAATGGATTTGGATCATTCCCGTCTGATTGATACCGGATTCAGAATTTTTTTTAGAATCGGAGCCAATGCCGATACTGGATATCGGATTGGTGCATTCATACACACTACATAGTGCTCTTCATGTCCGTTGAATAGATGCAGGATTGTTTTTTTTAGCTATGCAGTGTTTGAAAAAATGCGTATTGTACACACGAAATTGAAACCAGCAATAAATGCAGGACAGAACAAATGAATCAATAAAAATGTTTCAAACAACAAAAGTTATCTGAGCGAGTGCGTGTGAAAACTGCCAGGGAGAGCTGTGGCAGTTAACTGAAAGTGTAACCTGGTTGGGGGAAGGCATTGCTGGTGTTTGAGATAATGTGCTTTTCTCCTTTTTGAGGGGCCTCTTCAGCACTCGGTGGAACATCTGCTGCATGGAGCAGCTCTCTGAGAGAGAGTTGTTGCTGGGTTTTGTAAAGAATGTGCAGTTTGCCTTAACCAAGCAGTAAGCCAACATTTATGCCAAAGTACCCAAACAATTTTTTTTATATATATATTTGCCACATTAAATACATTTTCAGGGGCACTTTTTTTACCTTCATAGTTTTTTCCTAACCTTATTAAATGTCTTCTTTCTTGTCAATTTTTCTTATTTTGACTAGTTCATTTAGAATATAAGACACTATCAATTGACATCAGTATCAGCAATATCCATATTTTCACTATTGAGGAAACAAAAGCTGCATCTTCTGATGCTATGATGTATTTACACAGACTATAATGAAGCACAGAAGTGATGGATAAATAAATAAATATACAAAGTTAACATTTTGAATTTATTCACAGTATCTTTGTGCTGTTGCACTCACACTCTTCAAAGTCACCACTCATCAGACCAGGCATCGTTTTTTTCCAGTCTTTTATTTTCCAATTTTGGTAAGCCGTTGCATATATACACTCACACTCCATTATATACTTCATCGGTGGACAACAAATGATAGACAAAGCCCAGCCAGGTTTATTGCCCTGTTAAAGACTTCATCCCCATGCAGGGTAAAGGCGCTCATTAGATCGTGGTGGTTATAACCGGGGCAGAACTGGTTTGTGGCCGTGAGCGTAATGGTGCACGTTCCTGTGGCTTAGCTTGAACAGCCTGTTCCCGGTCACTGTATTTAGCATCATGACGAATCATTACAATCGCCTTTAAATACTGGTGCAGTAGGCAGCGGAAAAGTGCTCTAGCGAAAAGAATGCTGATCCAGTTGACCATGTTTTCCAGGGTATGGAGCAGCCATTAAACATCCACTGTTTTAAATTGACATTCTCTGAGCCCAGATAACTCTTTCTGTAGGATAAAGTGCTGCATTGCATAAATCACAAGAGATCAAATCTGTTGAAGCCTTTGGGTCAAAAGTGCATTGAAATTGAGGTGGAGCAAAACCTGAAAAAAAAAAAAAACCTTTGTCAAACTACAAGGACTGGATTTCAGTAGAGTTGACGTGATCTGGAGGTGGTGCGTGAGAGTGTGTACATGTGGTCTTCATTAATGGCTGCCTCCAGAGAGACAGGGCTGATTTGGCAAATCGTCTTACTGAAGGACAAGCATGTCTGCTGGGCGGATTAGCAACACATTGCAAGAGGTGGAGCAAGAGCAGCAGAAAGAAAAAAAGCAGAACTGAAATATGCACAGACTTGTGGTACTGCCCCTATCCCGCATTTATTGTTGATGTGCATGTTGGTTATGTGAGGAGACATGGAAGTGTTTGTATAAGTTACTAACTAAATACCAGCGGTGGGAGAGAACATATCAGACGTAACGCCTTTTTAAATTTTTTTACCATATAGTACACTCCAACTTCTTTAATTCTGTTTCTTTGGATTGTTTGTTGAAATGGGGGGGGGGGATAATTTGTCATTGCTTGGTTTTGAAGTCAGAAGTCAAAACGTCACTTTGTCTAATAAATAAATTTCAAGAGTTATTGTTAAAATATACAGTATTTGTAAGGAAAGTTATATCTTGCGTCTTGTGACTGGTCACCACCAGTTTTTTTCTTTTGCGCTGGTTATAACTCTCTCTGACGTATTACATACTGTATATTTTCTCAAAAGCAAAGTCCTCCCTTACAGCACAATGATTTACAAACACTTTATGAATAGATTAGTTATGGATGATTTTAAAGCATTACAAATTTAAAGTTTGATTTGTTTCCAAATTGGACATCACAATGTTTTACAGAACTAATCCAAATTATACAACCGTTATGTAGCATAACATCGTGTCTACACCAGACGCAAGCGACTCGACAAAAGCAGATAGAACCCCATTGTAATCAATGATGCTACACTGGATGCGGCACAACACAAGTTCCCGACAATAAAATGATGCCCCATTCTATTTCTGACATACTCCAAATGCCTGCGCTACTGCTATTGGCAATTGTGGTCCTGCCTGAAGCGTTCTAGTATTCCTGAAGGCATTGATTAGCTTGTTCAGGTGTGTTTGTAATCAATGTCTTCAGGATAAATAGAAAGCTACAGTTAGCTAAACTCTGCAGGACAGTGGCCCTGGGACCGAAGATGCCCATCCCTTTTGGCAGCAGCAGGAGTGTGTTGTGCACAGCACAGCTCTTAAAGCAACTGGAAAAACATAGAGCCTGTTTTCTTTATGCAAGATCTTCATGCTGTTTTTCAGGGCATGAATATTGAAAACCTAACCCATCTGCGTCACTGCATTATTTCTCTATGTAACCCTGGATTAGTAGCCTCAGATATGTCATGTGTGCTGTAATTGTTTGGTGTGTGCTGTCTGAGATTAAGCATTTTCACACACTGCCCTGGGGGAGACTCTGTCCTTCTTCTTTTACATTGAATGTTTCAGTTCAATTACTGTAAAATGTCAAATTGCCAATACAGTAGATGTTTTAAACCAAGCCTTTTTGTCTTCAGTGTCACAGTCTCTGTTGAAATATAGGTTGTTTGAAAACCTCTTTCTTCTTTTGATTTGAAGTGTTATATGTTTGTAACCAATAGGGGACAACTCTGAATTTTCCTCATCTAGGCTATTTTAATAAGCTTTTGATTGCCTATTTCTTTGCATGTGACTGAAGATTTAATGTATACAACTGATTGCATAAACATGATTTGTAGGAGACATGAACTTCTTTAACTCTTTCCCCGTGATTGATGGAAATTTATGTCATTTGAAACAACGCTTATTTTCACTGTTATACTGTAGGGGATGCTATTAGGCATCTTCTGAAAGTACTGAATCTCCTGATCAAAAGACATGTGAAGAAGCAGAAACAAGTGATAGCATATGTAAGCAGATTAGTGGTCGGCCGATATTGTTTTTTTTTTTTTTCTTTGATTGCCGTTATCTTAGAGAGCAGGGGGGCATATGTAAAGCATATATATTATATAATCTCTAAATTAAACAGACTTACTTCAAATGGCAACTTCTTGATTCTGTAATACCGATTACTAGGCTTGTAGCGGCACGTCGATTTCGTCGACGTCATATTTTTTTTGTCGACGCTGCTTTGTTTATGTGTTTATTTTTTTGCACCATTCCCGGCGGTACAGCTCGCCACACACACGTGGGAGACCGAAACATTGCAGAATCGAGGACGAAACAGCAACCTCTTCACAGAATTCACAACAAAGCCATGCAAAAGTCACAACAAAAGAAAAAGTCCTAAAAAAACCCAGCTCGCACTAAATCATCGAAGGTATGGAAATACTTCAAATTTAGTCCCAAACGTAAAGGTGTCGTTATTTGCGCTCTTTGTCAAATGGAGTTGACATCCCAAGTCTCCCGCATATTGATGGCGGCTCCCTGATGCTCGCAAATTAGTTAAAATCTCCCGGAATCTAGAGCTCGCGAGCTCCAAACCATGTAGCGTGCGGCAGAGAGGGAGAGAGCGAGAGACCTTGCGTGTGTGTGCAAATGTGTGTGTGTTCCTTAAGAAGCGCATGTAAACCCCACCCCCGTCAACAAAACCGAATACACACATTCGGTTACACGCATACACGCATTCATGCACTTCAGAATAGCATATTGCATGTTCAGATATTCATACAACAAAATATTCTGGGGGCCATGAAAATGGTCAAAAATGCTGGCCGTGGATGGCAACTTTTAAAACGCTGGCAGGGAAAATGTTAATGCTCCAAGTCTCCGAATTTCCGTTTAGGAATCAAAGTTTTTGTGTTAATAGCAACAATACTTTTTACAGTTTTAAAGGTATAGTTCACCAAAATTAAGTTAATGTCAGTTGAATTTATTTATTTATTGGAACACCAACATTTTAAAGAATCTTCACACAGCTCTTTCTTTTTTTTAAGTTTGAAGGGACCATCTGTCAAGCTACCAAGAGGAAAAATTACATGTAGTACATTTAACATACATGGTTAATATTCATACAAATATTCACAGTAACCAGAGCAGCTGATGACTAATGAAAACTGATTTCTGCTACACCTTGACGATTGATAGTAGTTAAACTTGTTCCTCAAAAGCAGGTTTAACCACTTTAAAAAAAATTCCTTTATTGATTTCTGGGGGAAATGTGATCACTAGTTGTTTGCTAGAATGGCATTTCAAAGAAGAACTAGTCAGTGATGGAAATGCTAGATCCACAAGTAGACCCCTAAAATGAACTGCTGAGGAAACTTTAGCACCATATGCAACTCCTCTGATCTTGCTCTGTGGTTCAGACATGCTGAGATTGTTCCACAAAACCCAGACAGCTGCTTTTCTCTCCTTAACCTGTGGTCCCTGTCCTTGCATTCTATGGCATACAATAAAACAGGACCAACACATTTCAGACCTTACTACGCATGTTCAGACTTGCACATGGGCCCTCTCTTCCTCTTCCAAGAGTTGCTGTGGCAACCAAAATCTGCAGTCACCGATTGGCTGTCTGAATCTGAGCTGGGCTGTTTTTTTGGCCTGTTTTCTGTTTGTTTAATTTTCTTGCAGAGAACTAGAGGCTTTTTAAGCTTTGTTCATGCTCAATTAGTTAATGTTTACCCTTTACCCGTAAAGTCTTACTGCACTTGAGCTTGACCATGAATTCATCTTTAATCGTTTCCATTGCCTGGTTGATTTCTGTGATCTGAACTGTCTGCACAGCTTGGATAAATTAAACGTAGTAGTTGGAAACAGAAGGTGTTTTCTTGTGGATATTTCTAGAGAATTGTTCACAATAACACTCACTAAGTTACCACTTTTGCTACTCACAGTGGGTTAAAGAGAGTATAATATTGTGTGAGATCACGACACTCTTGCTGAACTGCCCAGTTGTTAGTGTTGCTTGCTAATACTTAGCATGGACAGTCGCACAGCTTTTTAAGGAGAGTGTTTACATAGCCTGACTTAAAATGAAAAACAGACTCTGGGTAAAACTTTAGGATGGGCTCTTTTAACTTTAAGACTTTAAGATCTCTAGACCTAGTGTTGTCACGGTACCAAAATATCAGTATTCGGTACCAATACCAGTGAAAATCCACGGTTCTCGGTACCAATTTCGGTACCAAAGCTTAATTTAGATTAAATTTACACATATTAAAGTGTATATCACGGTTACAAAGATGGAAACTGTAGTATTAAAAACAATTTACAATAAGATTCTATTTGTTAGATAACATTAGATAAAATTACCTAACAATAAACAACAGTTATATACTGTAGCAATTATTCTCCATGGGGTTAACTTAAAAATGTACTAATATATTTTTTAAATCAAAAGTTTTATCTGTTAACATTATTTAATGCACAATGAATGAAGTGAACAAACATGAACAATCAAGTGTTTGTATTAAATAACATTCACAAACATTAATTAATGTTGTAAAAATATATTGTTCACTCAATGTGTTGATGTTGCATTAAGTAATATTAATGAATGGTGTCTTATTGTAGTGTTACCAAACTATACAGGAGATAAAACATGTTTTATTTGACTTAACTGTACTTTTATTTAATCCAAAAATGTCACTCTTGCCTGTCTTCAAAGCTTGAGAACCCTGTAGCTGATTTCTAATGCAAGGGCTAGAAATCAATTAATTCTGATACTTCCTCGTCATCATGGAGAGCGCATCGCACCGCTTTCTCCTTTCCCCAAGCGCTTGCTTTCCCGTGTCTCCGCCATGCAACCATGAACAGCGGCGAGCCTGGAAAGACGAGCTCGCACGTCTCTTCTATTATGAGCGCGCTTGCCGCGCGCCTACATTTGAAATTTGCACGCGCAAAAAAACGCGCTATATAAACGTGTGAACGGCCCTTTATGGTAACGTGACATTAGCCTAATTCAAAATATTTCCATATGTGGCTCTTTCCTCCTTTCTTGTCAACAAGTGGATTCAGAGCCACCGCATTAGCAGCGCTGGTCGCCGTGTCTCAGAGTGTTTTTATGAAGAGTACGCACCTCTGCATCTTTCCGACAGCGCATCAAGAACCGGATTAACCCGGTACTCGGTACCTAGAAAAGCTGGGACCGTAACCGTTTAACTTTTTTAGTACCGACTTGGTACCGAAGTACCGAGTTTTTTGACAACACTATCTAGACCTTTGAGAAACCTTCCATTGCGGTGTATTTTGCATGGTCGTACACCTAGGAAGTTAGTCTAGTTCTTCTTTATTTACTCAAGATCCTAGAGACGGTGTCTCAGGGACATAGTGGAACCTTGAACCAAAACATTTGAACTATTCCACTACCATCAATCCTAAATGTCATTCAATCTAGCCCCATGGAAGGCCAGTGCTATCAAGTCACACTGAGTTACTTAGAAGCAACTCAATCCCCCCTCCCCTTCCAGCCTCCCACCCTCTGTGGAAATGCCCATCCAATGCATGTAAATAAACACAAGACTCTTGGAATATTCAGTTCTATGATGAAACGGGGTGTACGTTGACTTATGATGTAATTGTTTAATTATTTTGTTATTACAGACCACCATAGTGTGACTTAAACTGAGGCAGTCTCAACTGCAAGACAGCATAGTGACTTAAGCTAATTCACCAAACTTATATGGCAAATGTGAAGAATTTGTTATATTCCAGAACCATATTTGTCACTTTTTGACCAGAACATTTTGAGCTAATGTAAAATTAGCCCAGCGCTTTGAATCTGGATTCTAAGAAGTAGCAGGCTGGATAAGGTGTCCGTCTGGGCACAAGGTTACCCCTCAGTGCGGCGTACCAAAGTGGCACTACTCTCTAAATGTCTATGAGGAATCTGTTGTTCACTCCCCCTGCCTCGAGTTCAGCAGTTCTCAGAAAATGAATAACTCCTTATGCTCGATGTCGCTTTGCCAGTAATGGACTCCAGATGGCTGTTGCCTTTCAAAGTTGAGTTCAAGAGAAGGGGTGTGATATGAGCAATGTAACTTTTTTTACTTATCTTCCAGGCTAGCAAAAGAAAAAAAAGTCTAAACAAGACTATTATTTCTAATGGCTTAATCACCCATTTCCTCATGTGTGGTGTTTTTTTTCCCATTTAGGCAGCCTCCAAGCTTTTAATTTGAGTCATTCCTTCTTAGAAACTCTGCTAACTGTAAAGATCCTCTTGATACCTCTATTTAAAAAAAAAAAAAAAAACTCTGTAAAGGGAATCCATTCATAATATGCTGTGTTTGGATCTGTGGCCTTGGACTCTGCTAACAGTCAAGCCTTTTAGAAATCCAAGCCTTTTAAAATGCTGTGCACCGAATCCAAATAAAGCTCATGCCAGTCCCGCAGCCCTTTCATGCTCACACCTGGACTTGTAGATCTCAGTAATCCTCTACCCAACACCAGAGGCAGCATATTACGGTCTGTTTACTTTATCCTTCTCGTCCACCTCCACTGCACACTTAATCATATCCTACCGGTCAGCACCAGCCTTAAACACACTTAGATGTGCCGTCCAAACGTGCTCCTTGCTGCACCACATAAATGCATGAAGATGACTATTGATCTATGTGTCCTGTGACTGTGGGGCATGCTTTAAAGTTCTTGTTTTCCTTGGAGGCTTTGAAATTATGGTGTTTGGTGCTTAATGAAAAGCTAGTAGAGTTGTTCAAAGGTACCTGGCGGCTTTTTGGTATGATTGTTTAACTTTCTCTCCTTTAGGCTCAAGCACTCTGTTAGACCTGACTGAGCAGTTTACTCCTCCAGAGATGGCACCGCTTGTACTCCTCAAGCTCCTTGAGGCCATCGAAAGGAAAGGTGAATCCATTGCGCATATTTTTTTGTCGTAATTATTTATTTATTATTTGTGCTCATGTATTAACTCGCATATAAATTCTGTACAGGTCTAGACAACCCTACTCTCTATAGAAATTTCACTGCTGGAGGAGGGCTGGATGTCAGACAATGCTTTGATAATGGTAAGTGACGCATTCCATTAGCTGTAGCCACTGTTAACTGTTCTGTCCATGCTAAGTGCGAAATGCAACAAAATCACAGCCTTTATCCAGCATGCCTGGATATTCCTATTGTACTAATTTTCCAAACACTCCAACCCAAAGTATTAAAAGTGACATCTCATCTCACACAATTTCTCTGCCATTCAGAATTATTTTAAAAACCACATATCAACACCCTGGCAACCACCCAGAACAACCTAGCATTGTAACATTCAGCACCACTTTCAATGTGATGCTACAAATAGAAACCGAATGTCTCTCAAAATCGTTTATCACGTGAATTTGGTTAGGAAAAAAAATTATTTGATCGAAAAGATTTATTGTTTGTCTCTTTGTGGCTGATTAGTATACGGTGCTAGCTTCATTCCTTCCTGTCTCGCTGATCTTTGTGTTCTGTGAATCAGACACTGCCTTGGTGGATCTTGAGCAGATGGACCTTCAGATGTTGTGTGATGGTCTGAGGAGGTATCTTCAAGATCTACCTCAGCCTGTCATCCCCTCTCTGATTTACACTGAGATGATGCGCATTGCTCAAGGTGAGTTTCCATAGGATAACTGCACATCAACATTAGGTCAACAGCCCTAAATCTCTCATGGGATTTCTATGACATAGTAGTAATCCATGTTAGTACTGCCATGTGAATCATTGGATTTACACTGGGATGAGTTTCCCATTCTCAGTTTGCTCCTAAACTGTTTAAACTTATATGAAATGCTGTTTCTTAAGTCTTTTTTTTTTTTTCTTTTCTTTTTTTTTTTATCGTTTCACTCAGTTGTCATCTTAGTAAGGGGTTTTCAAACTTTTTGGAGCCTGGGATCTCTCACAAGGGAGATACATTTCCTAGGACCCCCTCATAATAATAACAGTGACCAAAGTTAATGTGGGTGGGAGTAATGAACATAATATGCTTGTTTTATTGGTGCTAAAGGTTTTTTTTATTAATACAGCACAATTATATTATTTTCTGGAAAATAAGTCGCAGCAGGTCAAACTTGCGTTGTTGAGAGAGTAAAAGAATACAGATAATTTGCAGTGGTGTGTCACATTTTATTATTACATTCAAAAATAATGTAAAATACTGGTAAATATAATGCAACGTTAACAGACATTATAAGACTATAAACATGCATTACTTCCCCCTCATTCCAAATCCTTTAAATATAATGGTAGCGTATTCAGAATAAAACAAAAATGTATGTATAAAATAAAAATAAATTATATGAATTGTTCATTCATTAATGAATTACAAACAACATTTATTTTAAATACCAAGCCTATAACAAACTTATTTAAAGTGAAAATTACACTGAACCCTACAGTGGGCTCACGCACATCTCATTCGACATTAATTGTTTCCATGAATGAATCGTTATTAAACTGTTATTACTATAACTACTAAAGTAGTATTATGTAAAGAAGTCTTTGTACTTCTCTTGTGTCCCAATATCCATTTAAAAAAGCATTCACATACACAGAAAATATCTTTGAAATAACACTGCGGCAGAGCGATGCTCACGCTGACCGGCACAGTGTACCCAACAGACAAATTCGATTCAACTGAATAACGTTTTTTGTTTAGTTGTCTGATTTAGTTCTCCTATGGTCCTTTAAAGCAAACTTAAGGGCATTAAAACCAAATGAAGCATTTTTCATTGATCTCATTTCATTGTAAGAGCCACAGGGAGGTGCTATTGTTCTCAAGATTTTTGTTAGCCAGATGGTGAGCCTCTTACAATGGTAGTAAAGTAACACAAGGTGTCACAGTCCCGTGACCTTCTAAAAGCAGCAGACCAGGCTCATCTGTTAAGATTGTGTGGTTGAATCATCACAGCGCATACTTTTATCAGTACACATGTTCCAACACTTATCTGATTTTGTGTCTACCAACCCCAGCCAATTCAACTGCGAAAAGTATTCCAGGTGTTGTATTGGCCGTTGAATTTATCTGCCCTCACTGTGTGACTGAACATTCTGTAGATATGCAGAACAAACTTTTGGCAGTGTAAACTAGCATGTATCCAATTTGAGAGAGAACAGTGTTGTTGGTTTTTTTTTTTTCTTCTTGCTTTGCACTTCTCTTTTGGGTAGTGTAAAGTCACGTGGCTGGAAACAGGATATCTGTGGTTAATAGACCTAAAGCAAACCTGAAAACTTATCTGCTACATCAGGCCTGTCAACCAATCATCTCTCAGAATACCTTAGTCACTCTGTCATTGTCTCGCTTAAGATCTTGTGTGGTTAGTTGCACACCGAGTGCAATTTTCCACATTTTTTTGCATATGGCCTCACTGATAATTGGTATGTTTAGCTCACTTTAAATGTATATCACATGATGCCACTTTCAGTGTTTGTAGGTGGGTGTTAGAGAGCCCTTGTTTTACACTCTTCTGTCTATGTGTCTCTTCAGAAGTGCAGGGTGCAGACGAATGCGCACATCACCTGCGGCTGGTGGCCAGCTCTTCTTCACTTCCCCCGCAGTACTGGCTGACCCTGCAGAGTTTGCTGCGCCACTTCTCTCGTGTATGCCAGGCCTCAGCAGCTAACCTGCTCAGTGCTCGTGCCCTCGCTGAGATCTTCAGTCCGGCACTCTTCAGACATCAGCCCACCAGGTACATCCCGACACATATGCTAATGAATCATGTTGTTGCCAGCTAGCCTGCTAGCAAAAAAACTGATGTTTCTTTTTCCATTCCCAGTTGTGAGCCCAGCCCAGAGGCACACATCAGGATAGTTGAAGTCTTAGTGACCAGCGAATGGAGTGACAGTCAGGCAGCTCCAGGTAAGTCAACCAGTTCTCAACCAACCTTAAAATTATTTAAATTTAGTTATCTTAAGAATCTTAATTAATGCTGGAAAAAAAAAAACACAAAAGTACAACATTTAACTGATGTCTTATTTGAATAATGCCGGGTCATGGAGTCAAAAGGGTTGAAAAACATTTCTCTAAAGCGTTGCATACAGTTTAGGCAATGGGATAGTGATGGCTTACTGGATTCAAACCAGTGTTGTCCAAATAAGCACCATTGTCACACATGCACATTTAATGATGTATTGGAGTAGATGGCAACAATGGGGAAAAGATAGGGAAAGGTACCTGGAATTTAAATTTGTGTAATGGGCTTGCACCTGGGTTTGCCGCATGAGACACTTTGGCTTACTGGTAAGTGCTAGCCACTAGGCCAGAGCTCCAACTGATGTTCACACTTTTACAACAGATCAAAATGCACACACTACTCCAAAGAATGGCTAAAATGTATTAAAAAGAGGTGTACAAAAAAGGTAGATGTCTGGTTCCTGACAAAAAAGGGAAGCCAGCATTGATATTCTTAAACTCTTATATGAAGTAGCCTTTTCACTTCAGCTGATACTATATCAATGTTTAATGGCTGGGAGTGCTCTGTCGAAAAATCTGTGTTCCACTTCCTTGCTTTTGTGGGTCAGGTTCATTTAGAGATGGGACAGACCACATAGACACTTCTGCTGTGTCTGACTGTGTGTTTGTATTTGTGTGTGTGTGTGTGTACGCACGCTGCCCTGAACACAGACCAGTTGTCTAGTTGGGCTTTTATAGCACTAGTAAAGTCTCTCTCCCTGCTTCTCTCCCTGTCTTTATCCGTCTATCTCTCTCCCAAGTCTGGCTGTGTGACCGTTTAAATGTTTTATTACCTGTTGGGGCCTATTTATACCTTACCCTGGCATGGAGCAAGCTCAGCTGTCAGTAATTTGCACCTGCAGGAGGCTGGGTTGGGCGAGACGAGTCCAGACTCAAAAGCACACTTGCCTCCTTACTGCTCGGGCAGCTCCGTTTCTTCCTGTACAAGCTTTTACACAAACATGGGTCACACAAGTGCCACCTTTTACGGTTTCTTGTTGCCTTACCAACCTGCCCATACTTGATTCCTGCACATGTGGCGGTGTGTAGCTGTTGATGTGTGTGTTAATATGAGCGTGTGGATGCGTGTGTGCACATGTTCCTAGTTACTAGGTGGCTAATTTAAGCAGGTGGCAAAAGGCCCACTTGGAATTGGGCTGGCTTCAAGTGCGGTCTGCTTCACAGAGCTCTCTTGTTAGCTTGCAGCGGCGGCTGTTCTGTCTTGCATGCATTCTAACACACACACACTTTCAACGATCACTTCCGAGGACTTTACTCCACCCCCTGGCCCCCTCCTGCCTGTGCCACATTCCCCTCCCAAAACATAAGGGTGCACAGCTCAGCAAATATTTGAACCTGAGCGAGTTAATCATGAGACTGAACCCTTGGAGCCAGGGAGAGTGAATGAGCAGAGAGAGAGAGAGTCGGCTAGCAGCAGTGCGACCCCAGCAATAATTTACCTAGCTGTCCCGGAGCAGGCGTCATTCTCCACCCCTCTCAGACCTTCTTTAGTTCTCCAGACGCAACCCGTAACACCAACTCTTTTCTTTCCCAACTCGGATTTTGCTGGATTTCTTCAGAATGCTGCAGTGATTTTGAGACTCCTGCACCAGTCAAGTGGGAACATTTTTCAAGACCACGAGTACCATCTTTTTGGATTTACCAAGAATCACGAGTAATGCTTACCGGACAGACTTGCTGAACGAAAGGCTGCTTGACTTCTGCTGAACATGCACAACTTGCAATGTAAGTGTGTGGTTTTGGTGTCTCAGGAAGTTTGGTGTAATGATTGGGTTACTTTTATCAAAAGCAGTTAGGTAGACGGAAAATGTATCAAACTAAAGCAGCATGTCATCACTTCGGGGAGTTACTTGGTTTTTCATAGAGCATGATAGTGGTTCTTTTAGAAGGTCCTATTTTGTGTCCTGTTCTAGCTCTTCCACTAAAGCTCTGACAGGCTTGAATATCAGTGCTACTCTTCTGTACGAGTGTGTACTTGATACTTGTGTGTATCAAGACTAGCACTCCAAGTGCGACCTGCTACGAAAAGTGGGTTAACTTGTTTGACTGACACTGGCATGTCTGAGCATGTGAGGTGAATGTGTTGCATTATTCATCGGCTCCAATAAAAGTTGGGGTATAGAATTTCTTTAAAATGCAAGGAGTCCACTAAAATAAAAAATTGAAGTTTTAATTTAATTTTTACACACTTCTTTGATGTCCCAGTGGCAGTCAATTACACTTGACTTACTGGATGACTGTTAAGCACCCCAGCTGAAGTGCCTTTCTGACCTGTCATTGGAGTACCAAGCATGACAATAGCCCACGTTCCTGTGACCATTTTAACCCTACTGAGAAATGCGGCTATTTCAGGTACCCTCTCAAGCATGTATAGCTGATCTCTACCCTCCTACAGTCCTCTGTGAGTCGCATGTGGGGATTATAAGAAGTATTTGCAAGCCGTGCCTGCCTCCTGACCTGGCCTTGTCTTTGACGTAGGGACTGCCTACGTGCCGCTGCAGCAGCGATTTTGTCTGCCTACCAGCAGAGAGGCCGTGCTGAATGCTTATGCTCAGTGAGGCGGGGCTTAGCAAAGCTGCATCACAGATACAGGAAGGGAGGGGATGACAGAGAAAGACTGTAAAGCTTCAGTTCTTTTTCTCATTCAAAAGACGCTGTGCTGCAGTGCACCTTGTCTGTGATATAACTCCCTCTGTTTGGCAGCATCAAAACAGCTTTGAGAACACTTGTGTTCCACACGGATAAAGGATATCTGGATCACACAAATAAGAGCAGATATATCTTTCTTTTGATGCACTTCATTGTCGACTTTTGAACGGACAAAGCACTGTTGCAAATGACATCATTGCACTTAGGACTTGGAAGAAATAGAGGCAGGTGATGAGGCAGGAGTGGCCAGCAACAGTCCTGCAGCACCATTGGCTGGGGTAAGTGATGTAATGGCTTTCACTGACCCCACTCTCCAAGGCTTTTCAAAAATTGGTCTCAAACCGATGAGTGCGAAGAACCTGGATTTATAGTATACATTCAAAGGAGGTTTGAAAAGAAACTGCATGCGTATTCTTCCAGATATGCAACACATCATTAGGCATGGCGGATTTAGAGAGTCCACGACTTGACACTGGAACAGGATCTGGATCAGACCTCCTGTTTTACATAGAAATAGACGCGCCAGGTAACTCTTGAAGTTGGTGCATTACAAACATGTCATTCGTAAGTCTAAATTTGATGGGTGACAGCTCTGTCTGTGGTCTTGGATGCATTTGTTGATCTCAAAATGGGTTTAACGGTTGATGTTTTCTTATGGTAACAGATACATTAGTCGTTGTGTGGAATATTGTGTATGTTTTAATGGAGGTACCACAAAGCATGGGATGATTTGTTGGTTAGATTCTTGTATCTGATTTAATATCTTTGTCTGCGAGTTTTATACCCTGTGATTGCACTATGCAGAAAATGCTTAGCGATGATAGTGACTGAAGTGAACAAAAGAAGAGACAGTGAGTGTGCTTGAGATGGTGTGGTGTGTGTGTGTGTGTGTGTGTGTGTGGGGGGTGGGGGTGGGGGGTTGGAAGATAAAAATAGCCCACCGCTTCAGCTCTGCCTCATGCTCCACGGAGACTGCACTGCCCCCGCTGCTTCCCGTCACACGGCCCAGCAGCCAATCAAATGCATTCTCTGCCTCTATCCAGCGAAGGAACATGTTCTCAATGGTTGAGGATTCTTGCATGATTGTGCACAATGCATTGCTTTGAAAAACCCATTAGTGGGTATATGCCTGCTGTCCAATGTCATTGCTTCTAGAAAAAGTGTTAATTCTGTTCAGAAACACTTGTTGTAAAAGTGAAAGGATGCATCAAATAACTGATTTAAAATCCAAATTATTCCCTGTTCTGTATCTCCATGACTCAGTATTGTGATCGGTGAATCTCACGAATAGATTGTGGTATAATACTGACCAGATCAGGAAATGGTGATGAAATTAGGTTTTTTGGAAGGGGCAATGAAATGCATTCTCCCTGAGTCAAGAATCCGACTCCCTGCTGAGCGCTCAAGAGGCATGTGTTCAGCTGCATTTAATGAAATGGAAGACACTGGGAGGGGAGGAGGCAAGAGATCTGGGAAACTGCAGTAACTGTTGCATGCTTTTAAAACATGACTGTCCTGCATCACTTTAAAACCTGCATCACTTACTTGACAGCCAAAGGATGTTTTGAGGGTTTTAATTTTTCTTCAGAAGATTAGCATTCTTAAGTTGGACTGTTGTTTCATATTGAAAACACAGCTATGTCAGAACGCATATATTTGGGCATGCCTGCACATGTTTTATATGTAAATGACCTTGAGTGCTGCTAGTTCATCAGCAAATAAGTTCTCAATCAGTTTCTCTCTTTTCTCTTTACAGCACTACCTCCCAAGCCACCCAAACCAACGTCTGTCACTAACAACGGTATGAACAACAACATGGCTCTACAAGACGCTGAATGGTACTGGGGGGACATCTCCAGGCAAGTACTCATCAAACCTAGTGTTTGGTCAGAAGCATGCTTTTTATTATTATTATTATGATTATTAATTTAGCTTCTTGTAAAAGTTTGAACCTCTTTCTGTTGCAGGGAGGAGGTCAACGAAAAGCTTAGGGACACTGCTGATGGTACTTTTTTGGTTCGAGATGCCTCCACTAAAATGCATGGGGATTACACGCTCACACTGAGGTACATTCTCCTTTGTAAACCCAAGTGTGTCTCTGAATTCCTTTTTATTTAGGGTGCTTGCCTTGACGTTGCCAACTTTAAGGATTGCTCTAAATCCTTATTTTCATTGACCCTACAGGAAGGGAGGCAACAACAAGCTAATCAAAATCTTCCACCGGGATGGGAAGTACGGCTTCTCAGACCCCTTGACTTTTAACTCTGTGGTTGAGTTGATCAACCACTATCGGCACGAGTCTCTTGCCCAGTACAACCCCAAACTAGATGTGAAACTACTGTATCCTGTATCTAAGCACCAACAGGTAATGGAGTTTCCTCCTGCAGAACTTTACTCTGGATCCATCTAGTTTATAACAGAAACATTTTATTGGATTTGTTTTTTATTTATTTATAGGATCAAGTGGTAAAGGAGGATAACATTGAAGCTGTTGGGAAAAAGTGGCACGAATACCACCAGCAGTTCCAAGAAAAGAACAAAGAGTATGACAGACTCTATGAGGAATACACTAGAACATCACAGGTTTGCTCTCCCTAAATATATTTGATGACTTGACTATATGTATTTCAGTAAAGCAATCTCAGAGCTTGATAAAGTGCGTACATTCTGACATGGTTTTTGTCTGCTCACTAGGAAATACAAATGAAAAGGACTGCTATTGAAGCTTTTAATGAGACCATAAAAATATTTGAAGAGCAGTGCCAGACACAAGAACGATACAGCAAAGAATATATTGAGAAGTTTAGAAGAGAAGGCAACGAGAAGGAAATCCAAAGGTGAGTTCTAAAGCTGAAAACCTCTAAAATAGTCTTTTGGAGAAAATTTCTGAAGTTTAATCCAACATCTCTGCAATGTTTCATTGCAGGATCATGGTCAACTATGAGAAGTTAAAATCGCGCATCAGTGAAATTGTGGATAGCAAACGACGTCTCGAGGAAGATCTGAAGAAGCAGGCTGCGGACTACAGAGAGATTGACAAGCGGATGAACAGCATTAAGCCTGATCTTATCCAGCTCAGAAAGACCAGGGATCAGTACCTCATGTAAGTAGCTCATCTATAGTTTCTGCACTTCAAATATAACACACAGGACACAATCTTGCATTCAGAAACGACTACATGGAGAGCAACATAATGATTTCTGTTGCTGCACAGGTGGTTGACACAGAAAGGGGTCAGACAGAAGAAACTCAATGAATGGTTGGGAATCAAAAACGAAAACCAGGACGAGTGAGTATTCTTATCACATTATAGCTGTTTGATATTCAAGTCTTCCTGCTTTCAAAAATGTAACTATTCACTTCTTTACTACAGCCAGTACTCAATGGTGGATGACGATGAGGATTTGCCACACCATGATGAACGCGCCTGGAAGCTGGGTAACATTAACCGCAACCAGGCTGAGGCTCTTCTGCGGGGCAAGAGAGATGGAACATTCCTGGTCAGGGACAGCAGCAAACCTGGATGTTACGCCTGCAGTGTTGTGTATGTATCAGTTTTTTTTTTTGTTTTTTTTTGTTTTTTTACCTAATTATTGGAGAGTACATATGTTGGTTGTTATTACCGACATCTGTTGACATTCTTTGCAATTCATTGACTACTAAGCTGACACTCTGAAGGTGATGATACACAGGGCAACTTTTTGAGCAATGTTGCTGGGCAATCTTGCCGAGCGATTGTTGCTTGGGCACTTTCCCATTGAAAATGGGCAATCAAATTCTATCTGGATAATTTAGATCGGCCGTGGGCCCTGTGTCTCATCTGGTTGCCCGTTGACGGCAACATTGCCCAGCAACATTGCTCAAAAAGTTGCCCTGTGTATCATCACCTTGAGAGTGCATGTTGAAAAGGGAAATTTCAAAAGGCAATGATGACTAAAACCATCTCTTTGTCTTCTCACAGTGTGGATGGTGAGGTCAAGCACTGCGTCATCAACAAGACACCAACAGGATATGGCTTCGCTGAGCCCTACAACCTTTACAGCTCTCTAAAAGAACTGGTCTTGCACTACCAGCACACATCGCTGGTTCAGCACAATGACTCTTTGAATGTCACGTTAGCATACCCAGTCTATGCACACCAGAGGCGGTGAGGACTTGTGAACACACCCTTGGGACTCGTTACAAACACGGGAGTTGAGAAAGGGCCTCCCCTTCAAATGGAGATGCCTCCAGTAAGGCTGCTACCGAGGGCTGCTTTTTGCCTTGAAACGGCTTGTCAGAAAGACAAGAAAGCAAAACCCAAAACGAACATTTCAGCCACTGAGACTTTTTGCCAGTCTGAATGTAGTTTTAAACTCACTCTCCCAAAATGGAGGACTTCGGAGGCCTTTTCCAAATGGTGCTTGTTCATTTCAAAGCTTTACCCGCTGCTGGAATGTGGAACATTGATTAAACCTCTGGAGTGAATTTTTTTTGTACCTCTTCTACACCCTTACCTGCACAGTTCAGGTCCCCTTTTGTGTGTATGTGTGTGTTTGCGTGTGTACGAGAGAATGTGATGTGACCAAAACTCACAGTATCTGAAAGCTATCGGGATGTTCAACATGTTGGTGTTAAACTTTCACGAACAGACCATGGAATCAGCTGATCAAATGTAGCAAGATGGCACTTTCGAAACAGTATCTATCTACTAGTTTTCCTGTAAGAGACTTCTACTCAACCTTTGAAATGACACGTCTCGCCTGTAACAGCGTGATGAGAAGCGAATGAGATGCTTGGCATTTCCTTTGCAAGCATTATAGTGACAGACTCTAAATCCATTTCTGCTTTTATGGATTGACATGAAAGGAATTTTACGCTGTACATACATCAAAAGCTAAATGATGGCACCATATTGTACCAAAAAACGCAGTTCTTTCTCAGTTGTATTCTAATCTGCTATGCAAATTCTGTATTTTCCGTCTTCTCTGCAGAGTTGTGATTTTATTTTACATGTTGCTACCCATAATATAAACTTGTTTTTATTGCTTAAAGTCTTTTTGTATGTATCTAAGATGATATTTTAAGTCTCAAAATGCCAAGAAAGGTGACTTCAGTTTTACAGAAGAAGTGAGGAAAAAAGTACTTTATTACATATTTCTTTATCAGCCGCTGGTAACATTAAAGAGAGTATTTTATTAGTCTTTTTCACTTGGTGCTGATTTTCTCTTGGGCAGAGCCTGGAGGACATTAGTGCTGCTTCTGTCTTCATTAATAGTGATATGTATCTGAACTAGAGCAAACATTAATGAATAAACCATGACATTTGAAATAACTGCAACTGAATGATCAATGTCACAACAACACAATTTAAATAAAGACATTTATTTTGTGATATTCTTCCCAAATTCAACAGCGTATTGATTTGATCCTCTGGAGTGATGAGGGGGGGGGAAATCTATCATTTCGTGATAGACATGACTCCCTCTCATTCCTTGTCAACAGTATTTTTTTCTGTATCAGAAAATCCTTAATAGTGTTTACATAGATGGATCAGCTCAGTTCGACTAGTACCCAATGTTATAGTTTGTCCCACATTCTCTAAAACGCAAAATTTTCAAAAAAAAGGGGGAGCCTACCAGCTTGACATTTATGGCTAGCTACAGTATTTTTGCTTTATTATCACGACATCAGTATTGCTGTTGTCTTCTGCTCTCGTCTCACTTGGCAAATGCATTTGATGTTTTGCATAACTAAACATCAATGTGACATCAGTAATTAATTTCATTAATATATTTTGAAATTGTTTGACTCCTTGTTTTAACTAAGCCCGATTGCCTTAAAATTAGTCAGTTATACGTTTAAGCAGACAGTACTGTTGACTCCACCATTTTGAGTTTCTTGAATTAAAAAAATGGATGGAATGGTGATGGTTTTTGATGGCACGTCTATGCGCACAATAGTCATACACTATTATGATTTGCCCAACGAGTTCTCAAATGATAAGGTTATTAGACCAAGTAAACCAGATTTTGGTTTGAAGTAAATATTGGAACTTCACATGCCAATTCTTTTCAAACTTTTACAGCTTGTGATTTATAAAATCTAAGAATCGAGAATCGAATTCTACGAATTTATTTCAGTTGAATCTCTGCAAATGTCCCTCTAAAACCTACTCAATTTCCATAAAAAAAGTCTTTCATGGTATCTTATCTGGGGCTTTTTTCTTTTCTGTCTCCCATTTTTCTGTTGTTCAATGTTTTATGCTTTTTTTTAACCTCTCGCTAAAGCCAACAAACTTCCATGTTTCACATTACCGCGATAGTCCTCTGTCTGCTGCCCCTGTTCTAAGAATTTTGTTCATTTCGTGAATCCAGTTTTTTCTTTTCTTTTTGAAATTGTATAGTGTTGATTTACAGTCATTGTTAACACAATGTTGAAATTGAGATTAACCCAGTGTGTTACAGTTCTGTAACTGTAAAAATCTTCAGATCTGTATTGGCTTTTTTAAGATAAATAAATTTGTTTTAGAAAAAATGTCTTTGGTGTTGTATGATAATTTCTAGTCTGATTCTATAGATATAGCATTTTTCTGTTGAACTCCATTTACTGTTTCAGAGACTTGAGGTTATGCAAATGTTGTGGTGTGATATGATGCACGACATTGATGTCACCAGTCACTAAATGGGCTGAAGGTTATAGAACATTTTGTTCTCACAGTTGCGTTTTACTTTTTTCAGTTCTTTCCTGGCCAACAATTCGTGAAGTTATTTCACTAAAGTGCCTAACTGGTTTTTCCGAGATTTTCAAAGGTGACAATCCAACAACAAACATTGTTTGATTTTCGAAACACTGAAGTGTGTTGATATTACCATGACCTACATTGGCCCAATAATGCAACATTTTTGACATGACAAGATGAATAGGAAAATGAACAATGTGACTATAGCTTCAAACAAGTGACAGGTTGCAATGTAAAGAAGTGGCACTATTAAATTGACTTTAGGGATCCACCGATATTTAAAGTCTGGTCAGATAAGCTTTTTCATGTTATGGACAATATTAAAATATTTCATCAAATATAAATAAATAAAAAACACTAAATACTAAATCAAACTTAAATATTTTTAAATAGTTGATAGTGTATGTTATTAAATTATTTTTAATTGTTTTCACGCATAGTGGTCACTACAGTGGACAGCTATTTAAAAAGCATTATCTTGAATTTGCAAGGGTTTTGATGGCAAAGTTGCACATCAATCTCTTCAGTGGACCCTGGTGCATCATCTTATACATTGCAACCAAGTTGTAAGCCATTGTGTTTTTATTTTTTCCCCCTCCAAACCAAGATGGCCAATGGTCAGTCAGACATGCCAAGTTGCTCCGGAATATCCACCCAATCCTTTTATCCTAGGAGACTCTTGTAGGTAAAAAAAATATTGCAGCATCAAGCAATATCTAATGAGTCATATCACTGTAAAATTTTCCAAGTTTTGATTTTAGATTGGGAGATAAATCAGATTAATCACCTGTCCACTATAGTGGACCTCATGCATCAATGGCTATATTTCAGCTACAATTCATACTTAACTGTGAATATTGTTTTTGAAAATACTTAATCTGCAGTGACTTTTTTTGACTGTAAAATAAATGTATTTGTATTATTAGAATGTAATTTTCACTGACATCGAAAAAAGTTATGTAATTACATAATTTATGTGACTTGTAATGCATTGCTTTACTCATTTCATCAAAAAAGTAATCTAATTACGTAATGCATCTTAGATCAAAAAGTGATCCGTTTGCGTAATGAATGTTGCTTGTAATGCATTTATTTACTCGTAACATCAAAAAGTAATCTGATTACGTAATGCATGTTACGTGTAATGCGTTTCTTTACTCGTAACATCAAAAAGTAATCTGATTATGCAATGCATGTTACTTGTAATGCGTTTATTTACTCGTAACAACAAAAAGTAAACTGATTACGTAATGCACTTTATTGTAATACGTTTCTTTACTCGTAACATCAAAAAGTAATCTGATTACGTAATGCACATTACTTGTAATTAATTACTTGTTAGATCAAAAAGTAATCTGATTAGTTAATACATTTTACTTGTACTACATTACTTTACTCGTAACATTAAAACAAATCTGATTATGTAATGCATGTTACTTGTAACACATTACTTAACATCAAAAAAGTAATCTGAATGCGTTATGCCAGCCCCAACACTGCTCATTTCAGATGAGATTGAAAAAAATGTATCGCTAGGTTTTCTCAAAGAGGGCTATGCTAGAAATGTGTCCATCTTGAACATAATCAGAATTATCAGCTAATAAGGGTAAATTGACATACTCTGGCACACTGGAGGGAGCTTCAGAGTGGTTTCCACTGTTGTCCCTTGACAGGCTGTAGAAAATTCTGATGGAATCACGTCCTTATGTTCTGATATCAAAGATACACAAAACTTCTATGAAGGTCAATTGCCTTTGCAATATTTTGGATTTATATATATATATATATGTGTACACAATAAGCACATTGTATACTATTATTAATTTAAATATCGGTACATACATAGTAAAGACATTTAACATAAATACAATATTTTCTATAAACTGATCAAATGATAAAAAAAAGATACAATTTCTTTAAACAGCAAATGTAATATGCATTTCTATAAAATAAATACAAATGATTAAATGTCTTTTGTATGCATACTGTTTTTTGTTTTTTTTTGTTTTTTTTACTGTTTTGATGTGAAAAAAAATGACAGTATGCATACAAAAGACATTAATCTGCCACACGTGTATAAGGGCAGAAATGGTCTGGCAACTTCTTGTGTCACTGAAATACTCCGAAGTCATGTTGATGAACTGCTGAAAGGGGATAATTTTGAGAAATATTTAGATTTAAATAGCACAGACACTGCATTCGTGTCCCCCTCTTACGATAGTGTGTACCTTCTAAAACAGGATGTCAGATGTTTTCAAATGTGATTGACATCTCAACAGCAACAATTACTGCAGCTCTTACCCTTTGAATTGCTCAAGAAAAAAATAATTACTTTGATATTGCAATACTTGAGAAGTGGCTTTGAAAGTTGTGACCTATTTTCTGTTGTACTAAAGGTTGACCATGCAGTTCTTTACAAAGCCACTCTGTAGCAAGAGTTTGTGAGACGGAAACAGTAAACCACAGACATGAGCAGTGTCAAATGCACTGTTCTCAGAAAAAAAGAGAAGAGTGTACACCCGTACTCTCACATCATTCAATCAAATCTTCTGATAAGGATGCATGCCATGCATTTTCCGCCATGATGGCCAGAATTTATGCCACACGTGATTCTTATACATTGATCTTTGCATTGATCAATAAATGAAAAAAAAAAAAAACATTACTGTATTTGTTTGTTTTAATATCTTTATTTGTCATTGTACTGAGACAGTGCACAGGCTTTGTTATTTAGCTTAAGTCAAGTCAAGTCAACCTTTATTTTTATGGCACATTTAAAAACAACAGAAGTTGACCCAAAGTGCTTCACAGATCAAGCAAGAATACATAAACACATTTAAATGCAACAACATACATTCTATTAGCTTCAAAAACCCATTTCATGATCACAAATCTGCCATGACAAATCAAAACAAATATGTTTTTAAAGAAGACTTAAAAATGGCTAGCGATGAAGATGACCTCACATGGAAAGGAAGACTATTCCATAATTTCGGACCCTTCGCCGAAAAGGAACGGTCACCCTTAGATGTATAACGGCAACGAGGAACCTTCAATAGCAGTTGGTCAGAAGACCTGAGTGCTCTAGTTGGAGAGTAAGGGTGTAAAAGGTCACTAATATTTGGGTGCAAGACCAAATAGTGCCTTGTACACAAAAGTCAAAATCTTTAAATAAATTACGGTTAAAACACTAAAACCAGTTAAAAACCCTCTTTGGCTAAAATGTAATGTTAAAAACATAACTAATATTGTTCAAATTAAATTTTTAATTAAGATGACTTGACATGTTTGGTGTGTTGAGGAAATGGACCGGCCTAGTGACAAAGAGGTTCAAATAGGAAATGGAACTGTTTTTATGGGAATTCTAAAGGAAGTTATTATGTACCAACTTTGATGTATTAGAGGGGACATAGGAAAATGTGATGTCTTGATCAATGGGACTTCTGTCTAATATAATTATTTTTGCGTTAACTAAAATGTGTCCATGGCTCTAAATTTAGTTCAATGTATTATGTCCATTCCAGGGTTTGTGTTGTTACTGTTGTCATAATTTGTATGGTTTTGTTTCTCCTATTAATTCAGTGTATGTCTTGTAGTGAGTTTTTAGTTTCTTATTGTACCCTGGAAGGGGGGTGTTGTTTTTGGTCCGCTGTCAGTTTGAGATGCCATGATGTCTCTTGGAATGCTTACTATTTCCCATTATTTAACCTGAATGGAATATGATTCTTGATATTTTTATCTGTTACAATTTAATTATCCTCGAATGAGGCTTGAGATCTATTTTTATCTTGCTTAAGCAAGATTCAACAAAGACTGTCACAATTGAAGACCACTTTGCTCCCTGTTTGTGGCTATGGTCTTTTTTGTTGTTGTGAATTGCTAATGCTCATAGCAGATTCATCACAGCATGCACATTGCAATAGGTTCGGCATGGCATGCAGAAAAAATATCTGGAGTATGACTCTGAGATAGAGTATGACAGACTGAGATTGCATCACTTGTGCAACACGTAAAGTGGCAGTCTGATTGTGTTCGTCAATATATTGGGTTTGAGGTGATATGTAGTTCCCTTTCAGTCAGTCACCTTCGATGTTACGTCAGAATGACTGACGAATTTTGATCTCGCCTGAGAGCCCAATCACCTTTGAGTGTAACTAAGCGAGCCAATGCACATTGGTGTGCGAGATTTGCATCGCGCATCCTGCCCCGCGAAGCTTTCCATGCATGCGTTTCCAGCATGCATAAAATACACATGTTAAAGCAAAAGAGACATTCATTTTCATTTCTTAAATCAACACTTAAATTGTATTGCTGAAAGAATTTGTACTAAATTAGTAAATACAAAACAGACAAATTTAAACTGGAGGTCTCAACATTTGAAGCTCATTCTACATCTCATTTTAACGGTTTGGTTGGTGTAATGTATCTTCGACTAAGCTGCTGATCTGTTAGTAAAGCTGAGAGGCTCAGATCTACATGAGCGTCATAAACATCAGTCTGTCGAGCTGTAATCTCTCACTGTTAAATATTCATTAGAGACTTTGCACTTCCTGGTAGCTCCAAACCTACTTTCAGAGGGTAGACTCTCCACTTATAGCTTGAAAAAACCTGATCAATCCAAAGCATATAAAAGCTTTTAACACCAACTTTAATTCAGCAGCACACCATCCAGTGTCAGCCAACATATTTAATGTCAACATAAACATGTTAAACAATATATATATATATTTTTTTTGTTTTGCATATGGGCCCAGGGGGTTGACTTGCTACGCCACTGGTTGAAATGCTCTATTGACCACTGGAACAATGCATTTTGAAAATTTGGTTTTGGTTTCTGCCATTCTGCTATAATAGCATTGATGTTCGCAGGGCCAGACCATGGATTTGTGGGGCTCTAGGCAAGATCAGGAAAATACTTATACTGATATTGAAACTTCTACAGTTTAACCAATACAAACATGACAGATGTACTGGAAAAGAAATCACTAAAAATAAGCATACTGTGCATAGGTTGTTGACAAATAGCATATAATATTTTTTTAACATTAAATGAGGAGCAGTGTATATTTTAGGTGCAATGACCGTGCCATTGATTTGTCACCATCATGTTCAGTTAGTTTCATTTTTATGGACTTTTAGTTTGCACTCATCAGTTTCCTGTCTTCTTGTTCTCAGTTTCCAGCCACTAGTTTGTCTCCTTGGTTACTCATTATGTTCTAGTTAGTATCTATGGTAACTCATCAGTTCCCTAATTTGTATTGTTTGTATAATTTGTTCTCGTTAACGTTTACTCTGAGTGCAGTTAAGGTTTGCGTTCTGTTGATAAAGTCTATTTGAATTAATCTTCTTCGTCCTGCCTTCTACCTATACCACGCTTGGAAGCATGACAGAAGAACCGACTCCACAAAGAAAAGACGAATATGGCGATTGCTGTGGCATTTTCTGACCCTGCCCGCAAAGGACTTCTTTTTGTGGAATACGCCTGTCATTTTTGCCAGATCGCCCAGCAAACTTCTTTAAATAATGAAGATCTCAAATCCCTTTACTGGATTGGAGCTCACTATTTTTCCATTGGACTTACCTAATATCACAGAAGGTAACTGGAGAGAGGCAATTCTCCAGTGTGTGGAATTCATATATGCCAGGGGAATGTCAACCCACCTGGACCATTCAACCCACCTCGACCAGTCATGGACCAGTCGCTGCGCCAAGCCCAGAGCCCAGTCAGCCTTCACCCTGCACCACAGATAAGAAGCCAGAGCCAACCACAGACGGGGAGCTAATACCTTCTGCAATGGATGTGCCTGTGATGAAGACAGCACTGACCATCGTACCGGAGCCGAAGCCCCACAGTGAGACTAACCAGGTGTTTCAGCCGGCAACGTATGTGCCAGAGGGAGTGTTGGTGGAGCTGAACACGGATAAGAGGTTTGTCGATTGGGAAATATAGGTAATACACCCCATGCTGCCCACCCACAAAGTCTTTTCACCGCCAGTACATACCAGTATTAAGGTCTGTTCATCTTTGCTGGTCCTATCCAGCCCTGAATCATCTCTGCCTTCATTACCTCTGGTCCTGCCCAGCACAAAACCTGTATCATCGCCCCGTAAGGAGATTGTGTTATTGTCACCGATCCTACTCAGCCTCTCTCACTCGTCTCCAGCCAGTTCTTTAGCCCTGTCTTTGCTGGTTCCCTGCAGCCCCTCGTCTTCTACACTGATGATTTGCAGTATTGATCGGGTCTTACGGTCACCGGCTTTGCCCAAGCATGTGGATCCCCCGGCTCCGCCTTATATATTCCAATATATATCTCACGACCAATTTGTACGAATTCGTAAGAGTGATTAAAAAGTGGCTAATTCGTACGAATTCGTACGACCTCACTCGTACGACCTCACTCATTCGCGTGATTTGTCTCAACCCACGTGATGGGTACGTTTAGGGGTGGGGTCAGGGGTAGGTCATTCGTAAAAATTCTTACGAATTGGGCAACTCGTAAAATATGTAAGATTTTAGAAAAAGCGTAAATGTATGAATTGCCGTGAAAACGGGTTGTATATAGGCAACCCTTGAACAAGCAGTTTGGAGAATGGATAAATGGATATGTAATAAACTAATAAATACTGTCAATAAGTAATGACCAAACACGGTGTCTATTCAAACTGTTGCTGTATTTATTGTCACTTGCTGATTGAAGTTATTTGTCAGTTATATGTATTTTGGTAATTGAAAGCTTATCTTTTGCTAAGCATTATTTTTTTTGGTTGCCAGACACTGGTTTGTGTGATAAAGGATGAGGTCCATGTGTCTTTTATGTATATGATGTCTGACCATTGTCCTAATAGAATTTTCTTAATGAAGAACAAGGAATAACTATACTAAAATGGGTTCACAAAAAATAATCTCAACTAAAAAGATTTTGACTTTGTTATACAAGTCTGATTTGAATGCAAATGAAATTCAAGCGTAATTCAGCAAAAAAAGTCGAATTAAAAGTAATTTCATTTAATTTGCCAAGATGTATCAGTTTCTAGACTTTTTTTGCCAGCATTTTAATATTGACTCTCGCTGGCATTGAATGGATTGGGTGCTTTTGACTCGACTGAGGGTCCTGAGGTTCCGATGTTTGGTATAAAGATAAGATAAAGGTTCAAAGTGCACTTAAAACAGCTCAGACCATTAGTGTACTCTTATGCAATAAGCTGTTAATGGTTTGCCAGGCATATCTATGATATTTGAGTGCTGCTCCTGCACTATAAGAAGAAGTATCTACTAAAAAGCCCTTATGGAAAGGATGAAACAATGAACTTGTGAGTCTACTTAGGGGTTAATGAGCAAAAATACAATAAAGGAATTTTAGCCAACATATACTCACGCTCAATGTAATTTCAAAACAGTATGAAAAACATATTTAGACCTTGCTGCACTTTTCCATTTAATGAAAGTGATTAAAGGGTGGCAGAAAAAGTACCATAAAAGTAGTCTATGTGACTTGCTATATGACTTATAATTACAAGTGGTCTGACAGTATATGATAACTTTGTGAGAGAAAAAACTTGCGTTTGGCTTCAGAAGATTTGGAAAAGCACATAATATTTATGATACTTTTACAGTGATTTTTTGGTCATTTTAGAACTCATAACCAAATATTCCATTTACTTTCATTGTATGTAACAGAACAGTCAGTATTCTTCTATGTTCTTCAACATTTCACTTTGTGTGTGTGTAACAAGAAAGTAGTTTGTGTGAATTAACCCAAAGTCTTCACTACAATAAACACTTGAATTACTAAACTGAATATAAATATATAAATATATGCCGAAGCCATATGTAAATGAAAATCAGTAAATGAAAACTTGACACATATGGGGCCTCATTTATAAAATGTTGCATAATAACCGTCCAACATTTGATCGTATGATTATTTCTCAAATGTGTGTGTGACTCACTGTACGTTCACACCGCCGCCGACTTGAGCTTCCAAAGCGGCCGGAAGTCATTCATTTTCAATGGAAGCTGGCTTTTCTCAGCTGCAAGGAGCGTCAAATCCATCGGCGTCGCGTTTTGGGCGTCAATCAGAAAGTTGAAAGAAGCTCAACTTTATGGTAATGAGCTATGACGCGGCTCAGCGGCAAGCAGCGGCAAAACGCCAGCAACCAATCGGAATATATACGTCCTTCGTGCTGGCTGATTCCGGAGAAACATACAATGTAAACTTTCGTTCCTACCAAAACATAAGTTCCGAGAAAATGTAAGAGAAGCTAATAATCGCCGTTGCTGGGTTTCCTACAGGTTTCCTATCATTTATGACATGACGTTGTTTGCTAATAGGGGCATGAGCGCAACTTTTATTTGAAATATTTACGAACGCTCGTTTTAAAGCAGGAATGCAATTCATTTGCTCACGGTGACACCAATTTGACCAATTGCATATATAGCCTAATGCAAATAATAATAATAGCTAACTAGGCTATTCTTTTTGTGACCAAATGTGACCAAAACGGTTATAAAAATACTGTAATTATAAAAGGTTTCTTCAATGCATTGCTTGTTTTTTTTCTGTTTATTACATTTCATGTTGTGACACTTCTATTCTCGTTGCAACGTAAGAGCGTTCAAAGCGTCAACATGCTTCCCAAGGGGGTAATCCATCGACCGGAAGTTGAAGCCGGCCGGGTGCCGCCATCTTGTAGCAGAACTTCACTTGCGTTAGCATTTCCATTGACTCCCATTCATTTTGGCATCACTTTGACAGCAAATAACTTTACATCTGAGGCGTTTAAAGACTCCCTTTGTCCATTATTTATTTCTAAAGAAACACGACAATGTATAAAGGGCTCCATTACCTTCTATGTTACATTATGGCCCTGTAGAAACAGTTTTTGCAAAAATAGGCTAACGATTGCGTCATAACCACTCGACTCTCTGTCGCGCTGTACAGAAATTACCGTACAGACAGGAGGAGAAGCTCGCAGGCAATCGGGGGGACGTCCCGTCAAGGGAGAAGCCCATAGATAATGAGTCCATAAAAGCTATACTATACAAATTAATAATTAATCAGAATACTTACTCCTGCTCACTCACGCCAAAGAACTCTTTGCTCAAGTTCCCCGTCTCTGCAAGATTAACGTTGGCAATTTTCACGCACAGCTACTAGAAGATTTACGTCTGTCAGACAGGTTGCTCACGTCATCAAGCTTAGTTTGAGTCGGTTTGAGTCTGCGCGTCAGGAACGGAAGTGCTCAAAAATCGCTAAAAATGGGCTTCAACTGTCTCAACTGAGTTCTATGAGATGGCTCTGTCCACTTCTTATACTGTCTATGATGCTTCCCCGTACTTTTTGACAAGCGTCCTTGACAGGGCAGCCATGAGCTTCTTTGACGCTGAAGTCGGCGGCGGTGTGAACGTACAGTCAGAGAACGTACGCACAAAAAACGTGCATAGACGCCTCTCTTCCAGATGTTAAATGTATAAAATGATCTTGAAAATGTGTGCAGCTAAATGGTTTCAGATCTCCACCTTGTAGACACATCCTAATTAGTACCATTAACATAAAAAAGAGCACCTGTCAACGTAAAAGTAAAGGATTTGGATTTTTTATGTTAGTGACATTAATTTGGCGGTGTTTACAAGGCTGAGATCTGAAACCATTCAGCTGCGCACAATTTCAAGATAATTTTATTTCAAGATAATTTTATCATTTTATAAAGGAAAAGTATGTACGTATGCTTAGACTCTAATGTGGTGCTAAGCATTTTTCCTTGTCAAAGACCGTTTTTATAAATATGACGTTGCTGTGGATTTTACCGTCCGAACAAACGTTGAAGTTCAAATCTGTGCGTACGCATGTTTTATAAAAGAGGCCCTATATCCTCTTATTCTGTTTCCAACAGATCGACTGTTCTGTGCAGGTTACGCATGCTATGAGCTCATGTCAAGTATTTCCAGCAGCTCATATAATAAACAGTGATTATCATCCCATATGGCCTGTTCAATGAGTGGCATTAGCGTACGCCAGGTCAAAAGCTGAAGCTATAGCTTCTAGGAAAAGGATTTAGCTTTGTGCTGTTTTCTGCTGGAGCAAGACACTAATCTTGCTTAACCTGAGAGGTTATGCACTTCCAAATTTAATACAGGTGCAAATACTTCAGTGCTATTACCAAGAACTATGAACAGAAACAGAAAGTGCTCAAAAAGGATTCTCTTTCCCTTTCCTTTTCTATCAGCCGTGCCCTTCAGTAATCCTGCTGATATCTCTCATGGTAATTCCCTCCTAGATTAATGATTCATTTTGTCTTTAGCAATGTGCCTTGACACAAACTTCATTTAAAGCAATGCTTCTATGAATACATATAGCATTAATTAACCGTTTGTGATGTGCAATTACAATGACACAATTTGGATCCATTCAGCACAACTAAGTGATTTGTGACTTTAATGTAGTACTTGAGTGTGACCTGAATTCTATGTAAATGGACCATACACGTTGCTGTGTTAATTGGCAACTGTGTAACAACTAACTGCATGTTTCTGTAAGAGGTTTGTCTAATATTTATTTTTATGATGATTTTTACTATGAATAAATTATAATTATTTTTGAACATTAGTGTTTTTGCATTATGCCTAGTACAGAACACCTCTTACCTGTTGTAGAATCACTGAAATGGAATAGCTTTTTGTTGTTACAGATTATTTGCAAAGAGTTTAATGTCTCGAATTGTAGCTGCAATTGAAATAATGATTAGTGATTTTCATTTTTTATTTTTTTTTATTGCAATAAGCTCAAAAAGTCAAATCAGGTTATTCATTTTAGAGCTCAATCTATGTTTATTTCATGGGCAAACAGATTCAGAAAATGTAGATTGTGTTAAATGCTCTCCAGAGATTTATTTTAATTTTGAATATATTGTCTTCATTTCACTTTTTAATAAAATAAAATACAGAGTGCACCAGAAATTATGGGAAAGTGATCCAAAAATGTTGCAGGCCAGATTCAAATTTATGTTATCTGCATAAACATCACAGCTCATCATTTTAGCGCACACCACCAAAAATCCAACACATATCACCAAATGGAAAATTTTCATAGCAACATTTCCACTGCCTCGCCAAGCCATTTTAAGTGTAATTTAGTGCACAAGAATACATGTAAATGTAAACATTTATATTAAAAGTGAGTGATCTGAATATGAACTGTTTACATGATTGTTGCACCAAAACTTTTAAGTATGCCAGAGAAGGGTCTTTGACACAGGAAAGGCTCTTCACATCAATTAAGAAATTTATCATCAAAATATAGTCAATCGCTATGTTCATTTTCAAGGTGACCTGATCTCCTTTGCTTCTGCAAGTGATGCATAAATAATACATTTAAATTCACTTTGCTGGGAACGTTGTGTCTGTAGTCCAAGTTTGTGTATTCTAGTTAATGAGATGTAATTTGAAGATCAACTTTTACAGTCATAGCCTATTAGCTTATTTTTAGTTACCTTCTTCTCCCCATCAAATATCTAAAGCACTTCAACAGGTGTTCTTAGAGGGGTCATGAATTGAGAAACCAGCATAAGAGGTCATTGTACTATAAAAATATCCTGTAAGTTTCAGAACTCAAAAGCTCAAAATGAGCTTTTATTGAAACCAAGCTCAGGAAACGACTCGTTTGTCACATTATCACGTCACAGTGCAACGAAAGACAGCCCGTGCAGATAAAGATCAATGCCTACTTCTACATCATTGCCTCTTTAACCAAGCCTATTGATTCACTCATGTCATGTAGTAGTAAATATGAGACAGTGGCAAACACAGAATTAGGATAACAAAACCTTTTTAAGTGCCAAGTTGTGGCAAAACAGTTTTTGCATTGCCATCCTTGTGATTCTAACATTAGAAAAGCAAACTAAGTACTTAAGCTTTATTCACCAGAACCAAGACTTATGAAGCATATTTAAAATGCATAAATGTTTCACATTGTGTTTCAACAATGTAACAAGATATTTTTCAACATCTGAAGTTTTGCAAACAATGATGAGAACGTTGAACATTCCCTTTCATTGTCACTCCGAGTTCCGTCGGAGGACGACGAATGGGGTTTCGCTTAGAAAGCCTATCGACTTCGAGTATACAAAAACGAGCCAATGGCAAACAAATGCCATGGGTCTGCGGAATTTGCATAGCGTATCTCCGCCCCACCTCGTGGGTATAAAGCGGAAGACGCCGCAACATGCAGATATGTTTTCGCTTCGGAGCCAAGAGTATCTCTTCACTCCACAGCCATTTCTGACTTCACTCTACGAGACGGGCCACTCTCTCCGGTGTTGGTGTGACGGCGATCTGCAGCGAGAACGTGACCATCACGTCATTACGGTCGAGACCCAATGATCTCATTAGAGAGAGAGTCCCCTCATCCACAACCCGATCTAACACTCTCCACGTGAGGTGCTACTTCGGCTGGTGGCCAGGGTGACCTGAGGGTGTGAGTGTGGAACAAATCCGCCGACTGTTTGTCCGTGGACCACGCCCCCCTCTTCAGTGACGCAACCCGCAAGTGTTCAGGGGATTCCCCGGGTCTATTTTCGGATGCCCCGCGGGTTTCCCTTGACGCTCCAGAATCGGAACTGTTGTCCATCGCAGCATCACAGGGCGGGCTAGAATCTTTAGGAAGTTAAGATTTGACAGTGCTGCCACTTTCGGGTGTGCATATGGCATTTGTCGAGTCAGATCCTGATATGACGGTCATGCTTTTCCGGGCCGCTGCGAGCATCGGACTAGAGTGGAACCTTTCACCCTGTCCTGAGCGCTCGCTGCTGGGCGATTGGTTTTTGGGTGTGGCCGCTGACTCCTGTCAGCGTCCACTCCAATACCTTTCTTCCCGGATGTGCATCAGGAGCAGTGTTAATTTTGACAGCAAATTTTGATTTAGTTTTAGTTTTAGTCTTAGTCTTTTGACTAAAATGCCATTTAGTTTTAGTCATATTTTAGTCATCTGAATTGTTTTAGTTTTAGTCTAGTTTTAGTCGACGAAATACAATACGATTTTAGCCGACTAAATCTACAGTAGATTTAGTCGACTAAAATATAATGGGTTTAGTCAAGTATAATGCATTAATTTAGAATTTCGCTTAAATGTCCAAACCCATATACCGGAGAAAACATCTATTAACCTATTAATATGAATGATTTTTAAGTTTGAATATGCAATACAGATTTAACTATTGTGACTTAAAAAATATCTTAAAATTAAATAAAAACACTTTTCCTAAAGTAAAACACAGTCTTCTTTTCAATGAATGATACCGGTATATGCATTCTTTATAACTTGCATACATCATTCTTTATAACTTGCATACATCATTCTTTATTCTTTCAAGCAGACATATTTATTTGTATGAATTAAATATAATTAATCCTTATTAAAGCTATTAACAAACAGTGAATGCTTTCTCTTTTTCTTTTGTTGCTTGAATATTAAGGACACAGACCGCATTAGTTTTATTACACACTTATATTTATATTTATTACGCACACATGCGGATACAATCGCACTGATGCACATCCGATACACTCACAACTATTTAAGACATAACCGACATAGTTTACATGAATACTCTCCAAAACGGACATTTATACGGAAGCGTATTGCATTCACTTGAGGAAAAAAAATCTACTCTGTTTTTCTGAATTAACGAGTTAATTATCTCAGAATTACGAGATAATTTTTCATGGAAAAAAGTTTTTGCTCTGTTTTTCTGAATTAACGAGTTAATTATTTCAGAATTACGAGATAATTTTTCATGGGAAAAAAAGTTTTTGCTCTGTTTTTCTGAATTAACGAGTTAATTTTTCATGGAAAAAAACAGTTTTTGCTCTGTTTTTCTGAATTAACGAGTTAATTTTTCATGGAAAAAAAAGTTTTTGCTCTGTTTTTCTGAATTAACGAGATCCTTCAAAATCCTTCTAGGAGCTCTATTTTAGCTGGATTGCATGGAAGTGAACATGTCCCGCCTTTCAAATTTAATCCGGTTTTATTTTACGTTGGGTTTGAGACATTGGGAGATACTGCTGTCTTTAAGTAATATAAATGGCATTGTTATCATGGCATCGAAAATTGATGGCCGGCCGCGGGAGTGCGCGCAGCGTGTTAAAGATGTATCGCCCATTCTCTTTTCGAATGCAGTTGCTTTTATATGGATCAAACAGACATAACGTGCAAATAAACATCACTCACCCAGTACTTTTTACCTATTAAAACACCTGTAAATGGCCAATACAACCATTATACTGGAGTATTTCAGCTGCCAAAAAGTGATTGAAGCCTCTACTTATTTATTGAAAGGTTATTTCTGCCATGAAATTAGTTGATTATATTCATGAGGGTTAAATCTGACTGATTATAACTCACCTACTACTTTTTACCTATTAAAATACCTGTAAAGGGCCAATACAACCATTATAATGCAGTATTTCACCTGCCAAAAGTGATCGAAGTCTCTACTTATTGATTGAAAGGTTATTTCTGCCCTGAAATTTGTTACTTATATTCATGAGGGTTAAATCTGACTGATTATAACTCACCCAGTACTTTTTACCTATTAAAATACCTGTAAAGGTATGTATAATCAGATAAGATTATACATAATCAGTCAGATTTAACCCTCATGAATATAATAAACTAATTTCAGGGCAGAAATAACCTTTCAATCAATAAGTAGAGGCTTCAATCACTTTTTGGCAGGTGAAATACTGCATTATAATGGTTGTATTGGCCCTTTACAGGTATTTTAATAGGTAAAAAGTAGTAGGTGAGTTATAATCAGTCAGATTTAACCCTCATGAATATAATCAACTAATTTCAGGGCAGAAATAACCTTTCAATAAATAAGTAGAGGCTTCAATCACTTTTTGGCAGCTGAAATACTCCAGTATAATGGTTGTATTGGCCATTTACAGGTGTTTTAGTAGGTAAAAAGTACTGGGTGAGTGATGTTTATTTGCACGTTATGTCTGTTTGATCCACATAAAAGCAACTGCATTCGTAAAGAGAATGGGCGATACATCTTTAACACGCTGCGCGCGCTCCCGCGGCCGGCCATCAATTTTCAATGCCATGATAACAATGCCATTTATATTACTTAAAGACAGCAGTATCTCCCAATGTCTCAAACCCAACGTAAAATAAAACCGGATTAAATTTGAAAGGCGGGACATGTTCACTTCCATGCAATCCAGCTAAAATAGAGCTCCTAGCAGGATTTTGAAGGATCTCGTTAATTCAGAAAAACAGAGCAAAAACTTTTTTTTTTCCATGAAAAATTAACTCGTTAATTCAGAAAAACAGAGCAAAAACTTTTTTTTCCATGAAAAATTAACTCGTTAATTCTGAAAAACAGAGCAAAACCTTTTTTTCCATGAAAAATTAACTCGTTAATTCAGAAAAACAGAGCAAAAACTTTTTTTCCCATGAAAAATTATCTCGTAATTCTGAGATAATTATCTCGTTAATTCAGAAAAACAGAGCAAAAACTTTTTTCCATGAAAAATTATCTCGTAATTCTGAGATAATTAACTCGTTAATTCAGAAAAACAGAGTAGATTTTTTTTTCCTCAAGTGAATGCAATACGCTTCCGTACATTTAGACATAATGTTGTGTTTATTTTTTCCATTCAGACACGAAAGAGAGCTCAGTTCAGTAGCTACTCGCGCGCTGTAGGCTATATGTGTCTATGTGGCTGCACGCTTCGGGTTAGGTGTGTGCGCACAGAAAACCGCACCGAATAGAGCTCTTTTTTTGCGTTGTCACTCTTATTCAGATCTATATGTCTGCTCTACTCATTCTCCCAGAATTTTATATTTTTTAACGTTTTATGAGACCGCGGGGTAGATCAAGTTACAGTACAAATGTGCGCATCTACCACACACGCGCAGGACATCAGTTCTGACTGGATCGCTTTCCAGATCGTCACTATAACATTTTCGTCTAGTTTTTATTCGTTGATGAAAATGTCAATAGGTTTTCGTCATAGTTTTTGTTATTCAAAACTAGGTTTTATTTAGTTATCGTCTCGTTTTCGTCTGTGAATAAATGTCGTTGACGAATAATTTTCGTCATTATTTTCGTCAACGAAATTAACACTGATCAGGAGATCTCGAAATCCTCGAAGACCCCCATGTCTTCCAGCGATCCCTCGTTGATCTCCTCCGCTCTTCCTTCCCTCGACGGGGCTGCTGCCCATGGGTACACTGGGGTCCCCCCGGTTGAACGCTCTGTTGCGATGCTACTGTGTTCTCAGAGTGCTTCCCCTCGGCGCAATTCTAAGCACCCGTCCGAAGCCTGTAGTTTTTCGTCTGCACTTGTGGCGAATTCCTATAGCGCTACAGGACAGGCAGCCGCCTCACTGCATGCCATGGCCATTCTGCTGGTCTACCAGACCCAGATGCTCACGGACATGCACGAGGGCGGGACTGACCCAGGGCTTTTCAATGAGCTGCGCGCCGCCACTGACCTTGCTCTCCGAGCGACGAAAGTGGCCGTACGCTCCCTGGGTCAGGTGATGTCCACCATTCTGTGGCTGAACCTGTCCGATGTGCAGGATGTTGGGCGGACCCATCTGCTTGACACCCCCATATCCCAGGTCGGCCTCTTCGGCGGTACGGTTGAGGGCTTTGCCCAACAGTTCTCAACCGCCCACGAACAGACTGAGTCTTATTATGCCCCAACGGCCCCGCCGTTCGAGCTGATCCCTCAGTCTGCCCACCGCCGAAGGCACCCTCCTGTGGCTCCCACCCCGCCCGTTCACCCGGGCTGGCTCTGGAAGCCGCAGGGGAACGCCACAGCCCTCTCCAGCCCCGCCCCCCGGTATACGCCGGGTTAAGCGGCACTCTTGAGATGGGCTCCTCAGAGATGGGACTCAGTTCTTTCCAGGAGCTGGTAGCAGGGCCACTCCTTTCCCTGGTGGAGGGCCGGGGAAGAATCCTTATTCAGAAAGAACTGACTCTCCCGTTTCTGAGCACACAGAGTTCTCGGACGACAAGGTGCGCCGCCCCCGGGCCATGCACCCCTCGTCCTCGAGCCTGGCTAGAGCTTCCCAGCCTGTCCCGCTGGGTCGCACGAACGATCAGGCTTGGCTACGCGATTCAGTTTGCGCGGTCTCCTCCCCGTTTCAGGGGAGTCCGCTCCACTATGGTCGGTGGCAATGCCCCTATCATGAGAGCGGAGGTTGCTACCCTGCTGGAGAAGGGTGTGATCGAGACTGTCCCTCCAGCTGAAATGAGGTCTGGCTTCTACAGCCCGTACTTCATTGTCCCGAAGAAAACCGGTGGGTTACGGCCAATCCTGGACCTGCGCGTGCTGAACCGCTCCCTTCACAGGATGCCGTTCAAGATGCTCACTGCCAAACGCATTTTCGAATGTGTGCGGCCCCAGGATTGGTTTGCAGCGATCGACCTGAAGGACGCCTACTTTCATGTCTCCATTCCCCCTCGACACAGACCGTTCCTACGGTTTGCTTTCGAGCGGCAGGCATTTCAGTACGCGGTTCTCCCATTCGGGCTAGCCCCGTCTCCTCGCGTCTTCACGAAGGTCATCGAGGCAGCCCTTGTTCCCCTTCGGGAACACGGGGTTCGCATCCTGAACTATCTCGACGACTGGCTGATCCTACCTCACTCTCGAGACCAGGTTGCGAACACAGGGACTTAGTGCTCCGGCACTTAGCCCGTCTGGGCCTTCAGGTCACCTGGGAGAAGAGCAAACTTTGCCCCGTGCAGAGGATCTCTTTTTTTTCTCGGTATGGACATCGACTCGCGCAGTCACTGCTGACTTGCCTGAGACAGTTCGAGGGCAAGAGTGCGGTTCCACTGAAACTTTTTCAGAGGCTCCTGGGTTATATGGCATTGGATTGGATTGCTTGGATTTCTTCATATGAGACCGCTTCAGCTTTTGGCTTCGCGACCGAGTCCCGAGGTGGGCATGGCAGCAAGGCACTCTCCGAGTACCAGTTACTCCGATTTGCCCTCAAACCTTCACCCCGTGGTCGAACCTCAGTTTTCTACGGGCCGGAGTGCCTCTGGAACGAGCTTCGCGGCATGTTGTTGTAACGACAGATGCCTCCAACACGGGCTGGGGAGCCTTGTGCAATGGACGTGCTGCCGCGGGCTCCTGGATAGGACCCCAGCGCCTACGGCACGTCAATTAACTCGAGTTGCTGGCTGTACAGCTTGCCCTGCGCCGCTTCCGAGCCGTGCTCAGGGGCCAGCATGTACTAGTCCGATCAGACAATACCGCGACTGTAGCGTACATCAACCGTCAAGGTGGTCTGCGCTCCCACCGTATGCCGCAACTCGCCCGCCACCTCCTCTTATGGAGTCAGAAGCATCTGAGGTCGCTTTGTGCCATTTATATTCTTGGAGTCGTGAACTGTGCAGACGAGCTCTCACGGTTTCAGCCCCTCCCTGGAGAATGGCGACTCCATCCCCAATCGGTTCAGCTGATTTGGGACCAGTTCGGGGACGCACAGATAGATCTGTTTGCCTCTCACGACTCGACCCATTGCGCCCGGTATTATTCCCTGACCGAGGGCACGCTCGGCACGGATGCACTGGCACACAGCTGGCCGCGGGGCCGCAAATATGCGTTTCCCCCAGTGAGCCTTCTTGCGCAGACCCTGCGCAAGGTCAGGGAGGACGAGGAGCAGGTCTTGCTGGTCGCGCCGTATTGGCCCACCCGAACCTGGTTCTCCGAACTCATTCTCCTCGCGACAGCACCTCCTTGGCCCATACCTCTGAGGAAGGACCTACTTTCTCAGGGACGGGGCACCCTGTGGCACCCTCGTCCCGATCTCTGGAGCCTCCACGTGTGGCTCCTGGACGGGACGAGGCAGGTTTGAGTACCCTACCACCAGCGGTGGTGGCTACCATCACTTCCGCTAGAGGGTCGTCCACGAGACACGTCTACGCGTTGAAGTGGAACCTCTTCGTCAACTGGTGCTCTTCTCACCGAGTAGACCCCCGAAGATGTTCGATCAGCGTCGTGCTTTCCTTTCTTCAAGATGGGTTGGAGCGAAGGCTGTCTCCCTCCACCCTCAAGGTCTATGTTGCCGCTATTGCTGCACAGCATGATCTTATAGAAGGTAAGTCGGTGGGGAAGCACGACCTGATCGTCAGGTTCCTGAGAGGAGTGTGGAGACTGAATCTTCCTCGCCCTCCTCTCGTACCCTCTTGGGACCTCACAGTGGTTCTTTCTGCCCTGCGGAGTGCTCCCTTTGAGTTTTTGCAGTCAGTCGAGCTTAACTTCCTGTCTATGAAAGACAGCGCTTCTGACTGCATTGGCCTCCATCAAGAGGGTAGGGGACCTGCACGCATTCTCCGTTGACAAAGCGTGCCTGGAATTCGGGCCGGCTTACTCGCACGTGATCCTGAGACCCCGGCCTGGATATGTGCCCAAGGTTCCTACCACTCCCTTCCGGGACCAGGTGGTGAACCTGCAAGTGCTGCCCCCGGAGGAGACAGACCCAGCCTTGGCACTGCTCTGTCCAGTACGTGCTCTCCGCATCTATGTAGTCAGAACGCAGTGTTTCAGGACCTCAGACCAGCTCTTTGTTTGTTATGGTGGGAAGCTGAAGGGAAAGGCTCTCTCCAAGCAAATGTTGTCTCTCTGGATAGTGGACGCCATTGCTTTGGCATACCAGCAGCAAGGTCGACCGTGCCCCGTTGGTGTGACTGCCCACTCCACCCGGAGTGTGGCGTCCTCTTGGGCTCTAGCGCATGGCTCCTCGCTAAAAGACATCTGCAGAGCTGCAGGCTGGGCGACACCCAACACATTCGCCAGATTCTACAATCTCCGAGTGGAGCCAGTGTCCTCTCATGTTCTCGCTTCAACCAGCTAGTACCGGACCCGCTCAGGTGTCTTTGCTTGCTCGCCATTCCACTCCACGGACTGGATATGTGCGATATTTCCTCAGGTGAGCTTCCCGAAAGCCCTGAGTTCCTCCAGCACTCCTGACGCTGGCGGCTAGGTGCCTCCCGTGTGCATGGTCCCTCCTCTGAGCGACCCCCACATGTGTATTTCCACTGTAAGCCTCACTGAGCATGTGTCTTTCCCTTGGCAAGCCACCTTGCCACCCCTGGGGTTGAAATATTCCACCTGCGGCTGGACACCCCAGTGATTCCCCATATGCATCCCTCGGGTCATATGTGTATTCTCTAAGTCCCTCCCCTCTGGGTTGGCAGTAATTGCATATTCCCCTAAAATCTTGGGATATGCTCCCCAGTGTACCTTGGTATTCCTGTGCTAAATTGGAGTCCTTCGTCCGTGCCAGCTTCACGACAGGGATCTCAGATTTGCGCAGGGCACTGGAAGACAGCTGAGAAGGTGGCGTGATTAGACTGGTATCCCCATTCGTCGTCCTCCGACAGAACTCGGAGTGACAACTAAACGGAACGTCTCGGTTACGGATGTAACCCTCGTTCCCTGAGTAGGGAACGGAGACGTTCCATCTTCTTGCCACTTCCGCTGTACCGCGGGGATCGCCTGAGCTCAGTCTTGGCTCCTCAGCAATTAAACATATCTGCATGTTGCGGCGTCTTCCGCTTTATACCCACGAGGTGGGGCGGAGATACGCTATGCAAATTCCGCAGACCCATGGCATTTCTTTGCCATTGGCTCGTTTTTGTATACTCGAAGTCGATAGGCTTTCTAAGCGAAACCCCATTCATCGTCCTCCGACGGAACGTCTCCGTTCCCTACTCAGGGAACGAGGGTTACATCCGTAACCGAGACGTTATTTTAATATGCAAAACTGTTACCCAATCATAGCAGTGGAAGTTCATTTCCAAGTCTTGAATGCGGCACGAAATCAAAACGTAGTGTTCGAAAGAGAGGGTTTAAAACAGGATAGAAAGTTGATTATTTCTTATGATGTTTTTTTTTTTAAAAAGTAAAAGTCTTGATAATATTATTATAAGTGGACATCAAAGTTCAGAGACAAAATCCAGTTCATGAGCCCTTTAAAGATTTCCATTCAGCATGCCAGTATATTTGTTGAGCATACCTCAAACAGTAAATCTTCTCATCAGATAGGATGTCAAATCTATGTTTAGCAGAAGACTACCATTCCCAGATGGAGATTTGAGAACATGAGCTGTCACAGCAGCAGGCTTTTGAGGCCCTTAGCACTAAGAGTTCTGGTGGATTTTTTTTATCCATTGGTAGTCCCAAAATAAACTCAATTCAATAGCGTTTTAATCCCAGTGCCCTATTATCCAGACTGGCCCACTGGATGATGTCACAGCGCTTGTCAGAGTGAAGCTGAAATTCCCATTTTATTGGGTAACCATTCAGCAGTGACATAATGGTTTTAAGCATCCAGTGTGTTATATATAGATTTTATATTTTCTGAAGAAAAAGTCACTGATGCTCACCAAGGTATTGTTAAGGTGTTGTTGGTGGTTGCCATTGGTATGCCATTTCTAAGACATTCAGAGTGTTTTTAGCATATTTGTTCTGAGTGGTTTAACAGCTTTGATTTCCAGTTGTTCTGTCTAGTTTTAATTGGTTGTTGAACTGCTTTGTGGATGGATGTTGCTAGAACTGACCTAACCCCAAATATCACATATACTTATGTACACATATATATATATGTGTGTGCGTGTGTGTGTGTGTGTATATATATAAAAAACATTAATTTCTAATATAATGTATGCTTTGTTCTTTAAATTGTAATGAACTGCAGCTCATTTGTGCACCAAACAAAGGGCATACCTGTATGTCTGAAGCCACAAGCCTTGGGCCTATATCATCATTTGCTTTGAAAGTGTAGATGAGAAAAGCCTAAGATTCAAATTCTGCTGCCCTTGCACAACATGCATGACTTTAATGTCATGAAGTTATTTACCTTCATCTAGAGGTTTCTAACCTTAATCAATCCTGTTAACATGCGGTTTGAAAATTGCTTCGCTTTTGTGAAATAATATGTGAGAGAAACAATAGAAGTAGAATCCATAAATTTGACGAGAGCAATTATCTAAATGAACAGCACCATAACTCTGCTATGATTACATGAAAGCCATTAAGGGGGATAATTCAAAATGTCTATGAGTAATGACACCATAACATGGAAAAAAAATCTACAAGATCATTGATATGTTATACATGAACTTCACACACTTCATGTAATCTAATAGCAACACTAGTAATCGGAAGTGTTTCAAGTGCTGTGTGTTTTATTGCTCATTTTTACTATAATTAGAGCTAGAAGTCTTACATCCTAGCACATAGATGTTCCATTTAGAATTTAATTATGTAATGTGTTAGCAAACACATGAAGGTTACAAATGGACTTCGCTTTAAATTAAAGTGGCCTGGTAATTGCTTCTGATAAACACTTTTGGAGCTGTAATAATGTTTTCGATCTTCATTTGGATCCAGATCTTGCTGCTGCAAAGGTTGAGATTAGAATTTAGAATGCTTGTACATGCTCCAAAAAACAGATTGACCACTTTTGACAATACAAGCTGGCTATTGTTGGAAACTCAGAAGCGAAGACCAAGAGACTTGTATCTTCAGCAGGATTTTTTATTGAGAACACGAGCTGTCGGTAGCTGCAGTCATCAAGTCTAACTAAAGCAGTATACATTGTAGTTTATATACCTTCCAAGAGGGAGGGATTTACATAGAGGTGGCATGTAAATGAAGTACATGAGTCGGACGAAGATGGCGCCTGTGTGTTCGGCTGGCCGTCGGTCTCTCTTGTACTTATTGTTTTGGATATTTTTATGGATGTCTATCTGGGCCTCTAATTGCTGCACACGTCTGGTCTATGACCGACAGTTACTCTTGAACATTCGCACCTCTTTTATGGACTTTTATAAGCAGGATGTAGCGCACGTTTTTAATCAATCACACAGTAACACCACTACGCATACATTGGAATGTATTCGCCAGTGGCCGCCTATCATTTCCCGGAGGAAACGCAGAAGGAAACGCGGGAGTCGGGGTGGACGCATCATCAGATTGAAAGCTACTGAAAGACTCAGGATCGATGCAAATCATATGTCGGACGGCGATTTCATTGCCCGGCGACCGCGAGCGCTGGCTCATCGGTGGCTCCAATCTATCACTCCCCTGCAATCTTCACCTGTCCATTTGGTTGGCTTACCTCGGGTTGGCAGTTGTCATCGGCAAAACGGTGTGAATCCCGGAAATCTACGTTCTTTGAAGAAAGGCGGAGCTTTCCCCGATGTGATTCATCCGCCCAAAATGGCACTGATCAACGCCAGATCCTTGGTCAACAAAACCTTCCTGCTCAACGACTTCTTCTCCTCTCATTGTTTGGATTTCATGTTCATCACTGAATCCTGGACTACGGTTGGTGACCTAACCCCTTTTTCTGAACTAGTTCCTAATGACTGTTCGTTTTTCAACACCCCCCGTCCGAACAGACGAGGGGGCGGGATCGTGACTGTTTTTAAAGACTCATTCTCTGTGCGATGCCGGCCGGTTCCTGTCAGTACTTTTTCAAGTTTTGAAGCGCAATTACTTCATTTAGACTGGAATGGCCCTATTTTATTAGGGGTGATTTATCGTCCGCCACATTCACTTAAGGACTTCATTCAGCAATTTACAGAATTCATTGGTAATATCACCACAACCTATGACCGTTTTTTATTGGTGGGTGATTTTAATATCCACGTTTGTTGTCAATCTAATACTCTCTCAAAGGACTTTCTAAGCCTTATTGAATCTTTTAACCTAGTCCAGTGGATAAATGATTTTCTACATCTCTTCCTTGCATTGCTCAAACCATCAGTGAAGATGCAAGACTATCTAGATCATACTCTCCTCTTTTTGTCTTAAATTTTAACGAGCACTTTATGAATTCCTCCACACACTTGCTTCTGAACTCTCCACTAGTGGAACTAGATGCTGACCAACATCTCGGTCTGTTATACTCCACTTGGTTAAATGCCTTAAATGAAACTGCTCCGCTTAAGCCCTTCAAACCTAAACCGAAATCTGAACCATGGCTCAACGTGGATATTCGGCGAATAAGACAAGCTAGCAGAAAGGCTGAGCGCAAATGGGAGAAAGACAAGCTACATATTTCACTTCAGTTATTTAAAGACAGCCTGTCAACCTACCAAAATGCTGTAAAGGCGGCAAAAGCTGCGCACTTCTCTGACATGATTATGGCTAACCACTCTAGACCAAAGGTTTTATTTTCTGTTATAAACTCGGTTTTAAATCCTCCGGCAATTGTATTGAATGATGTTTCGGATGAGCTATGTGAACGTTTCTTGAGTTTTTTTATTGACAAAATATCTAACTTGAGATGCAATGCCAGCCGCTCTGCAACTAGTCTGCAACAGGTGAATTCTGTTACCTGGGATGCTTTCGAGCCAATCACTCTGAATCTCCTCAAAGAAATTATCACTAAGATAAAACCTTCGTACTGCTCTCTAGACATCATTTCTTCTAAGTTTCTTAAATTGATTATCGATTCAGTAGGGCCAGGATTGGTGTCCTTTGTTAATAAATGCCTCCTTACCGGCTCTATCCCTGCTGTCCTCAAGGAGGCCACTGTCACTCCTTTGCTCAAGAAGCCTTCACTGGATCCTACCGTGTTAAACAATTTCCGTCCTATCTCAGTTTTGCCTTTTGTCTCTAAGGTGTTGGAAAAAGTTGTTCTTGACCAACTCCAGCCCTTTCTAAAATGCAATGACATCTCTGAAAAATTTCAATCTGGTTTTAAGTCTGCTCACAGTACTAATTCTGCTCTGCTGAGAGTGTTAAATGACATCTATCGCTCCACTGACACTGGTGACTCTGTGGCTCTTGTTCTTCTTGATCTGTCGGCAGCTTTTGACACTATCGACCACTCTATCCTGTTATCCAGACTAGAATATGATGTGGGGCTAAAAGGTGTCGTCCTCCAGTGGTTCCGATCTTATCTCTCGGGTCGTACTTTCAGAGTAAAGCTAGGAAATTGCTCTTCATCTGCTGTGCATCTAACCTGTGGCCTTCCTCAAGGTTCTATTTTAGCGCCTTCTCTCTTTTCCCTCTACATCTTACCACTGGGCACCATTTTAAGACGACATGGGGTATCTTTTCACTGTTATGCAGACGACACCCAATTGTATGTTCCAATCAAGAGAAATGATCCCTCTGCCCTTTCATCATTGTTAAGTTGTCTGGATGAAGTAAAATTTTGGCTGGATCAAAATTTTTTGTTTTTAAATGAAAACAAAACAGAGATCATTGTTTTCGGGTCCACTGGTAATCCCCAGGCTGTTACCTTTGACCTAGGCAGACTAGCGGCATTTAGTTCTGCAAGTGTGAGGAACTTGGGCGTTTGTCTGGATGAGTCTTTAAATTTTGAAAAGCAAATCTCTTCTGTAATAAGCTCTAGTTTTTATCACCTGCGGCTGTTGTCAAAAGTCAAACCTTTTCTTAATCACAAAACTCTTGAGATGGCTGTTCATGCTTTTATCACCACACGTGTAGATTACTGCAATTCACTTTACTGCGGTATCTCGAAAACGCAAACAGCTCGTCTTCAACTGGTGCAAAATGCCGCTGCAAGATTCCTCACAAATAGTCGGAAAAGTGACCACATCACCCCAATTCTGAGGTCTCTTCACTGGCTGCCCATTCATTTCAGAACTGAGTTTAAAATCCTGTTATTTGTGTACAAAGCTCTATGCAACCAAGCGCCTAGCTACCTAACTGTACTGCTTCAACCTTACACGCCGTCAAGAAGTCTGAGATCAGGTGAAAAAAATCTGTTACAAGTCCCTCAATGCAGACTTAAACGTAGAGGGGATCGAGCCTTTTCTGTGGTTGGGCCTCGGCTGTGGAACAATCTGCCCTTGGACGTTCGGATAGCCCCTTCTGTGATTTCTTTTAAGTCACTTTTAAAAACGCACTTGTTCTCTTTGGCCTACAAATAAGGTGCATGTACATGCATATATGTGTGTATATGTGTACATATATGTGTGTGTATGTATGTGTGTGTATGTGTATGTATATATGTATATATATATATATATACGTATATGTATGTGTGTGCGTATGGGGTATATATAGATATATTTATATTTATATATATATTTTTTTTTTTTTCCTGTCTATTTTATATTTCTCTCCTTCGAGTATGATACTGTTACTGAAACCTGTTACTGTCTTCTCTGTTTTTATTTTCTACTACTGATAGTCTCTGAGACTGCTTGGACGTCTCCCGTTTTAAGCTGTTCTTAACCTTGTTGTACTGTTCTATGATGTGCTACTACGCATGGTGTTGGTGTCTTTTAATTTTGTAGTTCTGTAAAGCACTTTGGTCAGTCAGTGGCTGTTATAAAATGTGCTATATAAATAAAATGAACTTGAACTTGAACATGAGTCAGCTCGTTTACAGAAATTTCCCCAGCCCTGATCTCATCAGCATAACAGTGTCATTCAAATGCAAGATGCTAATCCAATCAGCCTGACTATTCGACGACTGGGACAGGGGCTTTGAGAGCCATTAAAGACAAAGGGTGAGAGTCTCAGTAATCTGACTCATTTAACTTACAATAGAGAGAACAGGACTGGCAGGACTCTCTTGCTGGAAACTCTGATATAATCATCATTTATACCTCAAATGCTAAACCTAAATTAAACATTTAATACATTTGTAATACAACACTATGATGATTTTTGCTTTTGTCCTACTTCTTTTCTTATCTCCTGGACCAAACTATCTTGATGGTTAATCAGTCTACCCAACTGAGAGGCTGAGTTAACCTGGTAGATTTTGGTCAAGCTGGATAGAGCTGGTAGACAAATCTGGATTTGAAAATTCCAAAATAATTCCAGCTTACTGTAGCTACCTATACCAACCAAAGGATGGTCTGGTATAATCTTCACCTTTGTCCCACAGACACTGGCCACATCTTTCGTTTTTACCTTATCACCATGTTAGCTGCAAGGTTGGCATACCTTATGCTGTTATGCTCAAATGCGTTATCCACCACATCCTCCACCAGTATGAGTTCTACAGTGCAATGCACAAGGAAAAAGTCAAGATCTTGGTCAAGATACAAGTTTCTCCTTTGATTGTGAGGTCATGATCAAGGTCTACAAACTTTTGTAAGAGATCAGGCAGGTTTAAAACTGCACTAGATAAAATATTTGGTCCCACTTCATAATAGATGTCTTTAACTACTATGTTCTTACAAACAAAATTATTTGGTACAATATGTGTTCATGTTGTATTGCAAATGACTTTCTGCTACTGAGGTGGGATTCGGTTAAGGTTTGGGACAGATTTTGTGACATTAACTGGTTTAAGGGTGGGTTATAGGGTCAACAGTGTGATGTAATTACAGAAATTAATTACAGATGTAATAACATGCTGTTTTTTTATTTAAGTACAATGTAAAACATTTAAATATTAGTACATAATAGTTAAAGACACTTAAAGTATCCCTGTAGTTGATCATTTTATCCCTTAAAACTCACCGTTGCTCACCAAAATTACTTATTGAAACGTTTTTTTTCCTTGAAAAGAAAATGCCTTAAAATAGCTTGAATGTAACTCTAAACCCTTGCCTCATTTAGTATTTGCAGTTCTATGAATATGCAAATTAGCATCGCCGCCACTCACTCACACCAGTTCAGAGATCCACTCGTTGATGGTTGGTTACGATGAAATGGTTGATTGGATGTAGTTTGTGACGTCAGAAACACCAGAGATTTCAAACGGCGAAAATGCTCAGAAATTGTGCTGACTTAAGAATTTGCACATGGTTTGTCTTAAAGCATATTAAAAACACCCAATAGACATATAAACAACATAAAAAGCTTGATTTTCACCACAGGGGGACTTTAATATAAAACAAATGGTTAACACAAAAATACGTCCATACTTCGTTTAACCCACCACGACTGAGAGCAAATGCACTGAGAAAAGTCAACTGAACAGTTATATAATTGATGCCAACAATTCAGTTTGGTTCTTACTTAATTTTATTTATTTCACAAAATAAAACAATAAACAGTTTGTTTATCAGTAACTCATGGAAATACAAGCTTTGAGCCTAATTATTATCACCAAGACTTAGTTCATACCAAAGATGATAAAAATAACAATAACTATAACGTTTTAATGATTGTTCTAGAATAGTGCAGAACATCACAGTTATAAACAATGAAGACACAGAGGAAAGATTTTGCTACAACTTTTCTTTCCATCAGAATAAACTCACCTTAAAAGCTAGAGCAATTAAAGCATCTGACGACAGAACTGAAGTGTACGCTTATTATAATAATAAATAATAAATTATAGTTTGTTATAATTATCAATATTGGTCTGTGAACGGACCTTTAGATGGAGATTTTTCTATAAATTATCCCAAGCCAATGGCAGAATGGCATTAATTATCAGTGAACTTCACAACTTTGTAAAAGTAACTTCACAACCTTTGTACGTGTGTACATTTGTGTGTTGAAATAGTTTGATCCAGTTCTTACACCAGAAATGTAGCCATATGAGGTAACATCATCAGAAAACCTTGACATATATGAAAAACTTTCCTAATTGATTTGATTTTGCTCTTTATTTCTCATTTGTCAATGCAAATGTCAACATGACTGGTAAGCAAACAATTCGCAGTGTTCTCAGTCCCACAGGCAAGACTAATTCTGGTCTTCAGCCACTTAAGAGCAAAGCTCTTCATGGTGACCACGGCGGTGTTAACATTGCTGGAGGATAAATTGTCGAAAGTGGATGAAACTCAATGAGCAAATAATTACATAACATTTGACAGCAAACACTGGCAGCTGTAATGTGGTGTACTGTTGGTTCCATGAATCATCTGCTAATCTGGACTAAAGGTGGATTGTGGGAGTTTATCAATTTATTTAGTGCTGCATGCTAAGACAAGCATATCTGTAATCATTGATATTATACTTAAAGTTAGGGGTTTCTTCTGAACCCTATGACTTCTGAGAACAAATTGATCATAACTTTCCACTGAGAAGACAGCAAGTATCTGAAACAGCTGACAGAATAAGATATCTGGGTCAATTATATAACCCTGAATCAGTTTTTTTTTTTCACATGCAATTTAGCAAAAATGCAATTCATACTGTGAATGTTGTTTGAATACACCTCTTCTATGATGGGTGTCTTTTTAGTTTTGCAAATTAAGATTAGGTTACAAAAATTGTGATACAACTCCTGGTATCATAATGAAGAAAAAAAAGCATTACATTTTGTGTAATAATAATGCCATTCATATAAAACAAACCTTGAAAGGAAATCCCTGCCTCAATATTGATTAATACTTGTAAATTTATTAAAAACAGATAACTATATAATTTCCTTTTTTTTTCCTCATCTGCAGGCTTTCATGAATATTAAAAATAAAATGACATGTGGTGCAGTTCCCCAAAATATTTCAAATATATATATACATATATATTGACATATTAAACACAAAAAAAAAAAAAAAATATATAAAATAATACAATGAAACTTAAAATAATTATTCATATTATACATATTATAAGAAAACTATTAAGTGAACACTCACATGTATTCAAGGTCTATGTTATGATTCTGTTTTGTCATATCTTTTATTTTGAAGTTCTGTTCCAGTTTCCATTAGTTCCACATTTCTCGTGTATTCCTGTGATCTCCTGAGTATTTTGGATTGTTTAATTGGAACTCCTTCATATTCATGTGCTGACCACACATAACAGTGCAAGGATAGGCCTATATGTTACTTTTTACTTGATGGGAAACACCAATGTTTCAAATACCAACAAAATAGAACATTAAATATTAACAAATCTTGATAAAATAAATGCATAAAATTCAACATTTACACTCCCTATCCAGCCCCATGCAAAGCATGATGGAAAGTGAAAATACTGTTCTCAGTTTCTTGCTACTTTAACAAAAATAAAAGCATTCATGTAGTCTCAACTTGAATTGATTAAGTTAACTGGATGAACAATTCATTTGTTGGATTAATTTGTTAAATAAACTGATCAAGCAGCAAAATCCATTTTTTGAGTGCCCTTTTTGATCGAGCTACTTGATTGAAAATTTCAAAAGAAAACCATTGACTGAAGCAATAACGTCTGAACAAGAACCCACCTGATACAATGGTTTTAAATGAAATGAATTGTTTCAATAAAGTAACCAGCATCCAAAAAAAAAAAAAAAAAATCTTTAGTTTTTTATTGCAACCTCTATCAACCTGTATATATAAAAAAATCATACCTTGGCTTTAATCATGCCTTGCCCTCCTGGGGGCCTAAAATACAGAATATCTGAACGGGGTCATCAAGATTGTTAAAAACAAGTGAAAACATGTAATTAGCATGCACCTTGCATGCAAAGCAACCAAAACAACAAATAACAGATGTGTTTGTGGCTACTTGGCTTTTTATAGCGTAGAGTTTGAAATCATCAAACGTGAACAGTTAGAGCATCTTTTAATACAATCAAATATTTCCTTTTTAGGATTAACAGAAACGTGGTTAACTTCTTCATCACCTGAGGCAGCAATAACAATACCTGGTTATAATGTTTTTAGAAAGGATAGGGGTCAGGGGAAGGGAGGGGGGGTTATATTATACAGGGCTCGACATAAGCAATGGCCCGATGGCCCGGGGCCAGTAAAAGAGTATGTCGGGCTAGTTGATTGGCCAGTCACTTGCCCTCGCGGGCCAGTAACTGGCCATCAGCAAAACAAACAGCAAACGTCATACACAGTGTGGCGCGAAGAGCGTCAATGTTACTTCAGGCTATTTATAACGTGTTAAAATGTCAAAGAACTACGAAGCTAATACGAGAAAGAGGACATTTCTAGTGTTATGGAAAACGTCTCAGGTTACGACTGTAACCCTTGTTCCCTGAGAACAGGGAACGAGACAATACGTCATCGACGTTATGGGGAACGCCTCAGGCGTGACAGGTGTCTGAAATCACTATCAAATCACGTCAACCACATTGACCGGCGACAGCCCGTGAATCATTAACGTGAATGATTAACGTGCGACCTGGAAGTATATAGGGGCGCCTTGCAAACATGACAAATCACCTTATCGTCCGAAGGGACTGTACGGTAGGCAAGCCCCGAGGCATGGCAGGGAGACGTATTGTCTCGTTCCCTGTTCTCAGGGAACAAAGGTTACAGTCGTAACCTGAGACGTTCCCTTTCGAAGGGAACTCAACAATACGTCATCAACGTTATGGGGAACGAAATACCCACGCCGCCATGCTGAGGGGAGTGCATGCCCAAGGGCAGTGACAACTGTCCGAACCAGCAAATTCAAATGAAATGCTAGAACCACTCACCCTCAGGTCACACTGGGCTGTCAGTGACAGCATCCCCTACGGTCATAGCCTAAGCAAAAAGCCTCACAGGAAAACTTCCATTAACATAGTTAAATGAAAGGCCTACCTGGGCCTGCTCAAAGGCCTAGGACCACCACTTCAATTAGAAGGGGGTCCCTTCTAGGGAATGTGGCTAGGGAACCCGAAGGAACCCCAGCCAGTCACTATTCAGGGGAAAGTACTCACCCCGAAGTGCCACCAGGACGGCCTGATCTGGCGTCAGAACGTAGACACTAGTCTGGCCAAATCCTGTCTGTCTGAAGACAGAGCCTCTGGAAAAAAACCTTAAGTAAGGCATCCAACCCGAGGGACTGCGAAGCTGGCAGTGAACCACTCGGCCCGGATCTCAGAGACGGGATATCCCGGAGAGTATGACTCAGCATAGTGCTTCAGGACAGCCTGATCTGGCGTCAGAACGTAGACACTAGTCTGGCCAAATCCTGTCTGTCTGAAGACAGAGCCTCTGGAAAAAAACCTTAAGTAAGGCATCCAACCCGAGGGACTGCGAAGCTGGCAGTGAACCACTCGGCCCGGATCTCAGAGACGGGATATCCCGGAGAGTATGACTCAGCATTGTGCTTTATGACCCTTGCTAGTGAGGGGAGTTTCTCTACTCGATCCACGGATCAACCCAGTGTCTGTGTTTCAAAACACTGAGGAGGCCTGTGAAGGCCTAAGGGCTGATCTAACTGGGAGGCCTCTCGAGAGGCCTACGACCGTCTGACCAGACTCAGGAAGCCGCATGCTCCTAGAGACCCTCAGTGAGGGGAGCACAAGGTCTGCCTGGTAGGCAAACCAGGCTGTAGGCAGGAAAAGTTCCGGGAGGGAACCAATAGCAGAGAATAAACACTTTAGCGAGCCAGGGCGCAAGCTCGCCTTCAGCAGCTGCCTATTAAGGCAAGCTGAAACTGATAGCAAGAGGCCACTAGCTTCATAAACCCAGAACCATAGGAAAAATGTTACAGGGAGGCCCGTAGAGGCCTACTACCTGATAACCACAGTATGTGGGGTGCTCCACCTTCAGGGAGGCCCGTGAGGCCTACTACCTGATAACCACAGTATGTGGGGTGCTCCACCTTCAGGGAGGCCCGGTGAGGCCTGCTACCTTACGACCACAGTATGTGGGGAGCTCACCTTTAGGGAGGCCTGGTGAGGCCTGCTACCTTACAACCACAGTAAGTGGGGAGCTCACCTTCAGGGAGGCCTGGTGAGGCCTGCTACCTTAAAACCACAGTATGTGGGGAGCTCACCTTCAGGGAGGCCTGGTGAGGCCTGCTACCTTACAACCACAGTATGTGGGGTGCTCCACCTTCAGGGAGGCCCAGAGTGGCCTACAACCTGATAACCATAGTATGTGGGAACTCACCTTCAGGGAGGCCCGGTGAGGCCTGCTACCCTACAACCACTGTATGTGGGAGCTCACCTTCAGGGAGGCCAGGTGAGGCCTGCTACCTTACGACCACAGTATGTGGGGAGCTCACCTTCAGGGAGGCCTGGTGAGGCCTGCTACCTTACAACCACAGTATGTGGGGAGCTCACCTTCAGGGAGGCCTGGTGAGGCCTGCTACCTTACAACCACAGTATGTGGGGAGCTCACCTTCAGGGAGGCCTGGTGAGGCCTACCACCTGATAATCACAGCTGTTCGGTTGTCAGTCCTTGGGCTCGTCTCCAGGGAGGCCTGGTGAGGCCTACTACCTGACAGCCAATGTAGATGGGTGACAGTTCCAAGGCGGCCTGCTAAGGCCAGCCGGCTGGGGACTCGCCTATCAGGGAGGCCTGGTTGGGCCTACTAGCTGACAGCAAGTCAATTCTGCTACAAAGGAACACTGTTGGGAACCATACTGCACCAATGAAACTATTGGGCCCACCCACAGGAGGCCTAGTAAGGCTAGCTACCTGTAGCGGCTATAAAGTATGTCCCACAATGTTGGGACTCACCTCCGAGGAGGCCTGTTTAAGGCCTACTACCCACCAGTGAGTCAACTGCCCGAACCACCAAGGCCAACCATTTCTCTCGAGAAGTGGCCTACAGCGCCCTATTGGGGGCTGCCCATACAAGGAGGCCTGCTGAGGCCTACTACCTGATGGCACAGCCTTCATTGGCAGATAAGCTGTTTACACAGCGCCTACAGCATCCTGGTGCCTAATCACATTGCCCACGGCAGTGTACTCAGCAAGAGAGCTAGCACCCTTAAAACAAGGGGAGTACAACATACGCCACTCTGCCTAAACGGAGGCCCCAGAAGTCAGGGGCCTACCATCTATGCATGGGCGTCAGCTCAGGGCAATGCTCTGGCTTCAGGGGAGCGAACTTCGACAAAGGAAGAAGTGAAGGCTTACTTCGTACTCGACCCGAGCCATAGCGGTGCGAGGTACAGAAATACCACGGTGGCCTGATTGAGGCCTACCACGTCCTTATAAAACAACCTCTGCACCAAACTGCATTACTCTTAGTCGCCCCAGAATGCAGAGATGGGGGCGGGCCATGGCCTAACGACTCCCATGGGAGGAGGCTGTTATACAGGGATGCAGAAACATACATTCACAAAGTGAAGAGTCAGAGGAAGAAATGCTAATTTTAGCAGAACGCCTCTAATATCCCTGGCACAGCCTAAGCCAGCTACAGAGGCGGCCCTGGTGAGGGCCAGCCTGTAAGCATAGATCTATCTGAGGGCTCGGAGGAGCCACAGCCTACTAAATAATATAGTCTGTATTATTCCATATAAAGGGCTGCAGAAACGCTCAACCTAATGAAACTCAACAGAGCTCAAGGGGCGAAATACTCAGAAAAGTCAAACGGTCCCATGGGCCGGACATAAGATCTATCTGAAGCTCTAGCGTCAGTCAACACTCTAAGTAAAACATTCTATCAGAGAGAGACCAACTACTTTACCCTAAGGTGGCTAATAGCCCGAAGGCTAACATAGTCCGTTCTGGCCACCTAACGGGGAACTTCAGGCCCTGATTTATCCAAAAAAGGTTCTCTTACCTTATTCTTGACATGGCCCCGTAACTCTATACAGGGAACGAGGTCTGTAAAGAGAAATATGTTATTTTTTATCACAAAAAAGTATACTCTTTGAAAAGACCAGCAGCTCACCTGCGGCGTGCAAAGTGAAGACTCGCCAGAAGTTCTTTACGAACCTGGGAACCGCCACTTTACATACCTGAAAGGGGCGTTTCCACTAACCAGGCCCAGATGGGCCATCAGAACATAGTTCTCATCATAGGCCCATCCCCAGGCCCGATGTAATGAACGCCTGGGGGTCAGAAGAGAGAGGGCAGAAATCGTGACCCTCCAGGGAGGTTATCCATTACCGACGCTGTGAGCGTTTGTTCTGGATAACCTCCCTCAAATCTCTTCTGCTGCGGGAGTCACGCCTCCTCTGCGCCCTGCTCCTCGAGGGAGGGGGCGCACGAGAGGCGACACTGGCTCGCTGGCCCTGCCTACGGTCCTCAGACTGTGAAGGGCCAGGCTCTCCCGCCTGCCTGGGTGCGGACGCGGATCTCAGCGGTATACATGTTTTAAATGCTGCTGAGCGTGCCTTCGCCTCCCTGAACTTCCCCACCACCGCTTCTACAGAGGTGCCGAAGAGTTCGGAAGGCGAAACTGGCGAATCGAGGAGAAAGGTTTTTTCCTTCTCCCCGATGCCAGCTAGATTTAGCCACAGATGCCTCTCCGTAGCCACCATCGCCGCCATCGACCGACCGATCGCGGCAGCGGTTTGTTTGGTAGCCCGGAGAGCCAGATCTGTGGTGCGGCGCAGCTCAGCCACCGCCTCAGGGGACAAACCTGCCCCCTGGTCGAGATCCCTCAGCAGGTCGGCCTGGTACGCCTGTAACACCGCCAGGGTATGCAGTGCAGCACCAGCCTGACCTGCTGCCGTGTATGCTCTACCATTCAAACGAGCCGTTGTCTTCAGCGGTTTGGATGGTAGGGTTGGAGCTTTTAGTGTCGCTGCCCGCCCAGACACGAGATAGTTCGCGAACGTCTCGTCAATGGGCGGCATTGACACGTACCCATGCTCTCCGATCCCCTCAACATCAGCGAAACTGGCCCGCTGATGTTGGTGAATACGGGCAGAGTATGGGTGCTTCCATGCCTTCTCGATCTCGATGTGCAGATCAGGAAGGAATGGAAGGCTCACCCAAGCTGGTGGTGAATGGCCGGGGAGAAACCGATCATCGAGCCTTCCGCGAGCAGCCCCTCCTCTAGCGCGCTGCCAAGGCAACTGCAGCCTGTCAGCAGCGCGCTCCATAACATCCACCAGCTCAGCATACAAGGGGCAGGGTGGCTGAGGAGGTTCAAGATCTTCCTGATCATAAAACTCCCCAACCATCTCCTGCACGTCCGGAAGAGCTGCAACTGCAGGTACAGTCGGTGAAAAATCTTCCTCATCATCGACCTGCAGTTCGCTCTCGTCAGCCGTCGAATCATCTGAGAGGTTTACAGACCTCTCAAGGCGATCGACGAGCTCCATCTGAGAGCCCCATGATGAAAGTCGCCGCTCTGCCTCAGCACGAGCGGGACCTGCACCACGAGGAACAGATGCTGAGCCCCCTTCACTCGAGAAGAGGGCCAGACGAGAACGGAGCGTTTTAAGCGAAAACCGCTCGCAGTTTGCACAGAGGGTTCCCCTCGAGAACCTCCCGTGCATGCTCTTCTCCCAGACAAAAAACGCACAGCTCGTGTGTGTCAGCCGGTGTCAGAAACCTCGGACACGGGTCGGCACACTTACGGAAACAATCTGCTTTTGCTGTGCGTTTCATCTTACCCTTTTGTTGTAACTTGAATAGCGTTTCATTCAAAACAGTCCCTGAAGACGATGAGATGATTTGTCATGTTTGCAAGGCGCCCCTATATACTTCCAGGTCGCACGTTAATCATTCACGTTAATGATTCACGGGCTGTCGCCGGTCAATGTGATTGACGTGATTTGATAGTGATTTCAGACACCTGTCACGCCTGAGGCGTTCCCCATAACGTCGATGACGTATTGTTGAGTTCCCTTCGAAAGGGAACACAGTACACCTGGTAGGGATGGATGGGTACCGAAACGCGGTATTAAACGGGACTGCATTTTGAAAGACCGCTGTATAAATTAGCTCGGGCATTATTGTTATTGCTGTCGGTACTGGAGAAATACATGTAGGCTATCATTTATTATTGCTATAAAGACGTTAGCGTTTTGTTTTTACCATCTCGCTGAGTCGCCAGCCATTTCTATATATAAGAAAATTAAACCATTTGTCTGTGATGCATTTTGCTATTCGCGCAGTCCAGAAGCTCGAGAGAGAGCTCGAGAGAGAGCTCGAGAGAGAGCTCGAGAGAGAGCTCACGCGGTGCCACAGCGCGCACAACACCTGACGGAGGACAGAACTAAACATTCAACTTATGGTTACACTTTAGATCTGTGATATTACCGGTAGTATGATTTTATTTTAGATTTCGGCTTCCAAAGATTATAGAATATATTTGAGGTAAAACCATTAAAAACTGCATTCTGTCTACGTCCTTCCCATCACAGCAGTACAGTAGCACGCTGTCATTTCTCCTTAACTCAAACTTTAAGATAGAATCAGCACGATCGGTGATTGTTGTAAAATGCAGTCTCTTCTGTTGCTAAATTGCGGGGCGCGTTTAATAATAAAAGGGGCTATTAAAAGCACAAAAATCGGCGCAAGAGATGCTGTTCCCAATGGGGCACGCGCTCCGAAACAGACCGCAACGAGACAAGTAAATTATACTTTGTGCTTCATGTGCGCGTCTAAACGATCAAATGTACACACAAATATGTCAAAATGACTGGCTTGGAGATTCACTTAAACAGTTTATGTCTAAAATGGACGCAGTTATGGAAATAGTTGGGAGAAAATATGGTGCATCAGTAGACTAGTAGATCTGCACTCGTTCTTAAAGGGGAAGCAGTCTAATAAACATGCGGACGATTGCGCCATTACTGCGAATCAAACAACAAAAGGCAAAAAGAAAATCACTCGCAGCTCTTGAGTGAATAACTTTAGCTTTAATAAGTAAGATGAGGAGACTGAGAAAAAAAGAGAGTGATCGAGATGAGGAGAGAGTGATCGAGATGAGGAGAGAGCAGGTATTGACAAATAATCTACTGGACGCTGAAATTTGGTTATTTTTGCATGTCTCCGCAGGGGCTCTCTCTTAATTCCTGAACTCCCTTCACTGTTTTGATTAATCCTGATGTATACAATAAATACAGTTTAATGGAAAAGTGATTTTCCTTGTATTTCTTTCTGGGCCAGTCAAAATATAGAAGGGGCCAGCAAAAATCTGATCTACTGGCCCCGGGGGCCAGTGGGGATTTTTTTTTTATGTTGAGCCCTGATTATATGTCAAAGATACCCTTAAATGTAATGAGATTGTATGGTCTGATGACATTAAGCTTGAGTGTGTGGGAGTAGAGATTATACTTTCAAAAGAAATGACTTTCACAGTCATATGCATGTATCGTAAACCATCAGCTAAAATAGATTTTTATAGTGATCTTAAAACTCTTATCAATCTTGCTAATCTGAAAAAAGAGTTAATTTTAATAGGTGATTTTAATATTAACTGGGAAAATAAGAAAGAAAGGAAAAACCTTAAACACACAACGGATTATTTTAACGCCATTTTATTTTAAACGCCAACCCGAATAACTAATCGTTCCAAAACAACAATAGATCTAATTTTTACAAACAAACCTGAAAGAATTATTAAAACCTACAATCTTTTAACTGGTTTGTCTGATCATAATGGAATTTTTTTTTCACGAAAACTAACTAAAACACGATCTTGTAACCCTATTGCTTCAAATAGTTCTCGGTTTCATAATATAATCCCTAAATGTCAATATCAAAATTTGGAAATAGCCCTGAATGGGCAGGATTGGTCATATTTAATCGCAAGCGAAGATATTATAGGCAATAGTGTCATGTTTCATAGCAAGGTTAAAATGGTTATGGCATCTTTTGTAAAAAAGGTGAGGCATAGAAGAACAAATGACAATTCCATACCATGGCTTCATAATGATTGTCGGTTGCAAATGAAGAGAAGAGATCAATTACTAAAAAGAGTGATTAAGACTGGCCTTACCTCAGACAGACAACAATTCACTTCAGCAAGAAATAAAGTTATACAAATAATGCGGAAGGCCAAATCTAATTTTTTCATGAATATTATTGACGATGCAAAAGGGAATGGGAAAAAAATATGGCAAAGGATTAATAAACTAATTGGCAAACAGAATAAACAAGATAAATTAACTGAACTTAAAATTAATAATATAGTGGTGAAAGATCCACTCACTCTAGCTGTAACGATCACCAGCTGGAGTGCCCTCGAGAGCCACCAGAGGGCGCTCCACAATAGACTATGATCACTTCCTCACAAACTACATTTCCCATACTCACTGCCTGGACTCATCATCACTGATCACATTCACCTGTACCTCATTGTCACTGATTGTATTCACCTATGTCTTGTCATCCTGCTAGTCTCAGTCTATTTATACCATGTTCATTCATTCACTCACCGCGAAGTGTTGTTGTACTGTGTGTCTGCATTTCTGAGCGTTTTCCCGTGTTTGTTTTCGACTTTGGATTGTTCTTGGACTCTGATTATTGCTGCCTGCCCTGACCTCTGCCTGTTTCTTGGTTTCCCTCTGTGTTTTCTCCATTGTCCTGTTTGCTGATACTTGACCCTGCCTATACGACTATTCTGTTATGAACTGCTCCGAGACTTGGAGGTGAAGATCCAAATGCAGCTTTATTCAAGAATAGTCGTATAGGCAGGGTCAAGAATTGTAGTTGAATCATGTTTAAATTAAATGTTTAGCTGTGTTATTAGGTATTGTTTGATGACCTCACATGGGACTACAAATGTAAAATAGCCTGGGGGCTAATTTTGGCATATGTACAGTGCTGAAAAGCTATGTTCATTCATATGCATTGTCCCTTTTAAATAAATAAATAATTAAATCATATTTCTCAAGCAGAATATTGTGTGGTAGTAACAAAAGCTTTACAGTGCAAACACCTCTTATTCACAACACACAGATGAAATCAAGGCTTTGGTTCATGTTTTAAAAATAAAATCCTGGTAAGGTTCAACACCCTTCCGAAAAAGAAGTTTATAAGTGTTCTATTAGTATACTTTTAAAACTAAAAATGAGAAAGTATACTTTCAGTCTACATTTTATTTACTTCTCAAAAATATACTTCTCAGGAAATATACTTAAAGGAACACTTCACCCATTTCAACATTAACCTTTATTGAAAGTGGGTCATATATGTAGTCGAAATGTAAAAGAATTTTTGAATTTGGTGCCCTCTTGACCGAGAAAAGACAGAAATTAACTTTAGGGCGCATTTGTATGTAAGACAACAACTCCCACAATGCACCACATTGCACAGCTCCGCAAGCCACTCCCACTAATCCAGAACAGCACAAACCAAACATCAGAGAAATCACTCTTTCGTCTACAAGGTAGTGGTGGGAAGTTCGAATCATTTTACTGACTCGGATCTTTGAGTCTCGTTCAGCAAAATGAACTAATCTTTTTTCGAGTCATTTCGTTCATTTCAGCAGAATATAATTAAAATGTCATGTTAAATAGCCCAAAACATCTTGCCTACTTACGAAAATTATGTTTGAAATAAATAAAATAAACTATAGGGTAATGCAGCCAAAGCCAAATTATAAGAAACCGAAATGTTAATTGAAGTTGGGTCTTAAGTTCAAGCTATTGCAGTCTGTTAGTTCACCTCACCTCCTGATTCTCCGCCTCTTGTGACTTCGGGTTCAAACTTCAAAACGTTACTTAGTTGTCGATGTCGACTCGTCAGTGTCTGTGGGCCGTGTGTGGTGTCTGGTGTGACACAGCAGCCAGCCACACACAAATGCACTGACTTACTGCAGCAGAAGAAGAGACTATGCTGTCAGTACCGGAAAGAGAAATGATTAGTTCGTCTGGTTCGGGTTCGGCCGGGTCCGAGTCTTTCGTTCTTCCTGTCAGTCCCATAGAGACTATGCTGTCAGTACCGGAAAGAGAAATGATTAGTTCGTCTTGTTCGGGTTCGGCCGGGTCCGAGTCTTTCGTTCTTCCTGTCAGTCCCATAGAAACTATGCTGTCAGTACCGGAAAGAGAAATGATTAGTTCGCATAGACAGTATAAGAAGTGGACAGAGCCATCTCATTGGAACTCAGTTGAGACAGTTGAAGCCCATTTTTAGCGATTTTTGAGCACTTCCGTTGCTGACGCGCAGACTCAAACCGACTCAAACTAAGCTTGATGACGTGAGCAACCTGTCTGACAGACGTAAATCTTCTAGTAGCTGTGCGTGAAAATTGCCAACGTTAATCTTGCAGAGACAGGGAACTTGAGCAAAGAGTTCTTTGGCGTGAGTGAGCAGGAGTAAGTATTCCGTTGCTTTTATGGACTCATTATCTATGGGCTTCTCCCTTGACGGGACGTCCCCCCGATTGCCTGCGAGCTTCTCCTCCTGTCTGTATGGTAATTTCTGTACAGCGCGACAGAGAGTCGAGTGGTTATGACGCAATCGTTAGCCTATTTTTACAAAATCGGTTTCTACGGGGCCATAATGTAACATAGAAGGTAATGGAGCCCTTTATACATTGTCGTGTTTCTTTAGAAATAAATAATGGACAAATGGAGTCTTTAAACGCCTCAGATGTAAAGTTATTCGCTGTCAAAGTGACGCCAAAATGAATGGGAGTCAATGGAAATGCTAACGCAAGTGAAGTTCTGCTACAAGATGGCAGCACCCGGCCGGCTTCAACTTCCGGTCGATGGATTACCCCCTTGTTAGTTCGTCTCTTCGGTTTCGAGTCGTTCGTTCTTCAAGTCAGACTCACAAACCCATAGCACTATGCAGAAACAGAAATTATTAGTTCATCTTTCGAGTCTGAGTCCTTCGTTCTTTTGTCACGTGACAGCCCTATTAAACACTAACTACCTTTGTGTTATTACTGAATAAAAATCAGTTTTAAAAAATTTAAATGTGTGTTATGTAGTTTGGATTCATGCATTTTTCCATTCACTGTTTTTTAGTCCATAATAAATCACCTGAAAAGTTTACAAGTTGTTTTGTGAAAAGTCACAGTAGCTAAGTATATAACTTAAATGTGCAGTTATTTAATAAACCTATGAAACCTACACCTTTGTAACATAGCTTATTACAACACTGTGCACACTATTGACTGAATGTTTATTGTTTGTTTGTTTATTTATTTATTTCTTTATTTATTTTTTGCCATCAAAGCTTTAAAACAAGATGGATAACTATCCAAAAAGGAATTAAATAAAATTGAATAAAAATAAATAAGAATTAAAAGGACTCAACCATTGGCTAAACTCTTGTTTGATCCAAACACACATTTATATATATATATATATATATATATATATATATATATATATATATATATATATATATATATATATATTTGTATGTGTGTGTGTGTGTGTGTGTGTGTTTATATATATATATATATAATAACAATAATAATAAAAACTAAAAACACACCACAGATGCACAAGAAACATTTAACAAAAAAAGAAATGGACAGGGACAATAATAAGATGGAACTTTTTTTTTATTTTTCAGTATTGCACATATATTTTGATAATTTTATGTTAATTCCCAAAATATAAAACAATATGCATTCAGACGCAGTCAATAATACGAATGTTTTATTTGATGCGAGATACCAGCCATCATGTAACAAAAGAACGCAGGACTCAAGATGAACTATCATTTCTGTTTCTGCATAGTGCTATATTTGAGACTCTGACTTGAAGAACGAACGACTCGAAACCGAAGAGATGAACTAATCATTTCTCTTTCCGGTACTGACAGCATAGTCTATATGGGACTGACAGGAAGAACGAAAGACTCGGACCCGGCCGAACCCGAACCAGACGAACTAATCATTTCTCTTTCCGGTACTGACAGCATAGTTTCTATGGGACTGACAGGAAGAACGAAAGACTCGGACCCGGCCGAACCCGAAGACTCGCGAAAGATTAACTAATAATTTCCGTCGTGACTTCATGTACCTTATGCGATGTTGCGCGCATGCGCGGTCAACACAAAATGAACGAATCACTCTCTGAGAAAACTCGGTAGTCCCGAGTCATATTAAAGATTCGTTCAAAATGAACGAATAGTTCATGAACGACACATCACTACTACAAGAAACGTTAGCTGCCACCAGAGTTAGAAATTCTTTTCACACAAAATTTCTAGTTAGTTGGCTGTGGCGAGCAGGAGGAGGGCGAGTGACGTGAGAGGACGGCGCGAGGCCGGTGGCGGGAGTGATAATGAACGACACCTGTGAGACGCACCAGTCTCTCTCGCATCTCTCACGGAGGAGCGGGCGCATAAAACGAGGAGCGACGACAGGGCAGATCGAGAGAGGATTAGGAACAGGCCTGATGATTTTATGTTGTGTTTTGTTTCTGTTGTGTGTGGCTGCTGGCTTATACTTTTGTATTTGTTTATTTTACTATTAAAATGTTTAAATGTTCGCCGGTTCCCGCCTCCTTCTTCCTACAACAACGAACCCCGTTACATTGGCAAACTCATTAGTGAATTACTCCTCGCTTGTATATCTTTCTATATGGTGAATTCTTGCATGATACCTGGATGTTCAGTCAGAACATATGCGGTGCGACACTAGGATGGTTCACATCACAACACAAACGTCCGTGTGCTCGTCTGATTCAGAGATTTCGTCCAGGAGAAATTGCCATCGTTGAAATTCTCTGCAGCAGACGGACTCTATCTGTGTCCGTAGCGCACAGCGAGAGCACAGGCACCAGCAGTCCGCCCAGCTCGAGCCAGTCCGGGCTCCTCGTCCACGACAGGCACCCGCCTCCTGTTCCTCCAGCAGCCTCAGCTGCTCTTCACTATATTGCGGCTCGTAAAGATAGCCACGAACATCGGATTCGAGCAGCAGAATTTCAAAATACTCTTCTTCCATATGTTTAGTTTCTTCCGTCATTGTCGTAACTTCCTATCTCCACAACGCTTGTTAGCTTAGCTTCCAAACAAGATGGCTGATAATGCTGTCTGTATCCATAGACAGTAAAAGAAATGGACACAGCGACCCCATTGATTTCAACGGAGAAGACTTGAATCCCGATTATTGCACTTCCTGTCTGATGTCTGAGCGAGTGCGCAGGCTCAAACTGAGCGTGACGACAGTCTGAATTGTTGAAAATCTTCTAGTAGCTGTGCCAAGATAAATCTGAATCACCTAATTCCTCAAAAACGTTGTTGAAATATTTTGTCCCGTTGCTTTTATGGACTCTCTATTTATGGGCTTCTCCCTTGACTTTGTGCCTTCATGTCCCCCCGATTGCCTCATAGACAGTAAAAGATTGCCGCGAGCTTCTCCTCCTGTCTAAACGGTAATGTCTCTATAGAGGGAATGCATTAACGTCACTTCCCCACCGGAACACGCCCCCCTCAGCCGGACTGAGTGGCAAAAGAGCTGCTGCGTGGCTGGAGTTAATAGGGGAAACTGCGTTAACGCGAGTAAAACAAACTATTATCAGTTTAAACTAAAAGTTGGACTCGATATAGTGTTCCTTACAACTTATCAAAGATCCAGTGATCCATGGATATTGACATGCAGCCAGGAATCGTGTTTCCTGACATTTATATGTGTCTGATTTCGACGCCGGGGAAATAAATGAAGAAAATTTGCCTGTAAACGTTTTATATAAATACAATATAGATAGGTCTAAATCCGAGTGATCACTTACATTAATGTTATACTGTATATCATCATATCGTCCAGCCCTAAAACTTGTATAGTTTTTTGTCAGTGTTTATTTAAAAACATCCAATTATGCAGAATATAGTCTGTTCTGTAGCTTTTTGCAGTCTGTAAAAATATACAGTACCTCAGATTTCTGGTCAAATCTAGTTGTACAGTCAATCGCAAAGCTCTTTCCCGTTTTAGATGTGTTTTGTGTGATTTTCACGGCATTCACGCTGAAAACAAATGCTGCCGCTCAGTCTTTTTGCCACTTGTGGGCGTGACCGCATTCACTCCGGCCGACGGTGACGTCATGCGCATACCCTCTATTGTGCGACAGAAAGTCCCGTGGTTATGACGCAATCTTTAGCCTATTTTTACAAAAACGGCTTCTACGGGGTCGTAACGTAAGATACAAAGTAATGGAGCATTTTATACATTGTCGTGTTTCTTTAGAAATAAATAATCGACAAATTAAGCCTTTGGACGCCTCAGATGTAAAGTTATTCGCTGTAAAAGTGACGCCAAAATGAATGGGAGTCAATGGGATGCTAACAGCAGGTGAAGTTCTGCTACAATGGCGGCTCCCGCGAGGCTTCAACTTCCGGCTGATGGATTACCCCCTTGTCTGTATCTGCAAGTGAAGTCCCACCCACTGATCTGTAATAGGTCTGTAGCGTGAGTGGGTCCCACACCCTGAATAAATGATGAGCTTGTGTTTGTAGTCTCTACACTTTTCAATGAAATGTGACTTCCTGCTTTTTATGACGCAAAATGACGATTTTTACATCATAAAAAGCAGGAAGTGGAACACTTAAATCCTTATTTCTCCCATCTCAGGGGAAAATAAGGGAATAAACCATGACCATTCAAAAATATGACTGGGTTTCTAAAGATACAAAGCTTAATGCAAATGGGTGAAATGTTCCTTTAAAATTACACTTAAGTGTATTTGACTTACTGAGAGAAAAGTCCAAGTGTTTTTGGCCTGCACTTGTACTCAATCTTTTGATCGAGATATACTTAAAAGTATAATTAAGTATTCAAAGTATACTTGGCTTGTAGTTGTGTTAAATCTTTTGATCGAGTAGCCTATTAAATATACTTTTTTTACATAGTTTTTCATATAAAAACAGATCTGTTTCTAATTCTGCGTATCTGAATTTTTGTGTAGGCTAGTCCACTGGTAGTGGAATTTACTTTAATTCAACAGAATCTCCAGATCAAAACACAGGAGGAGAAGAAGTTGAAACAAGTGATAAAAGATTGCTCACTCAAATGTAAAATAACGTGATCATCAAACATTAAACAGCATGTTAATCAAAACTGCTTAATGTTACCAAATAAAATAAAGCGTAACCCATGTGAAGAAAATGTGTTTTGATCATCGTTCTGAATCTGATCGAGGAGTCTTTGACAAAAATGTGATTTTCTCAATTTTTTTGTTTAAAATGTTGCCTTTCTTTGTGAAACTTACCAACGTTCAAGTGTTGATAAAAAAGGATGCATGAAGCTAATAAAAATGTTTTTAAAATTAGTTAAAGTAGACTAGTTAAAGGTATTTTTCAAGTATAAAAAATAATATCTACATTTAAACATAGTAGTGCAAGTGCAAAAATAATTTATAAATTGTAAACTATAAGTATAATGTTATGTTCACTTATAGAAAACCTACAACTTGCAGTATAAACTACTAAACTACTGAGAGTACACTTCAGTGTGTACTTTCATTAACTAAAAAATGTACTACTGGTATTAAAATACTAAACTACTAGTATACTTATAGTTCACTTGTAGTACAGATGCATTACAAATGAGAAGCCTAGTTGTGTAAAGTTTTCTACTGTTACACTTATAGTACACTTAAACGTATACTTTTATATACTAAAAGTGGGCCAATTTAGTCCCAAGGAGTATTGAAATAGTACACTTACATGTTTACTACAAATACATTGATATTAGTATACTTACTACATAAAGGATACTTAAAAATATACTTGAACATTACTTAAGTATACTTCATAAAATTAACTTGAAGTATACTTCTTTTTGGTAAGGGCAGCCGTTATAAAAACAGTTATACAGATAGAATGTATTAACACTATTCCTCAAATCTGTAGATATTGTCAACAAGATATTGGATGGAGTTATTCAAACATTTAATCCAAATATTATTAAAACATTCCTATTTTAAATTAAAATTATTGTTTACAAAATGACATTGGATAGCCCAACCTTACCACAATTCCCGAATAACATTTAATTAGCTGTGCTTAAGCATCGCTGCTGTTATTCATACTTAGGGCTAGGCATTTGAACAAACCTTGTCCTACACTGTTTGTGGTAGAGACATGAATGATACCTGAAATCATGAGGCTTGTTGAGAAGAGATGTGCTGTTGTGATCTACTCACACTTTTCCCCTTGGTGAATGATAAAATTAAAAATAGTTGAAGGAGGAGTCTGAGCTATATCTGAGGACAAGTTAGGTGGGCTCTTTTGACTTTTGTCAGTAAGCAACATCACAGAACATCTATATGCTAGGTTAAGCCGCGTCTAGCTAGGTTAAATTAGCTAAGCGACACTCGCATTTACTTAAAAATATATTTTTAGGATTATTATTGTTTTCTAAATCCTGACATCATTGTGTGCCTTGGTGGACTAAGGTACACTGGTTATAATTTTCACTTTGTGGCACACAACAAAAAGCTGATGATGAGTAAATAATCATTACTTTATTATAATCATTACTTTAACAGCATGACTGAAGTGCTGATACTTGGCATACAGAATTATTACCATTATTATTATTATTTTACTCTTCCTTTAACACTTGATGATGAAAATGACATAGTTTTAGCTTCTGACAATGTCTTCCGGTATTCTGTACTAAAAAGCCATTCAAAATTAATTAATTAGATATCTTTTGTATTATTAATATAAGAACAAATTGAGATTTTTACTGAAGTCTCCTGCTATTTAATCTCCTGCTCCTTCCCTGGCCTCAAGAGGCGCACTAGCGAATGACGCTAGAGGCTGCGGTCTTACCATCTTTGTTAGCACACCCACCTCCCACGTGGGAGACCCCGGTTCAAATCCCGCTTGGAGTGGGTCGGATAGGACCGGTTATATTTGGTGCCGTGACCCGGATGGGAGTGAAGTTTAGGGGGAAGAGTGTAATGTAGCCCAGTAAGAGCTGTGCTTGTTAACCTCACTCCTCTGGCCTCAAGAGGTGTGCTAACAAGGACGCTAAAGACCGCAGCCGCTAGCGTGCCTCTTGAGGCCAGGCCACCTCCCATGCCAGAGACCCCAGTTTGAATGTAACCAGTCCCACTCGACTCGCTCCGAGCGGGGTCTCGTTGGCGTGGGAAGCATCCACGCTAAAAAGGACGCTAAAGACCGTAACTTTAATGTCAGGTGCTAGCGCACCTCTTGAGGCCAGAGGAGTGGGGTTTACACGCACAGCTCTTACTGCCCTACGTTACACTCACACCCGTAAACCTCACTCCCATCTGGGTCACGGCACCACATGTAACCGGTGGCTTGCAACGCCAAGAAAGGCGCCAAAGTTTAGAGGAGTTCAGAGGAGTATTTTGAAAGATTGAGTCATATGGCTTGTGCCTTCTATTGAAAACAGCTTGTTTTTTTTAAAACAGTTATCTGGTTTGATCTCTGCAAGACTGGTACACTGCAAAATGTTTACCTAGCCAGAGAAAGCAAACATAGTTGACTGTCATGTGTTCTGTGTTGTTCTAAGCAGGAGAAATGTGTTGATACAGTTGCTCTGTCTAGCGGCCTCCAGCCTTCAAAGGCCTTGCCTGTTCCTTGAACAGTTTGTTCCAAATGGCCAAAAGTCAATCAAGAAGCAGAGCAGAGCAGTGGGAAAAAGGGAGTAAAGGGGGAAGAAAAACTTAATTACTACATATTCAACCCTTGCCTGTTTCTTTTCCTCCTTTAAGTTTCCGTCTTGGCTCTGAAGCCACAGCTCTAGCCAAAGCTAATGTGTGTGAAGCATGAATGGTCACACACTGTGCAGAGTCTTGCAGTGCACTTAATATAGCAGTTCTGACTAAAAGCAACTCATTTCCTCTGAAAAAAACTCTAGTGTGCTTTGCCTTTCTGTTCCCTCTAAATGCATTCTGAATGCTGGGTGACTCGGTGATGTCATTTCTACTCCACCCAGTGTCCCTTTGCTTGCATTTCTGGCAGGAGAAACCGGATTTACTGCAATCTTATATAATTCTGTGGTCACATCATTCAAGAAAGCACAAAAAGGGCTGACATGAACTCTAATGTTGGCATAGCATTCAACAGCCTCTGAATACATCTTGCATTTAATAGCAAAGATTTAGTCTGACCCTTCAGTGTGAAGAATAAAAGCTGCAGCAAGTTTGAAAAAAAAAACAAGATTTTTTTTTTTTTATCAAGGATTAGGCTACAGTCATGTATGAATGTATCTACTCCATTCCTTGTATTATAATCTATAGAATACCTTTTAACTTTAAGACTGCCTCATGGTGGCCTAAAGTACTTTTTTTTTATTGACACGTGGCTCTCTTGAGAGGGGTTTGAAACCATGTTTTGCACCATACTGCCATCTAGAGGTTGTGTTTTGAAAATGGTTACATAAGCCCATTTTGAGGAGACTGATTTTAAAATAAATAAATAATATAATAATTTAAAATGTTCTTTGGTAACTCACAGACTACCACAAATATGCCTGCTATTAGAAAAACCAAGGCCTATATGCAATATAGCATTAAGATATTGAAAGAAATTGAAAGAAAACAGACAGTTCTAATCACCCCTGATCCCACTGTAACAATGAATCATGTTATTCCACTGTATCTCAAATAAAAGTGCACTGTGTGGAACAATAAACTTAAGTCTTTTTCAGTGTATAAAGTGCATTTACATGCACTGCACCTCAAAAGTTATTTACGATATAAAGAAAATACTCTAAACTGTACCATGACCTCAAGCCACACTCTAAAAGGCCACAGCTCATGGCAAATAGAATCAGGTGACAATTGCAGACATTAAAGGTATACAGTCTATTCAATTGAGCATTTCTGCTGAGCACATTATGAAGATATATGAGCGGGACAGCAGCAATGAGAAAGGTCATGGCACTTTACACAATATCTGAAGTCATGGCCTCCATCTGTAGCCTGTTCTAAATCAATAAAACACATGATTCACATTGTAGCAACAAAAATAAATGTGTTAAAGGTACACTATGTAAGTTTTTTTTTATTGAAAATGTACAAAATTGTATACGGTTATCATGAATCTTCCAAACCGTGTTTTTCGTCTTATCCTAAATCACTACCGGATATTCAGACTATTTTAGAGTATTAACTATTTAAAATACTAAAACTATTTTACTAGTAGCCCTAGTACCTGCGTGACTCGTCATGTACATAAAACAGAGAGAAATGGCTACAATGTTCTTCCGCAAGATGCATGCAGTTCTGTTTATTAACCGCGTTTCGTAGGCTGATATGGTGTCTGACATTAAAGTACCACGAGAGCAGTTCAAAAGTATGAGCAGTCTGCTCTCTATAATCGCTCTTGCGGTTCTTTAATGTCATACACCGATCGGTCTATGCAGTAGCCTACCACTTCAAGTCGAACACATCTCATAATTTCGAGATGACAACATGTCATTCTACTTGGACCTATTCCAGCTCCACCTCTGTGGATGAGTGGAGTTTACCTAATCGGGTTTAGGGTTATGGCATGGGTGACCAATCCAGCTAATGGAGGGCCGTTGTCCTGCAGAGTTTAGCTCCAACCCCAATTATACACACCTGAACCAGCTAATCAAGGTTTTACTAGCCCTCTGGTCCTCTTTGCGTGTTGTCAAAAATGACAGAATTTTGTTTTTGATTTCAATGAAATGAATGTAGGCCTTGTATATTTTAGTTAGATATTTTTTATTTAATATTTTTTATTTTTTAGGTGATTTTATGGTACTGAGTTATATTTTTGCTGTATTTATAATCCATTTATTCACTTTTTGTGACCTGAAAATTAAATTTTCAATTCGAACTGGCGTAAATCTTGAATGCTTAGAGCACAGACTTAAGTTTGATCTCTTTTCAAAGATGACACTTGGCAGATTATTGCTGAAGTGAATTTTTTTTTAAAGTGAACGTAAAAAAAAGTTACAGCATTGTACGTTTCTTGTCATGAAAAAATGAATGAAATATATATTTTTAAAAACATGTTTTTGAAAAGTCAAAGTTACATGTTTAAATCAAAGGACTTATAATTACCTGTTTATGGTTTCCTCTTACATATATCACAATTAGCAATACCTTTTGTATTCAGAAATAACATAATTAGCAGGATATATTTCAGGTAAATAGTTTATGTCGGTGATACATGACTTTTATTTTGAAAGGCTTCGTCGATTGTAGCCATATGTGAGGAAATGGTCACGTCACACTACTACATCAGTTCATAATGTAGCTGCTAGCTAGTGAAAATAGATTTATCATTCAGTATGTATTTCGAAAAGCAAACGGTTTTTATTTCAGAGTTCACTGTTGTGGATTACCACTAACGTTACATGAGCGATTTCAGCACCAAAGGGCCCTGAATTGTGCTGTTATTTTCGGTTTCAGCTGTCTATTTTGAACAGACTAACGCAGTTAGACACATAGCAGCTTTTGTTTCTCAAAGATGAGCTCTTAGATAAACAGTGAAGATCTAAGATCATAAACACAGCAGCAGAATTATGGATGAAAAATACAGCAGTAATGTCATCTCAAGTGGGAAGCTGGGGCGAGTTGAGGTTCCAGATGCCAGGTAAAACAAGAAGAGTGTCCAAATATTACACTAAAATAATAATCTTACTGTACTATGGAAGTACCACGTTACACTGATGTTGTGAGGTGGTGACGCTGGTTTTACCACGGTAGCATGTTTAAAGATAAACATACCTTTTTGTAAGAGCTGATGTATTGTAGTGGACCGTCTTGAATGACTTACAGAAAAGTAACTTATTATTCTTGTTGTAAATGAAATACCAATATACCATTGTATGTTGTTGTAGTACCATACTTGTACCATACATATAACGTTAAGTACCATAATATTTCTATGTGATGCTTCCTGACACTCTACCATAGAATCACTACAGTACTTTTTGTAAGGTATGAGGTATCTGCATTTTTTGTTCACCACATTCAGAGAATATGGTATTACCATGATAGTTACCAAAACCTATAGCATTGCAATGTTTTCCATGGTATTTTATCGTAGTACCATTGTAAGAATAGCTCAGCTTTATTTATCTACTTTTCTACTTTACTGAATGGTTTCTTTTTTTTTTTTTTTTCAGACTGACCCGGTACATAGTATTACTCTACTTTACCAAGCTGCTGAAGGCTTTTGGGATATTTGAGTCCTATGATCTCCTCAAAGTTGTGCATATTGTACAGTTTCTCTTTATTTTAAAAATGGGGTAAGGAGTGACATCACACATGTACATATTAAAGAATACAAGTGTCATGATTGATTATTTCCATTATTTCTGATCATATAAAGACCTTCTCTTTTCTGCATAGGTGTGCGATGATATTGGTTTTCTTTCAAAAGCCATTCTCATCTGGAAAAATTATCCCCAAGAGACAGGTACAAAGTTCTTCTAATTCTAGTTTAACTGTTCAATTCATCATTTTTAAAACTCTTACCACTTAAAGGGTTAGTTTAACAAAAAAAAAAAAACTTGTCAAACCCCTTTGTTCATCTTCGAAACGCATGAAATATTTTAATATTCTCTCATCCTTTTAGTCCATCCTTTGAAAGTCCATGGAACCAGAACATTCCACACATTAAAAACATTCGTAAAAATATTGTTAAAGTGATCCATATAAATGGTTTAATCCAAATCTTCTGAAGAGACATGATTGTTATGATGAACAGATTCAGTTTAGGCTTTTATTCACTTAAAAATTAATCATATTTAGTACAACGTCAATTGTTAGCAACTTTGCAGAATTTAATATTGGTTAATGTTGATGCATTAAAAGTTACATCAATAATAGTATTAAATGCTCATTCTGTATATTATGGAAGTAAAATGGATTGCAAATGCCTTTTCATGTGGACCTATTTTGAACATGGCAGCCTGATTTCATCTGTTTCAACTTCTGATTTCAGTGGATAAAAATACTCAAGCATGCTGTCATGAGCTGCGTCATTTCCCTGTTGGGTTTCTTTGGGTTGACACTCTGTGGGCCACTCAGGTATGTCTTTGGGCTGAATCTAAAATAAACATGTTTCATTATTTTTTTGTTCTGTTATTTATCAAGCATTTGGCCTAAACTTAAGTGATTTCTTTCAGGACCCTTTTGCTGTTTGAGCACAGTGATGTGGTGGTGATTTCTCTCCTCAGCGTGCTCTTTACCAGCTCTGGAGGGGGACCTTCTAAGGTCAGAAATGTAGAGAAATCATAACCATATCTCAGAATGAACCATATTTACCAGCTGACACATTTCTATGTGCTCTTTTTTTTTTTTTATAGACAAGGGGTGCTGCTTTATTCATAATTGCTGTGATCTGCCTTTTGCTCTTTGATAATGATGATCTCATGGCAAAGATGGCTGAGCACCGTATCCTTACAACTGTAGCAAAAAGGTGTACACTGTTATTAAATCAAGGTGAAATCTGTCATTTCTGCCTCTTTACTGACACCGGCTTGCAGGCAAAATGGCAAAAATTACAACTGTTTTCCGACTAAAGGGAAAGTTATTTTAGACTCAGAGGTGGATAAACATTTTATTCTTTGGAATGACATCTACCGATTAATCATTCACAATATCATCATGAATGTGTATTTGGAAATGTCCACTTTTTGGTTTTATCTACAACTGTAAGCTCCTTAACACGGTCTTATAGCTGAGGGGCACCATGACAGTGCTCTCACCCATGCGTTGTACACAGGGATTGCCTTTTTAGGTGTGGCGGACCACAAGGTGTGTTTTTGATCATTTGTTAAAAAAATCTTTAAGAGTATTTGTTTACTACAGTACTGACTCCGATGAAGGATCAGTGATATCATGGTGATTAACTCTAATTTTCTGAGCAGGGTGGAGTGGTTCTGCTGGTTCTAGCCCTGTGCCTGAAGGTGGCTTTCAACACAGCATCTAGAAAATTATCAGTGGAGATTGGGGGTGCAAAACGCCTATATGCTTTATCTAACCTCGTGTCGGCTGTAGTTCTGCTGCCCTGGGTCATAGTGCTGTCTGCAACCACTGAGGTAACAACCAGCAGAAGAACCAGCTTTGTTTTCTGCTTAACCAGGGGTCCAGGCCCAGTAGAGGGGCTTACCAAACTTTCAAAGGGGGCCTCAAAATTTCTTAAAATAATTTAAAATAAGCTCAAATATTTCTTTTTTTAGTTCACCCATTCAAGTACTGTTTGTTTCCTTTAATCAACCAGGGTTTCATTGGAAAACCTGGATATATGAGGTAGCCTAACTTTAAAAGTGTGATTTCTAGACTTGAAAAAGTAATGTAAATTAATAAAATCTTAAAACGTTATGGGCGTTTTTGTCCATGAGACATTATTTTGGTCCCTTTTCCCAGATGAGAAAGACTACAGATTCGAAATGTGTTTTATCAGTTAAGTTTATTCATTGTCATGGGGAATCAGTTAGCATTGAGAGTACAGTCAGTGTACAATTATTAAAACAAAAACAGTGCACCATCTTCAGATGTATTAGCCTTATCAAACACTTAAAACAATACAGACACTCATGTAAGTTCTTACAGACACTCATGAAAGCTCCTTTTTTAAAATGGAAATCCACAGAGTAAGGTGGAATCCTGGTCTGGCCTCATCTTGCCATTTGCCATGATCATCTTCTCTGTGATGATTCTGGACTTTTACGTGGAGTCCATCTGCACCGCAAAGCTGGAAACCTCATGCTCTGCTCGATATGGCTCCATCTTCCTGTTCCTCAGTGGCCTGGTGCTGGCAAACTTCTGGACCCACCCGCTAACCGACCAGCTCAGAGTGATAAGTAAGCCAGGAAACAACCAGCAGAGTAGCACTGAGCATGTGCTGTCTGGCGGAGTGCTGGTCAGCGCCTGCTTCTTCATCATGGGTAAGTTAATATCTCTGATAGAAGATTTAAAGGGTTAGTTCACCCAAAAATGAAAATTAAGTTATTAATTACTCACCCCCATGCTGTACCAACCCCGTAAGGCCTTCGTTCGTCTTCGGAACACAAATGAAGATATTTATGATTAAATCTGAGAGGTGCATGACTGCTACATAGGCTCCCTAAGGGAATGAAACTTGACGGCCCAGAAAGTCATTAAAGAAAATGTTTAAATATTCCATGTCGCAACAGTGGCTCAACTTTTCTTCCTTGTAGGCCTGAAACGAGACTTCAATAGATTTCCACGACGCATGTGCGAGAATTGCGATCTCCTTCAACTACTTCAGTTAAGTTCTCACGCGTGCGCGTTGTGGAAATCTCTTGAAGTCTCGTTTCAGGCCTACAAGGAAGAAAAGGAATAGGCGAATAAAGTCGTTATTTTTGTTTGTTTTTTCGCACAATAAGTATTCTCGTCGCTTGATAAACTTATAGTTGAGCCACTGTTGCGACATGGAATATTTAAACATTTTCTTTAATGACTTTCTGGGCCGTCAAGTTTCATTCCCTTAGGGAGCCTATGTAGCAGTCATGCACCTCTCAGATTTAATCATAAATATCTTCATTTGTGTTCCGAAGACGAACGAAGGCCTTACGGGGTTGGTACAGCATGGGGGTGAGTAATTAATGACTTAATTTTCATTTTTGGGTGAACTAACCCTTTAATGCAAAGAATGTATTTGAAAGATTTATATATTCCCCTATCACAGAATCTGATATGTAAATGTCAAGTGTATGATAGGGTGTAGATAAAAAAAAAAAAAAAGTGGAAGAGGTAAAAATGATCATCATAGTGTTGTAAATGTTAAAACAGACAAAAATGGTGTTGATGTAAAACTCATTGAAAGTACCACATTTTACTTTGTCCTAATTGAATGTACCATGTGATGTTTTCAGCTGATAGCATACTGTCAGCCCCTTCTTCAAAAGGTCAGAAGGGAACACTGGTGGGTTATTCCCCTGAAGGAACTCCTCTTTATAACTTCATGGGTGATGCGCTTCAGCACACATCCCAGTCTCTGCCTCGCTTCATCAAAGACTCACTCAAACAGATCCTGGAGGAATATGACTCGCGGCAGATCTTCTACTTCCTCTGTCTCAATCTGGTACATTAGCTTCTGTAGGATGGCCACTTCAACTTGTGTGTTTACTATATTTTGGTCATGAAGTGTAGAAAATGCTCAGTTTAAGTGTTTTATTGTTAATTGCTTAAAATGTTTGTTATTTCTTGTCAGAATTACAGAAAAGGATTGTATGATTCAAATGTTCATAAGCTTTAGAGCTCCATGACCTAACTTCAACTGCCTGTCTGATATAACTTGCCTATACTTTAAACAATGACTTACCTACTTCATCAGTATTGATAAGAGTTGTGTTGATCTTTGTTCAGGCCTTCACATTTGTGGAGCTCTTCTATGGTGTGTGGACCAACAGTCTGGGGCTGATCTCTGATGGCTTCCACATGCTGTTTGACTGCTCGGCTTTGGTCCTGGGGTTGTTTGCTGCCCTCATGACCAGATGGAAAGCAACAAGGATATATTCCTATGGGTAAGGTAGTGCTGCTTGCTAATTTTAGGATGACTTATTTGTGAAATGAATTCACATTATACATTTGTAAGTGAGCAGACTGATTTGGCTTGTGGACGATAAAATTTAAAAAATGAAAAAGAAGATTAAAAAAAAGGATGACAGTACCAGACTTTCAAGTTGTTCCAAACACAACCATGTCACGCAGAAACATGCGCTTCATTGCTAGGAGACGCATGAAAACTAAAAACAAGATTTGTTTTAAAAGTGACTCAAAATATCAAACATGTCTGATATCCTCCAACTGGATGAAATCATAGTCTGAAGCTAAATAAATCTAAGTCTGTGCTCATAATACACTACGTGATTTTTGGTGACATCTTTTACCTCTGACTGCGCAAAATCTGCAGACTCACTATGACTCTCGGAAACTACTGTAGAATCGTGCAGCGTATTCCAGCATTGTGTAGTGTATTCCAGCTTTTAAGCCTGGGACACACCAAGGCTTTTACATTTACATATATGCATTTGGCAGACGCTTTTATCCAAAGCGACTTACATTGCATTTCAAGGTACACATTTAGATTCTTATCAGTTCTTTTAGACACGCACTCACAAACTTCCCTAAGCACTTCCCCTCGGGGGAATCCCCATCGCCATTTTGAAGTGTGTTCCACTTCGTGGAGGGGACGAGGGAAGTTTATATGGACAGACCCTCGTCCCCTCAAATTTTGAACGAGGGAGCGAAGCTATGCCTATGTACACTTCAAGCAGCTCAATATCCCAAAATTCAACTTGATTGTGACCAAGGCTTTTTAGATTTCGTTTAACTGTAGTGTATGATATTAATTATTTTGAGAATTATTTGCATAATAGTGTACAATATATTAGTTATGTTGAGATTGAATCTCATACTTGTAGCGACCTTATGTTAAGTCAAAGTTTATACTGTTGATTTTTTTGTGTGTAATTTTATTTATTAAACAGCTCGTATACCTATAGGATTTTATATATTTTCTCCAACAACTTATATGCATATAGAATGGTGCATAAAACAAATTGATAAGTAAAAAAGGGTTTAAAATAATAAATAAAATGTTAATTTTCGGAATAGAAATTCAATTTTTTTTTAAATGAAATCTGAAAGCTTTCTGTCCCTCCATAGACAGCTACGCAAATAGCACTTTGACGCTTCAAAACGTTCATAAAGAGATCGGTAAACTATTCCATATGAATTGAGCAGTTTAGTCCAAAATTTTCTGAAGAGACATTTATATGATGGACAGATTGAATTTAGGCTTTTATTCACATATAAACATTCATCAACTCACACATCAGTCATGGTAAACGGAAGCTCAAGCATGTTCACTTGACGTGCGAGACCCAATGAGATTCATTCTCGTGTGTTACACAGCACTTTTGAGCTCAGCCGAAGGTTTGTTCTCATGCGTCAAGCAGGTTCAGTTGAGCTTCTATTTAAGTTCTTTGATCAAAGTTCAAATGTGAATAAAAGATTAAATGTAATGTTCGTCATATAAAGCAGTTGAGTCTCTTAATGAAAATTTGGAATAAACCGCCCAATTCATATGGATTCGTTTTACGTGTCAAAGTGGTTGTTGCGTAGCTGTCTATGGAGGGACCAAAATCTCTCAAATTTAGTGAACGAAAGTCTTACGGCTTTGGAACATGAAAAATGAACATCTAATGAACATTTTCATTTTTAACCCCTTTCCTCTAGAAAGTTTGGTCATATATCATAAATTATGTTTCTACTATCACTTATGGAGTTATGGCTGTTTAACCTTTAAACCATGTGTGTTGTTGTTTTGATTCTGTTCTTTACAATGAATTGATCAAACTGGTTCACAAAACATGTCTGATTGATTCATTAACAAATCATTCTGAATCAAAAGTTGTTTTTTAAAAATGATTGATGGAAAATACATGGGAACTCATTGGTGTGGGAAGTCTGGGAACCCTTATTACTGGACATAACGGAATTGTGTTTTGTCATTTTTGGTGCTAACAGTATGACTTATCTCATTTCAGGTACGGTCGTGTGGAGATCCTCTCTGGATTTATCAATGGCCTGTTTCTCATGGTCATAGCTTTTTTTGTGTTTGTGGAGTCAGTCACCAGAGTCATCGATCCACCAAACATCAACACAGATATGCTAACGGTATGTACAGCTAACCTTCAAGACATTGTTGTCAGGATTGACAAAGCATTTGCCAAGTTGGTGTCTTGAATTGGTTTTGCTTGTTGAACAAATAAAAGTTATGCAAAGTTTCACACATGAATCCTGTCACCTCATGCTCATGCTTCCCCTTGATCCATTTGTTCCTTAAAGCCAGTTTCGGTTGGTGGACTCCTTGTTAATCTGGTGGGCATCTGTGCCTTCAGTCATGCACACTCCCATGGGGCCTCCAAAAGTAGCTGCTCTGGGCATGAGCACGGCCACTCACACCATGGGCACGGCAATGCAGAACACAGCCATGGAGGACATGGACACAGTCATGGAGGACACGGTCACTCTCACAGCCACGGGCATTCCCACGGGTCTGCTGGAGGGGGAATGAATGCTAATATGCGAGGTGGGTCTGTACTCTGTAATGAGTATGATTTGTTTTTACTATAGACATGGCAAGGTTAGTTAATCCAGAAATAAAATGATCATGTATCAATCCTGATGCTTTTCAACATTTTGAAGATGACATTTCCTTATCCTGTTTGCAGGAGTGTTTCTACATGTGCTTGCTGACACACTGGGCAGTGTCGGTGTGATTATATCCACCCTTCTCATTAAGCAGTTTGGATGGCTGATCGCAGATCCCATTTGTTCACTCTTCATTGCCACACTGATTTTTCTCAGTGTTATTCCTTTGTTAAAAGACGCCTGTGAGGTTCTTCTCCTGAGAACGCCACCTGAAAATGACAAGGAGCTTAACTTTGCACTTGAGAAGGTATGAAAAGAAAAAATATATATACATTGCCGGTCAAATGTTTGGAATAGTTATAATGATTTCTAAAGAATTGTGCGACACAGAAGGCTGGAGTAATGGCTGCTGAAAATTAAGCTTTTCCATCACATGAATATAGTACATTTTCTTATTACATTTAATCTTACATTTTAAATATATTAAAATGGAAAACTATTATTTTAAATTGTAATATTTCACAACGTTACTGTTTTTACTGTATTTTGTTGATCAAATAAAGGCAAACTTGGTGAGCATAAGAGACTTCTTGCCAAAGTATCTTTCAAAAAGTGTAATTTCAAACTTTTAGCTGGTTAGTGTTAGCCTGGTAATACCAGACTCTGCTACTTCACTTTGCTTCGTACACAGAGTCTGGGATAGCATAATAGAGAAGTGTTTTCTCTCTCGCTAGGGGGCGCGTACTGAAGTTTAAAATCATTGGTTACCCGTAAGCCAATCAGATAAGTTTGTTTATGACGTATGTTATGCGCCGACACAGCCGCATCGAACCACAGACATCATGCATCGAATTCAAATCTATGATCGAACTTCCACTGTAAACACTTGATGATGTGAGCGAAATACCCGAGTGAACATGGCTGTAAACGACTTTTTTGATCTGTGAGTGATGTAATAGAATGACTGCTGAGAGAGAGAGAGAGAGAGAGAGAGAGAGAGAGGGAGAGAGGGAGAGAGGGAGCGCCCCGGCCGCGCGCGCGCACTCCCACGTCTACAAACAACACGAGCGCTGTCTTGCTCTCTCTCCCTCGCGCATATTCATAAAAATCAATCGACAAGATAGTAAGAGGTCGGAAGACCGCGGTTTCACGTGGAGCATTTGGAGATTTTTAGAGATTATAGACTCTAGGAACAACATCTCAATGAACAACATCTCAACTATAAAGGCCTGTCTCATATAAGTTAGACGCCTATCTCAAGTACAAGCCGGTGCAGTTCGACGATTTGGGCAAATAAAAGCCCGGGCTATTATTTGAAGTTTTACGGTATTTAAGACCTGGAAAAGAAAAGAGACACTGACCTGTCAAAAGGCTCCCCAGTTTCTCGCTGACGATCGGTAATAGTTGATAAATTAAACTTTTCCCAAAGGGAGTAGGGCCACAACATCACCTCCATTCAAAATGTTTAATACACAATCTTCGTTTTCGGGCTTCAGTTTGCTAATGCCGGGAATATTCTCCACAACAGAGCGAATTGCATCCGCGTTTTCGATTTCCCTGACCTAATCTTAAACACGGCGCTTACCGACTACGTCACGGCTTTCAGCCCGCCCTCTGTTCGTTGATTGGCCAGGCTGTTTTCAGGCCGGTGGAAAACAGAAAGATAGGCTGCTATCTCAGACTGACTACAGGAGCGAAATGAAATTAGCGGAAGTAGGAAGTCTGACGTAGTCAGGCTAGGTTAGTGTAGCTTAAATTTTGGATTACCAAATTGAACGCTTTACATTGCATATCATTTAATGCTTCCTTTTTGTCTAAGATTCAGAAAATAGAAGGCGTTTTATCCTACCGTGATCCACACTTCTGGAGACATTCTGCCAGTGTCATTGCTGGAACCATCCATCTCCAACTCATGTCTGATGTAGTAGAACAGCGAGTTATTCAACAGGTATGAATGCTACATCTTGAACATGGCTTGTTTACAAATTTACTGCAATTTGTTTGGGCTTTCCAAGGCTTGCATTACCATTTTGCCTAAGGATTAGACATTTAAGATGTGTCCTAATACAGAGGCTGCATCTTTCGGAGGACGTGGACTTCAAGATTAGACCAAACGTGGTTAAATGGGACGTCTAGCCTATGGAAGCAACTTTGACAGCTGCTGTTGTTGAGCAGCAGTAACATTTGTACTGGACTTTTTTGAAAGTTATATTCAACTGCCAGAAAGGTTGTGAACCTTGTTTTGTTTTCAAAGTATGTTCACCTTGGTCCATTTATGTACTTAACAAAGAGTATAAACCAGGGGTGTCCAATACAGCTCCTAGAGGGCCACTGTCCTGCAGAGTTTAGCTTTAACTCCAATTAAAACACCTGAACCAGCTAATCAAGGTCTTACTAGGCAGCATGATAGAAACAGAGATTGTCTTGTTAGAGAGGGTCTGTGGCTCTTACCATATTTAACCAAAGCATAACGGCTAACATGGATCACGTGAGGCACCTCAGCCTATCATATAATTGCAGTGATGTCAGTGGCCAGCGTTTTGTTAGTTTACGTTACACATGGTTTCTTGTGGATTAGCGCGTTCGAATAATGTTCTATATTTGGTATATTACTAGTAAATGTACAGTAGGACTGCAATGTTTGTGGAATGTGCTTTACTGAGCGGTGAAAAGAGCGCGAATTGCTCTATTAGCTATTAGCTGATCACTACAGTGCGCATTAAACCACATTTAAGATTAGATTTAAATCTGTTCATTTAAAAACAGCTTTATTGTGCATACATAGCAGTGATACTACACACTAAATGTATTGTAATTTAATTGTTGAAATCTGGAAGCCATAGAAAGAACACATTTATTTATTAAAATCTTTATATTTTGTTTACCTCTATTCATCAAGAAGCATTATATCATTATTAGACATACACAGCAGTCATAAATCATTACAATGCAAGTCTAATTTGTTGAAACCTGGAAGCCATAGAGAGTACACATTATTTTGTTTATTTTTTTTGCATGTTGAAGATTTGCGAAAAGGCTATTGATTCATTAAATGATAAGCTATTTCCTCACAAAAGCTGTTTATTCTGTATAGCGAAGCCTCTCCTCATTGATATCCGGGCAGGGCAGTGGCCCTCCAGGAGCAGGATAACCTTCATCACCTAGTATAAACTATAAAATTGCATCTTAGTAAGATGTCAACATTATATCATTAGATATTCGAGTAAGTTAAAATTCAATACTTAAATGAAAAAAAATCCTGTCGTCACCGGCGCTTAATGAATTCTGAGGTAGGCAAGGCCGTGAAGGATCCATCTATTTTATCCTTCATTTTCATTGCCTGGGAAATGAAGGATGCATTTTGAGGCACATTTGAAGGAGCCTTTGAATTGGGACAGCCTGTGTCGCGCCACTGTGATACAATCGGCCTTTGAATGTGGCCTTCGAAGGATGTAGCCACTGAATTGGGACGCAGCTTTAGTTAGATATTTTTTATTTATTTATTACTTAAACTTCATTTCGGATGTCAGATCTTGTGTATAATATCCTACTTTTTTTTTTTTGGTTGATTCATGTATTGGTTTTATTGTTTTGGCCAAAAACAAAGTAACTTACTGACCAATTTGTATTGTTTAATACTGATTTTTTTTTTCTCAGGTGTCTGCCGTGTTGAAGGATGCTGGTGTTAATAACCTGACTATACAGTTGGAAAAAGAGGCTTACTTCCAGCACATGTCTGGCCTAAGCACTGGGTTCCACGAGGTTTTAGCCATGACACAACAGATGGAATCCATGAAATATTATAAAGACGGCACATGTATCATGTAAACTCTTGTTTTAACACGTTTAAATATTAAGAAATAAAGGGATCTAAGGTATGATTATAATCTCCTCATTTTTTTATTAAAAAATGTAAAAATGAATTTTATGATGGCTACACATACTCTGTATGGTTCCTCACAGTTAGAAACAATAAAATATTATATTATTTTATGAACACACGTTTTTTGTTTGTTTGTTTTTTGAGGAGGAGGAGGAGGGAGGGAGGGGGGGGGAGGGAGGGGGGGGGGGGGATGTCCATCCTCTTTAAAACATTTCATATTGCATTTTAGTCACATTCCAATCATTTCCATTGATTCCATTGATGGTTGTTTTTTCAACCATACATGCATATAAAATGTTATTATTTATTCACTGTAATGCGTGACAGAAATAAGTGAACAAATGAAAGCCATAGTTTAATAATACCTCTTTTATTTAATTAATTAATAATATTTTAACAGGCAAGGTCTTTGTAAGCAAGGCCTAAGCAAGCCCTGATTTGTGGGTTGGCAGGGCATATGAAATCACACAATTATTTATTTTTTCTAATAACATAAAGTATGGGATCAAACAATGAATACATGTATCAAACCACTGATACAAGTGTTAATAAATAAAAATAGGTTGTGCGCTTTAAAATTATAATACGTGGCAAATTAATTGTTCATCTTTTTTTTTTTTTGTGGTAGGCTACTGGGGGAAAGTTTTTTTAAAGTCGAGGTTTATCTGTCTAATGTGCAATAGGCTACAGCAACAGCAGACCTACTTATGCCAATGAAAGGTTCATCATTGAAAGAAGGAAATTTTAGATGATAATACAGATAGCTTATGCATTTAGATAAGTCTATTAAAACTTTAGTGTGGTATGTGCAATTGTTTAGGTGTGTGCAAATTATATTTTTAAACTGAATTAGTAGCAGTAACAGTAAATGGTTGTATAATTTATTCATGTATACTCTAAATATAATATTTAAACGTTAGTAATGTCATCTTGTTATAAACATAAGAGGAACATAAGTTGGGTTTTCTCAATGTGAGCAATGTTGTTGACAAAATTTCCGCGATTTCCGCAAAAAAAACGCGTTTTTTGTGATAACGCAGTTGCAGACACACGCTCCGCAGCAAAAGGTGGCAGTGGCAAGCACGCAAACTCTAGTACACACTACAAAATAACACGTTCGACTTGTATCCCCGCCCCTGGGCGTCACGTGGTAATAAGTTGTCCTAGTAACGCATTGAAATCAGGTGCGACTGGGCCAATCGGAGCTCAATGATTTTCGAACCCAGCGAATCACGTTCGAAAGAGCGACAATTTAAACCACAGAGGAAATGCAATGCTACATCGAGCTCGCTTGAGTAGAATCAACCAGTTTGTTCATCGAGTCACAGCAATAATCCTCCTGAAATAATGGCTCTCCGTGTCACAAGGGTAAGTTGTTTTTAAATGCGTTTTTGTTGTTGTTTTGGAACTCAAAGTGTATGCGTCTTATATTAAAGAACAAATTATTAGTCCTTTTAAGTTGATCTGGAAAAACCCTGAAATATTTCCTTATCTTGCACGTTACTATGTTAGTGTGGTGTTTTACCTTCGTTTTTAGTTTAGCATATGTTCTATCAAAAGTCTTTATGCACGTTCTGCATAATAGGTAGCACGTAAACTGCATGCATTTCAGAGACTAACTTTAGTTCACATTAGTGCTGTTAACTAACAGTTAGTTTGTACTAGCGTGCTTTCTGTCCTCGTGTGCCGTTTTAAAACGCGTGTCCAAGAATTCAAACGATATTTCTACAGATGTAGCACTTTTAAATGTCTCGGATAACCAATTGCCAACTTACCCGTGACCCTATTTTCTTGAGTAGAACACCCGCCTTGCCAGCAGCGAGAATCAGAACGCTCTGCCCGGAAAAGCAGCTGTAGCGACCAAGCCCGGACTCAGACCTCGGGCCGCGCTGGGGGAGATTGGCAACAATCCGCAGGCACGACAGGCTTTGAGGAAGAAGGTAAGTTCTGTCTCTTCTCCGGGCAATTCCCATTTCAGCTGCCTTTGTCTCAACCATGACTTTTCCTTTTGAAACAGGAGGTGAAGGCTGCACCCAACGCGGAGGTTGTGGCTGAGAAAGCGCCTGTGGTTCAACAGCCCAAAAAAGAGTCTCCTAAAGTGAAGCATGACGTTCAGGTGAGCAGTGTATGCGCGGTATTTAAAGGGTCAGGTCACCAGAATATAACGTCAGTAGTGTGGAAGCTGCTGTCCACATGACTACAAGTAAAAAAAAAGGTAGCTTGCGTTTGACATGTCTCAAATGGCCTAGCTTCTGCCAAGTCTCCTAGCATTGGGTGGAGTTAATGCACTTTTTGGTTCAAACTTGTGTGCGTTTAATCCTGAAAGTGTTACAGCAGCCTGCCATAGTTGCTGACTTCTGGTAGCTTTAGTCATGTGACTTATCTTTCCAATGCAGACTAGCTTTTTTTATTTTATATGGCAATAACTGTTTCCCTGTCAGTAGAGAAACTGTTATTGCCATTTATATATATAAAAAAATTCTACAAGCCTTGTAGTTCTAGTATTAACCAGCAGGGGTTAATGCCCCCCTAGTGCTGGCTCTGAAGTGTTTGGATGTTGCTGCTATTCTGAGTTCTTGAAGTATCTATTCTGCCACCTTAATGCAAAAAGATTCACTTCAGTTTTCCATTGCAGATTTTGTCTGAGCCTTCATCTCCTGTTCCCATGGAGACCTCTGGCTGTGCTTCAGATGATCTGTGTCAGGCGTTCTCTGATGTTCTGCTTAATATCAAGGATGTGGATGCCGATGACTATGATAATCCCATGCTTTGCAGTGAATATGTCAAGGACATCTATTTGTATCTCCGTCAGCTTGAGGTTTGCAGAAAATATGCTTCGTTGATTTGTTATAATGCTGACGTGTTCGGAAAGGTGAGCTTTTCTGCTTCTCTTGTAGACCGAGCAAGCTGTTAGGCAGAAATATCTGGAAGGAAAGGAAGTCACAGGAAACATGCGTGCCATTCTTATTGACTGGCTTGTGCAAGTTCAAATTAAGTTCAGGCTGCTTCAGGAGACCATGTACATGACTGTTGCAATCATTGACCGCTTCCTTCAGGTTGGTCCCTTTCCAGTTTTGGTTCACTGCATGGTGTTTAAGGTTGTTTTAATAGCACTTGCCCCTCAATCAGGATAATCCAGTTCCAAAGAAGCAGCTCCAGCTTGTTGGTGTAACAGCCATGTTCATAGCCTCAAAGTATGAAGAGATGTACCCACCAGAGATTGCAGACTTTGCCTTTGTGACCGACCGTGCCTATACCACTGGTCAGATCCGGGAGATGGAGATGAAGATCCTGAGAGCCCTCAACTTTGGTTTTGGAAGGCCTCTTCCACTACAGTTCCTCAGGAGAGCCTCCAAAATTGGCGATGTAAGCAGGTTTACCCATGTTCTTTCAGAAGTGCTTCTGAGGTATGTTCACATTGTGTTAATACTAAAAGGGTTTGTTTTGCAGGTTACTGCAGAGCATCACACGTTGGCCAAGTACTTCCTAGAGCTTACCATGGTCGACTATGACATGGTCCACATTCCTCCTTCCCAGGTGGCCAGTGCAGCTTATGCCCTCACCTTGAAGGTCTTCAGCTGTGGTGACTGGGTAAGTTCTTGGATGGTCTTGATTGTTCTAGTTCTTTATATAAAAAATGACCATCCATTTGGCATTTTACAGACCCCTACTCTTCAGCATTATATGGGCTACACAGAAGAGATGCTAGTTCCTGTGATGCAGCATATTGCCAAAAATGTTGTGAGGGTCAATGAGGGGCTTTCAAAGCACCTGGTGAGTGGCTTCAGTCTGATAAGTTGGCCTACTTTGTCTTGGGTAGCTTTTTAGTGTCTAGATGTTGTTAGTGACCACCCACTGAAGAATTTGCTTTCTTCTCCAGGCTGTGAAGAACAAGTATTCCAGTCAGAAACAGATGAGAATTGCCTCAATTTCTCAGCTTAAGTCCTCCTTGATCAAGGACCTGGCCAAGCAAATCTCATAGGGTGTGGGGTTATGATCAAGAGACTTAAGCACTGTGTGCTGCCTTGTAAAAATTGTAACTTATGCATGCTTTTACTATTGCAACTTTTATCATTGATTGTTTTTACAGGTAATTTTATCTGCACTGCCATGTCCTAGTAAAGGTGACCTTAATGTTGATGAATGATTCCAAGTTTATGCAACCTTGTACATTTGAATTCAAATAAACGTTTTAACATTTTACACTTTGTTTCGTGGCTTAAAAAGGGTTTGATTAATGGCTGAATGTTCTGGGTTTGTGAAATAGCTCACTGGTTTTCAGAATTCAAAGTAGGAAAGTCAAATCCCTGTTAGCCTTTTGCTCTTCCTTGAGCTTATGATGGCCTGAATTAAGTATTGTTTTCTCCAGGCTGGTTCCAAAATTCTCAGTTTAACAATATAAATTTCCACAATTTTCTATCCATTCAGGATCAAGATTGTTTAATTCAGATGTTATTGAGTTCATCTGCATTTTTGAAAACTTTTGCATTGTCCAAAGATGCCTTTAAGGGACTTCATCACCAAACATTTGTTGCTAGTAGTTTATAGCATGTCACACCTGTGATTTGGGTGTTGATGTAATGAGTGCAGTTTCAGTCTGTCCTTTTGCCTATCATAACTCATGAGTGGGTATTTCTCATTCATTAGAATGGCACCAGATAAAAGTTCCAGCATGTCCTTGGCCAATGTGAATTTGTATCTATCACTGAATATCATTAAGTCCAATAATCCACAACCCCTCGACTGCTTTTAAGACCTATTCTGTTGGTGCTAGGGTTAATTTGGTTTTCTATATATTTTACTTGTATAACTTTTTGATTGTTTATGATTGCATGTATCTGACAGCTCACAAGGAACAACCACTTTTGATACATGTTAGATTTTACTGCTTAAAGGAGATCCTTTTTTTTTTTTTTTTCAATTGACTTTCAGACTCCAATTTTTTTGGGGGGCCAATTTAAAAGCTCATGGTCTGTGAGCTACTATTCTAACCTCAGACTAAAATAGAACTCGTTTTTCTTTTAAATCAATTCCTCTGCGCAATTAAACAATGGTCCCATTTTATATTAGATTTCTTTTATGCACTAACATTTAAATTATTTGATACAATGCACTTGTTTAAATGTTTTACATAATGCTCATTTTTTTTAAATATATCTGCATGTAACTAGAGCTGTAGGTAATAGCATTTATAATTACACAGACTCTTACTCTTTAAACCCAACTACCCATATCCCACCTCAATAGTGTTTTGCAATACAATATGAACAAGTATATTGTAGCTTTTTTAAGTACATTAGTAAAGGACACTTAATATAAAGTGACTAACTATTTAACTATTGTTTGAGTTAAACAATATTGACAGGGTTTTTGCCTATAGTTTAAAACGTTACTAAGGCTGCAACTGTTTATGCCAAAAGATGCAGTTTCTTGCTCAAGCACATTTGCTTTTTATTAATTTAGACTTGCAAATGAGTAATGCAACCAAATTTATTCGAAGTGAAGTAGTACAATTAATACAAAATGTCAAAGATCGTTTAAATAGGCTTCAGTTTTCTTTCACGTTAGCAATAAAAGGTTTCAACAATTTTTTTACGGAAAAGTCCGTTTCTTGAAAATGCCATGGTACTTGTCAAGCAAAACAATTTTACAACGTAAAATTATCCCATAATTTTACGTTTTTTTTTTTTTTTTAAACAGCTAAAGGATGCTCTAAGTGAAATATAGTGGTGCCCTGTAGGTGGCAGACTTTCACTGTTAATCATGTGAGATATGCTTCGCAAAAAGTAAACAAAGGAGCTTTTTTGAATTTTATATTTGACTCAGCGAACATGTTTTATTGTTGATTTTTAATGCAGCCAACGTTTATTGTCTATTGGTCTTTCTTATGCTTAGGTCTTATTTCTACTCTTTATTGTTTTAAGGGCATTTATTTAATTCAACCCACACAATGGGACAACGTCTGTCGGTCGATCCCACTGTTTTAGGTGGAGTGCTGAATGGGCAATATGAGAGTTGGCCTACACACTACCTATTTTCGGTCATCTGCGTCAGACTCCAAGGAAACATAGGCCTATCATTCTTTCCATGATCAAGTCATTCACTGGAACACCTAAGCTACACGCAGTGGCGGCCTTAAGCATCTGGGGGCCCGTTTCAATAACTAATATGGGGCCCTACCCACATAAAACATAAACATAATAGAGCATAAAAAGCAAGGATTCCTGTTGGTTTGTATCAATGGTATATTATTTTATTACGTGCACTTTCAGCTTCATGAACAGGCAGCTCAACATAGAAATAATCCATCCTTATTTGATTAAAACTATATATAATTATACAGCGTTTTACGTTGGAATAAGCCTCGCCCTTTCACGCAGGGTAACGTTAACTTCACTTTTGGTAGACTGAAGCTTTTCTTTTGTTGTCCGATATCTTTCGTTTTTCAGCACCACTGGCATATGTACGTTTCATTCACGTTTCACGGCAAAAAGCCAAAGCTATAAAAACTAACGATGTTACACTTCAGATCCAAGCCGTTCGCAGGGGTGGTAAACGTCGCCATGGTAACCGCGAGTTCGACCAATCAGAGACATCAGTGTTTTGCTTAGAATTGTGGGTAGTGTAGTATTTCTCCAGAAGATCGCAAATAACAAGTTTGATTTCATACCTTGTGGCTTTTATAGGAGCAGAAACTTTCGTTTCACAACCTCGTAGTCAATCTATCTTGAATGGTTTAGACATTATGGCTGAAAATCAATATCCTACGGAGAAAATGAATGGGATATTTTGCTGGTCTGTGGAGATGTGGGGGCCCCCTTGGAGGGCGGGGCCTGTTTCATTTGAAACGGGTGAAACATGGGTAAGGCCGCCCCTGGCTACACGGCATAATTTAATATAATTTAATATTCAACAATAATATTGATCTGCCTGCATTGACACTATTATACAAGATCTGAGCTGGACGATGACATCACGGTTTACTCCAGAGCGGCTATATGCCTAAATGAACCGGTAAATTAATAACTTTTTTAAAACAAAAATAAAATATCACTGAACTTACTTAAGCTGGACTGTGACGATATTTTCTTCTGGAGTCAAACTTTTTTGCATTATTTTCCTGTTATCTCTGTAAAGCTGCTTTGAAATGAATCTGTATTGTAAGCGCTATATAAATAAATGTGACTTGATCTATGCTATGGATTAATTTCATGCAATACTCAAAATAACATCACAGAAATCATTAATTTGTGACTGGCTTAAATGTCTCTTCTGCATGGGGTAGCTGAACATCTAAAATATTTGACCATGGCTCAGTCTGAAAAATATTTTCTATTTGAAGCATGTTTGGGGTGAGTTACTATATTTTGTAGAGTTTTGGTGCCATACAAAACAGTTTGCACAATGTTTAGAAAATGTGGAGACTATCAAAAATTAAGCCAAAGCTATCAAGAAAATCTGTAAAAGCCTATTTGGTTGTCCGTTATGTGAAGTGCACTGAATAAATCTTGAGACCTCATTTAAAAGATATTCAGATCTTAACACAAACAAATGAACATATAGCCTATTGAGACTGGGACTAGTTGTCACTTTAAAAAACAACAACAACCAATTAACAGTATGGCTTGACACAATATGAAACATTTAAACTAACACCATTATGAAACAGCAAAAAAAATTTAAAAGATGACAAAATAAATCAAACCATTAATTTGGCCAAGAGATATTGTAATTAAATTGTTGATTTAAAGCATTACATTTAAAATAGAAAAACTTGCTCTGACCAAACATTTATGGAAAATACTCTTGTTCTTCTGTTCAATCTTTCAGTTAAAATCTGTTATTTAGTTCAGTTATAGTTGACTCTTGTATTATTGGACATTTGGCTCAAAACTACATAGTCACTCAGATGACCCTTGTGACAACTTCCCCATATGATCATATGTTATAATTTCCCCTATTCGAGCACTAGGATGTGCACACAGCTGCTGCTTCTTATTGACTATGAAGGCTTCGTTCTTTAAGAGGGAAGGACTTACCTCCTTTGCTCCACCCTTAGCGGTTATAATCCTCAGGGACCGGTGATAATGAGTCTCAGTTTCTCTGGCAGGCTGCGCTGGTAAATGCAGGTCCGGGCTGAAAACTCATACTTGCACGCTGAGGTCATGACTGGCCAGGGAGATCAGTTTACAAGACATATTCCACGTGAAAAGAAGAGCCATAGGGCTGCAGTTCAAAAAATCAGCTCCAGCACTAAAATGGATATCATTGTACACCATTGATTGTCTGCATTACGCTATCACAACGTTCCCAAAGCAAAACAACTATAATATAAATTCAGTCAAGCACTCTATTACGAATTGATTTGGCCCTGAAATCTGTTCCTTATAAATGCTAATATAAAGCAATACATCTATAAAGCAATACTTCTTTTTATATAACAGTAATTAGTTATTTGCCAATACGACATGTTTCTTTTTTTTTTGTTAGTCCTGGATCAACATTTTTGTCAAAAAACATATAGCTCTAACACTATCCTTCACCCTTGCCATGGCAAAACAAGGATAGCTAACTAATAAATAGTGCATAAAATTTATGTTCTATGTTCAGACATGGCCTGGCAATTAGTGTGCCAGTGCCAACATTTACAATGGTATTTATGATCCGATGACCCGTGTTTGAGTCTGGCTCAGGTCGTATCCTGACCCTTTGACCTGGTGATTTAAAATATATATGTAGTTATATATTTATATATTATTATATATGTTGACTATTCACACGTCGGACTCCTAAATAAACGTTGCAATGTTTAATATGAAAATAAATTTGAGATTCGATTTATATTTTGTGCATCTCAACTGTTATGTGACGTATAGTTACGAATTTGATGATCACATTTTACCCACGAACAACAGGATAGAAAGCACACCTGAGGTGTGAAGTCATTATAGACTTCTATAAATTCAATGTTAGGCTGCATAGATTAGGTCAGCCGGAACTGGGAACACTTCCCTTAAATCTTGATGTACTCGCTACATCATAAGAAGAATGGCATCTACGCTAATATTAGTGTCTTTGTTTATCCCAAGGTTTTCCCGCAGCCTGCCGGATCTAGGCCGTATCCAGATCTGACGAAGGAGATCCGCCTGGACCCGATGACAATGCAGTGCTGAAGTATCCACTATCCTCTCCCTATGGAGGATCCCTTTCCCACTCTACAGATAAAGCGTTGTGAATTCGGCTCGCGTACCCCGAAGTGATCAAATAAAACAAAATTCTGTATCAAAATATATAGGCAAGACAAGTAGTTTGTTTAGGCTGGGGTGTATGGAATTACAAACCTGCGCACATATTTTCAAAAGCACATAACTATAGAATCAATTCTGAATGAGCATGTGAACGCCGTCAGCATTAATCACAGGTTCGCGTTTAAAGTCTGATCATTTCGAGGGAATCAATCAAAGTTAAATTTAGCTGGAAATAACATTATTCAAGAACCGCTATAACGCCAAAACAATCTGTTACCTTAAATTATATGTCTATCTCTGTAAAGCTGCTTTGAAACAATCCATTGTTAAAAGCGCTATATAAATGAAGAAGATGACCTGAGGTGAATTAAGCTGAGCCTCAGCTTCTATTTATTGTTTTTATTTTAGACACACTTCATATACCACTGGCATGGTGCACAATGAGTTTAAATGGACTGTCCATGTCCATTTTGGTAAATGGTAAATGGACTGCATTTATATAGCGCTTTCACAGACCCAATGGCCACCAAAGCACTTTACATTTTGCCTCACATTCACCCATTCATACACTCATTCATACACCGACGGCGGTGTCAGCCATACAAGGCGCCATCCAGCTGGTCGGGAGCAGCTGGGGTTAGGTGTGTTGCTCATGGACACCTCGACACTTGGTCAGGTGGAACCGGGGATTGAACCACCAACCTTTCGGTTTGTAGACAACCTACATGAACCACTAGAAGAAAACCATTAGAAGAAAATAGTGTCATGGTCCAGCCTAAGTAAGTTCAGTGATTGTTAATTTCTGTTGTAAAAAAGTTACAAAACAAAGTTACAACACAAACGAGCAGCTGCAGCAGGTAACGTTAAAGCTAATACGGAAAATTACATTTATCCTACCCTCACCATGCTTCTCTAAAAGTTGCGGCAGCATGCGAGTTATTCTTAACTATAATAAAAGTATAACTCGATAAGTGTGATGTCGATAGTTAAATGAAATCTGAAGTCCATGTCCAACTCTAAATTGTAAGGAACTTATAGGCCTATCTTTGATTTCATAGTAACGCTTTACAATAAGGTTAATTTGTTCATTACTCATGTATGAACTAACCATGAGCAACACATTTGTTACTGTATATCTTAGTTAATAATACAACTGTTAATTGTTTATTCATGTTATGTCACACAGTCAGTGCATTAACTAATTATAACAAATACAACTTTTGATTTAAATTTTTTAGTAAATGCTGAAATTAATATTAACTAAGATGAATAAATGCTGTAGAACTGCAGTTCATTATTATCTAATGTTAAAGGGTTAGTTCACCCAAAAATGAAAATTAAGTCATTAATTACTCACCCCCATGCTGTACCAACCCCGTAAGACCTTTGTTCGTCTTCGGAACACAAATGAAGATATTTATGATTAAATCTGAGAGGTGGATGACTGCTACATAGGCTGCCTAAGGGAATGAAACTTGACGGCCCAGAAAGTCATTAAAGAAAATGTTTAAATATTCCATGTCGCAACAGTGGCTCAACTATAAGTTTATCAAGCGACGAGAATACTTTTTGTGCGAAAAAACAAACAAAAATAACGACTTTATTCGACTATTCCTTTTCTTCCTTGTAGGCCTGAAACAAGACTTCAAGAGATTTCCACGACGCATGCGCGAGAATTGCGATCTCCTTCAACTACTTCAGTTAAGTTCTCGTGCGTGCGCGTCGTTGTTTGTTTTTTCGCACAAAAAGTATTCTCGTCGCTTGATAAACTTATAGTTGAGCCACTGTTGCGACATGGAATATTTAAACATTTTCTTTAATGACTTTCTGGGCCGTCAAGTTTCATTCCCTTAGCCAGCCTATGTAGCAGTCATCCATCTCTCAGATTTAATCATAAATATCTTCATTTGTGTTTCGAAGACGAACGAAGGCCTTACGGGGTTGGTACAGCATGGGGGTGAGTAATTAATGACTTAATTTTCATTTTTGGGTGAACTAACTCTTTAACTAATTTAACTAATTAAACCTTATTGTAAAGTGTTACTGATCTGAGATGTACACTGTCTTTCAAACATATAATACATACATTAAATTTACAACATCAACAAAACTAAAAATTAATTTTCCAAAATTACCTTCTTGATTCTCACTGTTTTGTTTGGTAAAGTAAATAATATTTAGTAATATTATCATAATTTCCCTATTTTCATTTGATGTGTTATGCATTCTAATAATTGTATTAACATATTTTCTTAGAATGCCAAGGAAAGAAAGAATAAAAAATAAAAAAAATCAAGGAACTCTCTCCGATCAAAAGGAAGCATCCCTCTCACAAGTTGGCTGAAAAGAGAAAATAAAAATGCAGGTACTGTTAAATAAAAAAAAAATGTAGTGCCCTTTTTGGTCCCTCTGCCCCTGCCCCTGAGGAGGTTTGTGCACGCCACTGATTTGAATAATATAAATGTATAATGTTCTATGTGTATGTCAGGTTAAAGATTGGTGTTTTTATTCTAGATTCTAGATTTCTACAGTGTGTCTTCTTGAATAATGCTCAGAAGACTGTTCCAAAGTTTAGGTGCTAAATAGGAAAAGGATCTACCGCCTGCAGTTGATTTTGATATTCTAGGTATTATCAACTGCCCAGAATTTTGAGATCGCAATAGACGAAAAGGACTATAATACGCTATGAGCTCGCTCAAGTACTGGGGAGGGAAACCATGTAATGCTTTGTAAGTAATCAGCAAGATTTATAAAATAATATAAGATAACATAAGATGTTTAAGGAATAGTTCACTTCAAAATAAAAATTCTGTCATCATTTACTTACCCTCAAGTTGTTTCAAACCTGTATAAATTTATTTCTTCTGCTGAACACAAAGGAAGATATTTTGAAGACAACCAGGGAGCCAATGCAGTGTTGACAGAACCGGGCTAATATGGTCATACCTCCTGGTTCTAGCAAGAACTCTGGCGGCTGCGTTTTGGACCAGCTGGAGTTTGTTTATTAAGCGTGCAAGGCAACCACCCAGTAGAGCATTACAATAATCTATCCTTGAGGTCATGAACACATTAACTAACTGTTCCGCATTTGGCATTGAGAGGATATGTCATAATTTAGAAATATTTTTTAAGATGCTAGAAACGTTGCTTTCAAATGAAAGATTGGTATCAAAGAGCACACCCAGGTTCCTAACCGACGACGAAGACTTGACAGAGCAGCCATCCATTGTTAGACAATATTTTAGGTTGATACGTGCAGAGGTTTTTTTGTCCAATAATTATAAACTCTGTTTTTTTTCTGAATTAAGTAGTAGGAAAATACTAGTCATCCAATTTTTTATATCAGCTATGCATTCCATTAATTTAGTGAATTTTTGTGAACAGCATTTTTTTTTTAAATAGCCGAAGATGATAAAATGTAAAAAAAGTTTATTTTTATCGCTAAAATAAAATCAATTCAAGATATGTGAAAATTAAGTTTTAATATCTTACTCAGTTTTATTCTTAAATCTACCTTGGTTATTGTTTCTTGCAGTTGTGAATTTATATCTCACAATCTGACTTTATATCATAAAATGACAGCTTTGTTTTTCAAAACTACGACTTTATTTCACATAATTGACTTTTTAAAGGATGCTTAAAAGTTTTTTTAATGGGAAAAACTGCTGATTAAAAATTCCATTTTTGCAGTGAAGAGATTGATCTCCAGTCTGCAGATTGATTATTCTACCTGTGTCTCTCCTCTCTCAATCTATAAACAGACTTCAGTACCCATTTGAATGAGGTGCTGACACAACCATGTGGAGTGGATGGAGAGACACTAATAAGAGCACAGATGGCAACTGGGTTGCAGTCTCTCAGAGCCTGAAACCCCTTGCATAAATAAACACAGAGGCATTCATTTTCACAATTTATAGATTTTCAAGTAAAAGCCCAATCTGCTTCCTGAACTTTACAGACCTCTGCTGTTCTATGGCACATGAAGGGAAGAAAGTGTTCTTTTGTGCCTAAGTCTCAGTGTTTGGTTTCATGCAGGTGTGAACAGACATTAAGACTGTGGTGTTCAGAAGCATAATGCCCCTGGCAAATGGTTTTCGATTTTGAAAAAAATATTTTTTATTGAAATATCAAAGATTTCTCATGCAAACAAGCATGATGATGAACAGTTGTCAATTTCAGATTACATTTTAATTTGGTTTTGGTTTAATTCATTTGTTGAAAATAGTTTTTTCCTTCGTGTGATAATGTCTTATCTTGCCAATAGGTGAACTAGTGACGGCACTGCCAAGACTGAAACCCAAACAAATTAGATTCATGATGCCTTTGGTTGTGTCAAGTTTTTTTAAGTAGCAGAACTTTCATCAACGTAAAGGCTGAATATGCCTTTTCTGTCTGACTGGGACACTTCTACTCCTACAGTCAATTCCAGACTCTGCTTATTAAGTTTGAGGAGTTTCAAAGAGAATAGAACCACCACTAATTTCTAAATGAATCACCATATTTGCAGTCTCAGTTCAGTCTCACAGGATTAGTTTTACGATATATTATATGTATGTAAATTAATTGTTACTTCAGATATTATCTGTAATGTTTATGGTCTTTTCGGAGAGGATAAGTCATATATTGAAATCGTTAATGAGGGTGTGTCTACTGCACACTTAAATGAATATTCCATGTAAAAAAAACTATCTCTCTCATAAAAAAGGGCTTTTTTGCTGAAGGTCATGGAGAAACAGGTCTCATTGCATCCGCTTGTCAGAGAAAGTGTCAACGGCAAACTGACGGAAATATCTATGGACTAAATCAGCTGAGCTAGTTCTGTTTATTGTTGCCGTTCTATTTGATTTTAATATCTAAATTAGTGAGAAGACGAAAAATGAAAAACCTTTATAGCAATCTGCATATGCGATGGACATCGGTTATGCTCATCTTTGCTCACATCTGTAAAGGTATTTTGAATAAAACGGCTTTATTCTTAACAAAGGACCTGAACCGGAAGCGATGTGACCAATGAATATATAAATCAGTATATGCAACCTGTTTTACAGAATACGGAAGTTTGTTGTGCATAATCCCCATAATAATCATTTTAACTTGTAAATTAGTCTGAAAAAAAGAATATACATATAAAATGTATTTACAATGAAACTATAGTCTATTTTACTCCATTGTATACTTGTCAGACATTTGTGTTCAGTATAGATGTAATTTATGTTATGTGGTAACTGACAGTATCTATTGCATAGAGTTTAATACAAATTATTAAACAAATATTTATAGAGTAAATAGTTGTGTGATTTGAACAAACACTCAGTATTAAACTTATATTAAACTTAGGCAAGTGAATGATGCCTTGTAACTGTAAAGCAGGGATGGAGAGATTTGGTCACTGTCATCACTGATCCATGTAATGACTGTTGACTGTATTGCACATTGCGTTCTAAACTACCATCAGTATGGCAAGCTGTTTTGACTTTTGAAATAAATTGGAACTACTAAGAAATCAATTCTTATTATCAACACTTGAATTTGAATGGCAGCCTTTGGTGACATTTAACTAGTGAAAATACATTTATAAATATCAAGAATTACAGCTTTTACTATTGTAAATCTAATTTCTGATATCAAAAATTAGCATTTTAACTAGTGAAAATTGAATTGTTAATATCAAGATATCATATCATAACCTTCAAGGCAATTTTTTCTATAAAATCATATAATTTCCTAATTCAATAGAACGCGTGATCTTACTAGAGAATACCAATATGGCGGCGTGGTGGCTTCAGTTTTTATGACGTCATGAGCAGTCCAGTTCCCTTTCAGTCGAGAACGTCAGACGTAGTCGACGTCGACTAAATGGGGATCACGCTAGGGAGCCAATCGTCTTCGAGTACTATTTTACGAGCCAATGGAATTGGCGCAGGTATAAATACGGGAGTGGATACACGCACTAGTTGCCTTTCGCTTCGGAGTCGATCGTTAGATGTCTCTGAAGAGTGCTGCTGTCCTATTTCCTGAAAGTGCAAAAAGTGTTTGCGTCTTTTTCAAGACGCTTGAGTTTGCGTCGCATTTCTGTATGCGGTCGTTCCCTTTTCCTCTCTGACGGTCACAATTGTTGCATCACGTGTTTGGGCTGACAGCACGCTGAAGCAGCTTTTGTGGACGGTTCATGTTCCCATTGCGGAAATATGACTGTCGCGGTGTTGAGATCGAGACTCGCCTTCGTCCGCGAAGCGCGAGTCCCCATTACCATGCCCCACCCCCGGGTGCCGTGTGGGATGGGTGATCAGAGGATAGTGATGGATGTCTCGCCCATTTCCTGTGGGCTCCTCACTCCTCCATCACACCATAGCCAATGGAATTCCTGTTGAACGTGCTGGTCCCTCTGTAATGGACCCATCGGCCGTTTCAATTGGGGTTCCCCCATAGGATAAGATGTTGATAGCACCATAGGAGGGTGAGCTGGCCTCTGGACATAACGACTCGGCTGTGTTATCTCCCTCTGGGAGTGTAACGTTGCCCGAGCCAGATCCAGAAATGCTGAAATGGGCCGCTGAGGCTCCCAGGCTCGAGTGGAACCCTCCACTGTGTCCCATTCAGTCTCGGTTGGAGGATTGGTATCTCGGGGCGGGCCGCGCTGGGCGACCTCCGACTCCATGGGCATTTGTGCCTTGAGTTGTTGCAGTTCACCTCACTTTGAGCCACCACTGCTCAGCGAGCTGGTACTGGTCTGAAAAGACAACATCGCGACCGTTGCGCTAAGCTTCCCTCGCATGTCACAACTCACCCATCATCACCTCCTTGGAGTCAGAGGCTTCTAAGGTCGCTTCTTCCACTATTTCTTCCGGTCTGCTCATCCGTGCCGCCAACTAGCCTCACGGCAGCTATGGCCAGGGAGAGTGGAGACTCCATCCCCTGGCGCTGGCTCCGAGCTGGCCCAGGGACCCAGCAGAAATGAGTTCCCCAGTGAGCCTTCTAAGAAAGCGGCTATGTGGTTCATTATCGCTGTGCGCCTACTCAAGTTCAGTGATTTTCGTCACACTCACGTGTTGAGCAGAGATGCTCCTAAAGCTCAGTGAAATTCATCACACTCAGGTGTTGAGCAGAGATGCCCCTGAAGCTTAGTGATATTCACATGTAGTGTTGAGCAGTGCTCTTGTCTTGTGCGCGCATGTCGCTTGCACCTACTGTGCTAAGTCAGTTGCCCCTTATTGGCCCAAATCAGATCTACTTCCCCTTGACAGCATTCCTGACTTCCCCTGAATACATTTCATGGACGGGGCATGATGGTACCCCCTGGAGAGATTCCAGGCTGGTCCTAAACTGGACGCGGAGGTTCAGGTGACTACCGCAGGAATATGTGGTAGTTACCATCACTTCTGCAAGCACTCCCTGAAAAGAGGAAGTTGTGCTTACGGCAATTAGAAGTGGAACCTATTCGTTGAGTGAGTCTTCTCTCCTTGAGGAGATCCTGAGAGCGTTCGGTCATTTCAGCGCTCTCTTTCCTGCAAGATGGGTTGGAGTAGACTGTTTTTCTCCACCCTCAAAGTGGTGTGCCTCTGTTTTCTTAACGCACACCATGATGCAGAAGCATGGGAAGCACGTCCTGATCGTCAGGTTCCTGAGGGAACAAGGGTATCTAAAAAAGCCTTGCACCCCTCTTTATCCTCTTGGGCCTTTTCTCTGGTGCTACTGCACTGCAGAGACTGCCCCTGAGCCACTGCAGGCAGTGAGTTAAAAATTCTGTTTTTAAACAGTTCTCCTGCTCGCATGGGCTCTACTAGAGGGTAGGGACTTGCTCGCTTTCGGTCAACGAGTTATGCCTGGAATTCGGGCCGGCTACTCTCACGAGCTGAGACCCCGGTCTGTATATGTGCCCAAGGTTCTTACCTCTCCCTTAAACTGGGACCAGGTGGTGAGCCTGCAAGGGCTGCCCCGGAGGAGGCAGACCCAGCCCTGGCTTTCTCTGTCTGTCCACTTCATTGCGGTTATACATGCACAGAACGCAAGCCATAGGACCTCAGACCAGCTCTTATCTGTTAAGGAAATCAGCAGAGAGGGAAGGCTGTTTCCAAGCGAGGTTGGCCCACTGAATGTGGCTGCCTTCATCTTGGTGAAAATCCCGAGATGCACATGTCCACTTAGGGGCTGAGCTCCTCTTAAATGAGTGTGTGCTCCCGCCTAGGTATTGACACAGAGTGCTTCGCTGACAGATATTCTAGAGTTGGGCGCTGGGCGACACCTTAGTCGAACCGCTGCTTCCCGTGGGCTCCCTTCTCATGAAGCCAGTTTCACTGTGAGCCCGGTTCGAACTGTCGGCTTGCTGTTGGACTGGATACGTTCGCCATTTTTGCTCCAGTTGAGTTCCCTTTTACCAAACCCTGTTGAGTTCCTCCGCACCCCTCCGACATCGGACGTGGCGGAATGCCCGTTGTTAGACCTCCCACTCGTAAGCAGTGTTAGGCTGGGTGCATATGTTGCAATCCCTACGGTGATCCCATATACGTATTTTTCCACGGTATGGCTCCCTACGGCGAGCCTGTGTCTTCCCTCGGCAGAGCCTGCTCTGCCGTCACTGTCCGGTTGAGTCTCCCCCCCGTCATAGGCTGGAGCCACCCCAGTGAAGTTCCATATGTTGTACTGCCCGGTCATCCGCCCAGTTCATATGTGTATGCGTTGTGGCGTGTTCAATGGTTGATCCCCATTCAGTCGACGTCGACTACGTTCTCGACTGAAAGGGAAAGTGCTGGTTGTGTATCCAACCCACCGTTCACTGAAGGAGGGAACGGAGGACGTAGTCCCCTTGCCACTACTGCTGGACCATCGCTGACTCCAAGTTACGCTCGGCTCCTCAGCGAAAAAGCAACTAGTGTGTTCATCCACTTCCGTATTTATACCCTCGCCGTGGGGGCGTAGTGTGTGATGTCATCACGCAGGCCAATTACATTGACTCGTTCAATAGTACTCAATGACAATTGGCTCCCTAGTGTGATCCCCATTCAGTCGACGTCGACTACGTCCTCCGTTCCCTCTTTCAGACTCTTCTACTTGGCAGATAATGAAAGAAAGAGAAGGGTTGGCTCTTTTGATTTGAACCGGTAAGCAATCACCTAGCAACCACCCAGAACTGAATAGCAACACACTCAGAACACATTATCAACCGCATAGCAACATTCTGGCATCATGCAGAAGTGGATACCACTCCAGGTTACATGCCATGGTTAACCAAGGTGTCTTTGCAAAGGTATATAAAATTGTACTAAAATATAACTAGTGAGACAGCAGTTTCAAATCATTCACTTGGGGGAATGACAGTAAAGTTTATTGAACTAAATGGGTGGCATCGTATTGACTCCATTGACTCTGCAATGACCCCATAATGAGTCATGCAATCATGGTTGTATTGTTGAATCATTTAGCTGCAATCCCTTTATAAACACAGATGTTTGGCACCTCTTCCTCAATATGAGTTGATGTGGCAAATCATATTTCTTTACATTTTCCATCTTTTAAGTTGCCTCAGTGGTGAAGAAAGATAGGTACACTGTGTAGTTTTTTTAAAGTATTTTATTAGCTCAAATAAATGTCTTTATTCATAAATATGTTCTCATTGGCGTAAAATTACCTCTGCCAATGATCTGACTTATCCTCGTAAGCGAAGAATTTCTTATATTTAATTACATGGGACGGGTAAGTCCAAGGAGGCTTCCATATCTTTCCGCCATCTTGAAAAACTATAATAGCAGAGAGGGACAAAAAGCACTAGCCTACCTAAACACGTTTCCATAGCGCGTTTTCGTTCAGAGCCAGCGTCACATGACTGAAACCAGCTGAAACGGACAAGGAGATCAGCTTGTCACTGCCCCGGCAAATTTGAAAGGCTAAACTGCACGGTACTTCATAATGCAGGATCATTATGCCGAGCCACAGGAGAACGAATCCTCGTCGCCAAAGCAAAAAATGTAATTTAAAAGGAAACGTGACCGGCGAATTAAAAAAACGAGGGTAAATATCGGGATAGCTTTTCCCAGGTGGAAAGAGCTAATGAAGGAGAACGACTTTGAAAGGAACGCTGAAGTTGCCTGCTTTCTTCTCGACGGGTAAGTCAATGTTATGGTCTAAATTACAAGCTTTTTTTCATTGCTTGGTTGTGTAATTCATTATATAGGCAGCATAACAGTAGAACACGTATAGTTAAACTCGATGATGTGCAATTGGAAGACATGTTGTCATAGCTTCTTGGTACATAATGGCTTGGTACATAGTTACGAAGAAGTGAGGCGCTATAGAGCACTATTCGTTTAAATGCAAGATACAATTTCACCACTAGATGGGAGAAATTTCTACACGGTGTACCTTAATGATAAGGTAAGGAGATATGATGTCATATCACATTTCTTGCACATTATACATTTTATACATACAAATCTCACATTGGACCTTAAATGACTAGAATAGATAATGAACCAATGAAAATGGTTATCATAGCAAAGTGAGCAAAATAAAATAAAGAAATAAATCCTGGAAGCATGAACAGTACTATATTCATTACACAGTTCTCTGAAATACTTGATGCTGATTGATCAGTCATGTCATTGACTATTTTGTCCAGTCTATAAATATGAAAATAAAATAATTTAACCTCAAATCAATATTCCATGTCCACAGTCATGCATTCCCTTACGAAAAATGAGTTTATTCATGTGTGCTATTAGTATACTCCTTTTAAAATAAAAATAAGTGTACTTTCAGTCTACTTGTTATGTACTTCTCAGATATATACTTAACATTGCACTTAATCCTCTGATTATCTTCATTTGTGTCTACACTAGTTATCTTTGGGGTCTCCAGGGACCCCAGACAATAACATTTCATTTTGTAACAGAATAAAAGTTTTTTTTTACAAATGTAATTTTACTCTGTTTATTAATGTTTTTACTCAATATTTGTGCAGTTTTTTGAGGATTTATGATATCTTTTAAATTTCTATAAATAAATAAACAAATATTTATTTAAATAGGCTTTTTACAAATAAACAGCATTTTATGTAAAATTCACTTTATAAAAGACCCAGATTTCTAACTTTCATTCACGGAGATGACATGGATAATTTTACATGGTTTAATGTAAGATTTTTGCCCATTTTTTGGAAAATGCAGTTTAAAAAAAATCACTTTAACCACTAGATGGCTATAGAGCTCCACTATATGCTATTTGCTATTTAACTAATCAAAATATATCTTTTCACAAGTTTTTCCAGTTGGATCCATATCTAAATATTATAAAATCACAATTATAAATAAATAAAAAAAAAAAAAAAACGTTTTGTCAAAGTTTAGCATTTTCTGTACTGACAAAAGTTTTTCAATAATGTTACATTATGATTAGAATCAAACCCTGAGCAAGATGTTACAAAGAGAAATGTTGGAGTCTTTAGATTTGATCATTTATTTCAATCATCTATTTTTAATATAATTCTACAATTTTAATCAATATGTCAGTTACTAACTGTAACAGAACAGAAATGAACAGTTATATTACATATTGAGTAAAAATACATGACATGAACATCAAAATGCAATGAACTGAACAGCAATAACAAATGATCAAATAGAGCAGTAAAAAATTAAAATTTAGTTTAAAAAAAAACAGTGAATGGGGGGAAAAAAATCGAACAACTAGGAACAATAATTGGTGGTCTCATCTCATACAGTGTCGTTTACAGTGCACTGCAGGTGTTTATGCATCAGTGCACTGCAGGCAGTATGCATAGTATAGCCTTACAAATGTATTCCTGTGTGAGAGTGTGTGTGTGTGTGTGTGTGTTTGTGTATGCACATTGTGGATGTTTTTTGCATTGTTGGAAGTGTGCCACTTTATTTCTGTTCATGTGTTCTGCGTTGTTTCTGATTTTGATGATGAATTTTGTATATTTACTATGCGGGGTCTCCAGGGACCCCGAAGACAACTAGTGTCACTATTTTTTTCAAGCTAACATAAAAACAGATATCATTCCATTTTTTATTTTTTTTTGTAGATCTAGAAAGTGTTTAGAGCCGTAGAAAGTTTCATACCATTGACAAAGAGAACTTTTTTTTATTTGAGAAAAAGTCATTTGCGGGTTAAAAAGACCCCGAAGATAGTATACGTGACTTATACTGACAGAAAAGTCTAAGTATTTTTGGCCTATATACTTGTATTCGTACTTTTGATCAAGATATACCTTAAAATTATAATTAATTATTATAACTATATAACTAGTATACTTGGCTTGTAGTTTTATTTACCATTTTGATTAAGTAGCATATTAAATACTTTTTTTCACATAGTTTTACACACAGTCTTATAAACTTACTTAAGCAATAAACTTGCATTACTTACATAATTTGAAAAATATTTATAAAGAAAACAGATATGTTGCTAATTTTGAGTAGGCTACCTGAATTTTTGTGTTAGGCTATTCCACTGATAGTGTACATAGGAATTGACTTCAAGTCTATTTCACTCTTTCCCTGCCATTGACTGAATTTTCGAGAAGGGTCTGTCTGCATCCTGCAGTACTACAAACCACGCCCCTGCAAATTACACCTACTAATTATACTACTACTAAATACCTATTTTTTGTCTTTTTGTCACTTTTTGGTGAGCAACTGCTCCCTGTTACAGCTGTCTTGGGAGTACATATTGGATCATATTGGATTATATTGGATTGTCATATATGTACTTTGGACTTATTCATTGGATCAGATACCCACTGGTTTTCCAGGGTTTCATTGGAATCGATTACTACTAGCAGTGCTGAGGTGAGTGTTTTCACGTGAACTCAGTGGTTAACCAGGGTTCTGTCAGACTGCGTGCAGTATTGTTTGCTGTCTTTAGAGCTTAAACTAGAGCGATACTCATTTGAATGGGATTACAGTAGCAACTGTTACACCTTATTTATTCAATGCTGACATTTTCTCTGCCTCTAATTTTTATTATTATTATCCCATTGGTTGACCAGGGGTTTTTCAATTACTTGTGTGGGGAGTTATGGCAGCTTCATGCCCTCTCTGCTCGGGTCCAATGAATCTTATGGATGCTCATGTTCAATGTCCTATTTGCTTAGGCATTGATCACCTAAGAGAGGCTTTAATAGATCCATGTCCTGAATGTAGTTTAATGTCCTTGGAGGTGAGACAGCATCGACTGGCAAAATTGGATGCTGAATTTAAAAATTCTGCTCCACCAGATGGGACAGCATTGCATGTGGGTAGCAAGCGTTCAGCCAGTAGAGCTGAAAAGCCTTCAAATAAGCAGTGAACCCCCTCAGAATCAGGTACGTTGGCCCATGAAGTAGTTGAGCTTACAAACATAGTTCAGGGCATTCAAGCCTTATTGTTAATGGCCCCTAGTCATCATTTGAACGAGTGTACAAGGGTATGTGTGTCGGCATCTCCCTTGCCCAGGGGTGAGCTGGCACCCACGTTTTCCTGACAGGAACAAGACACCTTGTCTCTTGTGGCCTCTGACTCATTAGATAAGGATGAGAACCCTATAATGCACCCTATAATGCATACATTGTGTTCACATTCCCAGTTTCAACGTCCCCATAGTGATGACGGTTTGGGCCTTCAGGGTGTTGCTTCTTCAGTGGTATTCTCACTGGAGGATACACTTGAGATGGCGCTTGCTAAACAGAATTTGGACCCACCTCCTCCTGTGTCAGGCCATTTAAAGTTCTTGCGTCTCTCAGCAATAGGATTTCCTAATGCCAAGTTGTCCTGACTTTACAGATGTTGTTTCTTCTGCATTTCGGTCAGCTTCCTCGCCCAGACCAGATCATGTGGTCCGTATGCTAGCGATGATGGCTGAGGCCCAGGAAAAGGGCCTTGGTAACATGCCTCCAGTAGAGTCGTGCATTTCGCAGGCCTTGGGATCAATTGCTTTGTTACACAAGCTAGGAGACAGGTTTGGCTAGCACAGTCTAAACTCCCAGAGGCTTGCCGTAACAATCTTCGCCAGCTTCCACTGGTACCTGGACAAGTCTTTGGTCCGGATGCTCAAAAAGCTCTTGAGCGCAGAGTTCGTGCAGTGGAGTCTTGTTCCTAGCACTTTGAGCACATTGTAAATTATTATGGACCATCTACATATCAAATGCCCATTTGTCACACAACTGTCTTAAACAGTCTTAAAGGCCTGTACAGCAGACTTCTCAACCTGGTCCTACCTCAAGAAGGGAGGCATCTTGTGCTCAGTTTAGACCACCTGCTCATCCTGTGGTGAATCCTCATCCGATGTTGGGCCAACAACACTGCAGTGGTGTTCTTAATCAACCACCAAGAGGGCATAATGTCTCTATCTTGCCGTCGACTTTCAAGAGTGCTGCTGTTGTGGGCGAACAAGCACTTTCTGTCGATCAGAGCAGCACACATTCCCGGTCACTGCAACAGCGTGGCAGATTCACTCTCTCGATCAGGTCCGAAGCCATGGGAGTGGTGTCTGCACAAAGCGATCGTTCAGTCAATTTGAGGAATGTATGGGACTACTGCAGTGGACCTCTTTGCCATCAGGAAGACAACACATTGCCCACTGTGGTTTGCAACGCAGGAGGAGCAGGTATCATTAGGCCAGGATTCCCTAGCCCACAACTGGCCGGAACTCCTCCTCTATGCCTTCCCTCCCATTACACTTCTCTGGCCTGTCCTGACGCGTATGCAGGAGAGATAGTGACACCCTACTGGCCAAGAAGGCCGTGGTTCAGTCTGCTGTTGGCTCTCATGACTGGTCCAACGCAACCATTGCCAGTTTTGAAGGACCTGTTATCGCTCTAAACAGGGAACTTTGGCACCCTTCACCGAGCATGTTTAAGCTGTGTGTATGGCCTCTGGAGTTGAGCAGGAGCTCTCGTGGTGTTTGGTTGGTGTGAGAAACACCGTTGTGAATGCTAGAGCTCACACGTTGCACTTATGCCAGTAAATGTTTTTGTTTTTTTTCATGGTGTACAGAGCAGTCTCTTAACCCAGTCAGTTGTGCCATCAGTTCAGTATTGGAATTCTTACAACATCTATTGGACACTGGGCGGTCCGTAGTGACTCTAAGGATGTCTGTAGCAGCATTATCAGCACATTGGAACCCTGTGGGGGGGATATCAGTTGATTCTGATAAATTGGTGGTGGCTTTTCTTAAGGGAGCAGTAAGTCTTTACTTTCGTGGCACACCAATGATCTGTTGTTTGTTCGGTTTGGTGCCTGTCGGAAAAGCGCACCCTTGTCAGAACAAAGGCTGGCTCATTGGGTGGTGGATACCATTGTACATGCATATGGTTCAGCAGGTCAGACAGTTCCAGCATCCATTAAGTGCCATTCAATTTGGGCAGTGGCTACTTCGTGGGCAGCAATACTGGGTGTCCCTCTCTTTGAGATATTTGCGGCAGCCACATGGGCATGACCTTGTACCAGTGGCGATTTCTTTAAGACTGCAAGGGAAGCTCAGCTTCCCCTATAATGTAAAAAAAATAATGGTCAAATGTGTACTATTGTGTTAACATTTTATTGACAAAAAATGTGTTAGAACACGTTCATCTCGTAGACGAGTTCGTTCAGAATCAGCTCCATATAGCAGGTCGGCTGGACTCGATCTCCTTCTTATACATTCCCCTAGCGTCACAGTGCATTTCCCTATGGCATTTCCCCGTTGAAGCTCAGCGTCCATTGACTTCAGTGCTTCGGTAATTAGATATATGCTGCGATTACGTCCCGCCCACGGACGCTCAGCGTCTCTGGGGTGAATAGGGAAGTGGGCTGGCCTGGAGTCCGGGCGTCTGCGTGATGATTGGAGGACTGCATCTCCTTTCGATTGACAGCAATTTCGCACAATAAAGTCGCTAAAGCGGGAGCTATTCGAGATTTCGAGCTCAGTCTCATCGCGGTTTGTAAAATGTACTCGATAGACCAACTCCTGTAACATATTTTTTGGTATTTGCAATTTTCATCATACATTTCACAGTTTAACCTAATTCCCACATTTCCTCCGTCGATGTCAGGTGCCTTGTTACATGTGCGGGCGTGGTGTCTGAATCACGGCACATCTGTCTAGTTTGGTTTCGGTTTTGTGTCGGGATTCGGACATGGATGTTCTGTGTGTTTGTTTTCTGTTGTGAGTGCAGAGGATGAGCTTATGGTCGTTCTCGTGCATTACGTTCTGTCTTGTCGTGTTCGCGTGCGGTTTCGTGTTTGCTCTGTTCAGTGTGTTGTTTTTTGTGTAGCACGCGGTTCGTGTTTACATCGGCGGTGCTTTCATGTCATGTTTTGTCTTGTGCTGTGTAGCACACAGCTTGTGTTTTACACTAGCTGTGTGCTTTCATGTTGTCATGTTCTGTGGGAACACGTGGCTTATGAGTGTTCTCATTGTTATTCTTGTCTCATTTTGTGTGAGCACAATTGCTTGTAATTTGTTTTACTGGCCATGTGTTTGTGTTTTTGTCATGTTTGGTGTGAGCACATGGCTTGTCATGTGTTTTACTTGTGCCATGTCGATTGTGTCGACTCCCATCTTGTTTCCTGATTATTTGTTATTTTGCCCCATCTGACCTCCCCATTTATTCTCCTTGTCCTGTGCTGGTTCGTAGTTTTTGTTTGTATTTTTTATTTTATTATTAAAATAAAGCCCATCAACTCTGCACCTGAGTCCTCGCTCTTTTCACCATCCCCACACCTGACAGTCGCTTACAAAAATGAGCTTCCCCTCTTTGAAAGACCAGCAGACCTGCCTTGTACATTGACTGTCTCTAGCGGTGTTCCACTATTCATAGAGCCAGAACCGGCATTTCAATGTAGGGGGCGTAACTTGAGGTAGGTGGTGTAATTAGTAGGGGCGTGGTTTATAGTACTGTGGGACGCAATCGGACAGACTTTGGAATTTTCTGGCTATCAATGTTTTCACTGTTATTTGGTAGAGAGCGCTTTTACGCATCTTCTGAAATAGTATAGAATCTACAAATCAAAACACAGGTGAAGAAGAAGCAGAAACAAGTGACAGAAGATTGCTAACGGAAATGTAAAATAACGCAATCATCAAACATTCAACAGCATGTAAATCAAAACTGCCTACTGTAATTACCGAATGAAATGTCGCCCCAGGAAGGGTTAACGACTGTTAAGCTTTGAGGCTGTTGATGGATTCTATCTGTGTTTTGATCATCGTTCTGAATCCGATTCGGTGTTCTGACAAAACTTAGTGACTTAAAGGAAACGTCTCAGGTTACGACTGTAACCTATGTTCCCTGAGAACAGGGAACGAGACAATACGTCATCGACGTTGTGGGGAACGCCTCAGGCGTGACAGGTGTCTGAAATCAAGTATCAACTCACAGCAATCATGTTGCGACAGCCCGTGCACCATCAGCTCGAATGATAAGCGCGCAACCTGGATGTATAAAAAGGGTGCCTTGAAACCGTGACAACATCCAATCGTCTGAAGGGACTGTTGCAGGCAGGCCCGTGGTATGGCAGGGAGACGTATTGTCTCGTTCCCTGTTCTCAGGGAACATAGGTCCTAATCTGACACCAGTCGTAACCTGAGACGTTCCCTTTCGAAGGGAACTCAACAATACGTCATCGACGTTATGGGGAACGAAATACCCATGCCGCCATACTGAGGGGAGTGCATGCCCAATGGCAGTGACAACTGTCAGAACCAGTAATTCCAAGTAACACTGAAACCACTCACCCTAGGTCACATCGGGCTGTCAGTGACAGCACTCCCTCATAGCCCAAGCTAATGAACCAAGAAAAGCCAGAACGTAATAAACGTGGGTAAATCTGGGCCAGCTCAAAGGCTTAGGACCACAACTTCCAAATAGAACACTCCTCCTAAAATGCCCCCAGGCTGGCCTGGTGATCTGTCCTAAGACACACAGTCTGACCATAACCTGTCTGTCGAGCCAGAGCCTCTGGAAATTGCCTAGGAAAGGCATCCAAAAACTGAAGGCCTGCGAAGCTGGCAGAAACCATCGAGTTTCGGATCACAGAGATGGGATCCTCCGGAGAGTGTGACTCAACCTCAAGTCGTCCACTAAATCCACGGGTCTACCCAGTGCTCGCTGTTGAGCACTGAGGAAGTAAGAGAGGGATCAAAATCAGGAAGGTGGGGAGCTCCGATACATGAGGGCTCATGTCAGGAAGGCCGCTCCCTTGTGCGGCCTGAAACCCGGCAACCACAGCATGTGGAAGCTCGTCCTTCAGGAAGGCCAGAGGCCTATAAGCTGACAGACCCACAATGTGGGGCTACCTTCGAAAAGGCCTAATGAGACCTAAAATCACCAGTTGTGGGAGATAGCTTGAACAAGGGAAGTGCCTGTCGTAGTGTATTGCGACAAAGGACACATCTAGAGTGGGACCCAAAGTGAAGAACCGGAGTCTGAGCCACATAAAAAGGGGGAGAAGCGTACAGCGCAAACCCCTTCCATAAATATGGACAAACGCAAACACGAAAAGTGCATGTGCATAGCCATTCTGGAACCAGGAAGGCCTGGTGAGGCCTATAACCCGGCGACCACAGTATGTGGGAGCTCATAACCAGGAAGGCCTGGTGAGGCCTATAACCTGGCGACCACAGTATGTGGGAGCTCATAACCAGGAAGGCCTAGTGAGGCCTGTAACCTGGCGACCCCAACACGTGGGAGCTCAAAAACCAGGAAGGCCTGGTAAGGCCTGTAACCTGGCGACCACATCGGGTGGGAGCTCGTACTCAGGAAGGTCGGCGAGACCCAGCCTGGTGACCACAACCTGTGGGAGCTTACTTTCAGGAAGACCTGATAAGGCCTGTACCCTGAAAAACCACACCAAGTGGGAGCTTCTTCCAGAAGTTAGCCAGAGAAGGGCGTCCGTCGTACCCTACTTAAGCGACAGGACGCCTATTAAAGTGGGACCCGAGGAAAAATCTGGGTCTGAGCCACATAAGAAGGGACCGAAGCGTACAGCGCATGACCCTTACCATAAAAATGGATTTAAAAAGTACACAAGATGTTCCATCAAGTGACTTACCATAAGTATGGTCTTAACATGATCAGGAAGGCCAGATGAGGCCTGTAACCTGACAGTCAAAATGTGTGGGAGCTCACATTCAGGAAGGCCTAATGAGGCCTGTAACCTGACATGTGAAAGCTCACAACCACACCCTAGCGACCACAGTGAGTGGGAGTTCACATTCAGGAAGGCCTGGTGAGGCCTGAAACCTGACATGTGACAACTCATAACCAGGAAGGCCGAGGGGCCTGAAGCCCGGTGATCACTGAAGGTGGAAGCTCAAAACCAGGTTGGCCGGCGAGGCCTGTAACCTGACAACCACACTAGGAAGGAGCTCATACCAGGAAGGCCTGACAAGGCCTGTAACCTGACAACCACATCATGTGGTGGCTACTTTCAGAAAGGCCATAAATATGGATTTTAGAAAGTACATGAAAAAAAAGTGTGTGTACTTAGTAATTCCGAATCCAGGAAGGCCTGGATCAGAAAAGGCGTCTGTCTCATCTGGCCTTCCTGATTATGTTAAAACCATACTTATGGTAAGTCACACGATGGAACGCCTTGTGTACTTTCTAAAATCCATTTTCATGGTAAGGGTCATGCGCTGTATGCTTCGGTCCCTTCCTATGTGGCCCAGACCCAGGTCTTTCACCACGGGTCCCACTCTAGATGCGACCTGTCGTCAAAGTTTGCTACGGCCTGTAACCTGATAGTCAAAATGTGTGGGAGCTCACATTCAGGAAGGCCTAATGAGGCCTACAACCTGACATGTGAAAGCTCACAACCACACCCTAGCGACCTCAGTGAGTGGGAGTTCACATTCAGGAAGGCCTGGTGAGGCCTGAAACCTGACATGTGACAACTCGTAACCAGGAAGGCCGAGGAGGCCTAAAGCCTGGTGACCACTGAATGTGGGAGCTCATAACCAAGAAGGCCGGTGAGGCCTGTACCCTGGCGAACACAGTAGGTGGGAGCTCATAACCAGGAAGGCTGGTAAGGCCTGTAACCTGATACCCAGTATATGGGAGCTCATATCAGGAAGGCCGATGAGGCCCTTAACCTGGCGACCACAGCATGTGGGAGCTCATAACCAGGAAGGCCTGGTGAGGCCTGTAACTTGGCGTCCACCGTGTGTGGGAATTCATATTCAGGAAGGCCTAGTAAAGCCTGTAACCTGATACCCAGTATTTGGGAGCTCATAACCAGGAAGGCCGGTTAGGCCTGTAACCTGGCTACCACAGTATGTGGGAGCTCATATCAGGAAGGCCGGTGAGGCCTGTAACCTGACGACCACAGTATGTGGGAGCTCATATCAGGAAGGCTGGTAAGGCCTGTAACCTGATACCCAGTATATGGGAGCTCATATCAGGAAGGCCGGTGAGGCCTGTAACCTGGCGACCACAGTATGTGGGAGCTCATAACCAGGAAGGCCTGGCAAGGCCTGTAACCTGGCAACCATAGCATGTGGGAGCTCATAACCAGGAAGGCTGGGTGAGGCCTGTAACCTGGTGACCACAGCATGTGGGAGCTCATAACCAGGAAGGCCGGGTGAGGCCTGTAACTTGGTGAGCACAGAAAGTGAGAGCTCATATCAAGAAGGCCGGTGAGGCCTGTACCCTGGCGAGCACAGTAGGTGGGAGCTCATATCAGGAAGGCTGGTAAGGCCTGTAACCTGATACCCAGTATTTGGGAGTTCATAACCAGGAAGGCCGGTGAGGCCTGTAACCTGGCGACCACAGTATGTGGGAGCTCATATCAAGAAGGCCGGTGAGGCCTGTAACCTGGCGACCACAGCATGTGGGAGCTCATAACCAGGAAGGCCTGGCGAGGCCTGCAACCTGGCGACCACCGTGTGTAGGAGCTCATATTCAGGAAGGCCTAGTAAGGCCTGTAACCTGAAATCCAGTATGTGGGAGCTCATAACCAGGAAGGCCGGTGAGGCCTGTGACCTGGTGACCACAGTATGTGGGAGCTCATATCAGGAAGGCCGGGTGGGGCCTGTAACCTGATAACCACAGTATGTGGGAGCTCACATTCAGGAAGGCTGGATAAGGCCTGTGACCTGACATATGGAAGCTCATAGCCTGGAAGGCCTGGTAAGGCCTGTAACCTGGCGACCACAACATGTGGGAGCTCAGCTTACCTTACAATACATTACCTTTTGCTTGCCAAACATGTCCCTGGCTCTGTACAGGAGACGAGTTCGGCTGGGCCGAGGACCTCCGCGGCATGCAGCTCTTAAACGCCGCAGAGCGCGCCCTCGCCTCCCTGAACTTATCGACCACCGTCTCAACGGAAGCTCCGAAAAGCTCAGAAGGCGAAACCGGCGAATCGAGGAGAAAGGTTTTTTCTTTCTCCCCGATGTCAGCCTGGTTGAGCCACAGATGCCTCTCCGTGGCCACCATCCACTGTGTACGCTCTGCCATTTAGCCGTGATGTAATCTTAAGCGGCTTGGATGGCAGGGTCGGAGCTCCCAGTGACGAAGACCGACCAGAGGCGAGATAGTTAGCCAACGTCTCGTCCACCGGCGGCATCGACACATACCCGTGCTCCGCGGCCCCATCCACAGCAGCGGAACTAGCCCGCTGATGTAGATGAAGACGCGCGGAGAACGGGTTCTTCCATGCCTTCTCGACCTCAGAGTGGAGATCGGGAAGGAATGGAAGGCTCGTCCGAGCTGGTGGCTTACGGGTAGGAAGGAACCGATCGTCCAAAATACCACGAACAGGTTCCTCCCGGACGTGCCTCCACTGCAGCTGCAATCTGTTGGTGGCGCGCCCCATAACATCCACCAACTCAGCGTACACTGGGCAGGAGGGCTGAGATGGTTCAGTCCTAACCTCGAGAAGTGGGACAGACGAGAGCGGAGAGTTCTAATAGGAAAACTCTCACAGTTTGCGCAGGAAGATCCCTCGAGAGCTTCCAGCGCGTGCTCTTCACCCAGGCAGAAAACGCACAGATCGTGTGAATCCTCCGGTGTCAGATATCTGGAACACGGGTCGGCACACTTGCGGAAGTTATTTCTCCTCTTCTCTGTACGCTTCATTTTCGCTGATTACTTTCAAACAGACAAAACAGTCCCTGAAGATGAAAAGATGTTGTCACGGTTTCAAGGCACCCTTTTTATACATCCAGGTTGCGCACTCATCATTCGAGCTGATGATGCACGGGCTGTCGCCGGTCAACATGATTGCTGTGAGTTGATACTTGATTTCAGACACCTGTCACGCCTGAGGCGTTCCTATGAAGGTAAAAGAGTAGCAAGACTCGAGAGCACGTAGATGTGAATTTGAGAACTTGTACAATAAATATTCGTAATTGTATGCTGACTTGAACGCTGAGATTTGCACTCGCATACATTAGTCACAAACCTGTATTCTGAATCTGAAGCTGCTGACAAGTAGTCACAAATGTGTAAAATGCCATTCACAAAGATACAATAACAGTCACAAACATGTCAAATATATTTGCACTTCTTCTAACATTCAAATTCGCAATACAACCTCAAATTTGCATTTGCAACTTCTCAAATCTGTCACTGCAAGTTCAAATTTCACGCCTTGACTTTTGCTACTCTTTTCGCGGTGCAAAATTGATTTGTGCACTTGTAACTCAGTGGCGGCGAGAGAGAAAGGGGGGTGGGAGCGGGGGTGTTCAAAGGTGTTCAAATGTTAGAAGAAGTGCAAATGTATTTTACATGTTTGTGACTGTCATTGTATCTTTGTGAATGGCATTGTGACTACTTGTCTGCAGCTTCAGATTCAGAATACAGGTTTGTGACTATTGTCTGCGAGTGCAAATCTCAGCGTTCAAGTTCAGATTTTTATTTTACAGGTTTTCACATGGAGCTGTGAGTGTAAATGTTCACATATAATTACGAATATTTATTGTACAAGTTCTCAAATTCACATCTACGTGCTCTCGAGTATTGCTACTCTTTTACCTTCATACGTTCCCCATAACGTCGATGACGTATTGTTGAGTTCCCTTCGAATGGGAACTTACAAGTATATTTGCAGAATAAAACTATTAACTACTATACAACTACTAGTTAACTATTCTTACTACATAAATTACACTGAAAATATACTTAAACTTAACTTAATGTATACTTTTTTTTGTAAGGGTTGTGGGAAAATATACATATTTAGAAAATATATATATCAGTTATTTATTTATTTATTTAGTGATTAATGACAGACTGGTTGTACATTATCCCTGACATAAAAGGAAAAACACACCATCCAGAAAAGCAATGTTCAAATGCTACCTGATATTTTCTTGATTGTTGAAAAGCAATGGAGTTGTGGCCCAGTGTAACGCGTCTGAAGCATGAATGAAATCAGTCAATGGAGAGATGGAGTGTCACAGCAAGTGACGTCATCGACCAGGAAGCTATAAATATCCCCTGAATACACAAGCCGTCAGTTTTTTGTTACTTCAGCAGCTCTGTGTGTGTCTGAAATCTTTCGATTCTGTTTGTCTGTTCTGTCAGGAGTTTATCACTATATATATATATATATATATATATATATATATATATATATATTAAAAAAACAAAACGAGAGACAGTATAGGATGTGTGTTCCCCCCCTGTACACGATACATCACGGGTGGGGATTCACACGAGCTATGTGTGGCTTGTTTGGGAGTGCAGCTTGCCCAGTCGGCTCTCGAGGGAGTCGATTGTGTGCATTGCGAGCGCTTTCCTCTGAGAAATCTGCGCTCGTGGCGATCGCTCCACACGGTGCCCTGTCTTTCCCGATGCCCTCAGGGGTCTACTCTACTAACCCTGCCTATACAGGGCGTAGAGAGACTCGGCGAGCGATTTCCCGAGGGACGCTCGCCCCCTCTGAGGAGGGTTATGGAGTGCCCAGACCAGCTGTTCCCTGCCAGTACATTACAGGGCGCTGTATCTGTCACTCGGGATGTTCATCCAGAGGCCAGCCTCGAGAGGCTGGTTCCCTTAGGGATTCTGCCCACAGTGGTGGGCCCTGAGCAGGCTCTGGTGTTAGAACAGGAGGTAAAAGCTCTGCTACTAAAAGGAGCTATAGAGCGGGTTCCTCCACCCAGCAGGGAGTTAGGATACTACAGCCGGTACTTCATCGTTCCGAAAAAATATGGAGGGCTGCATCCCATTCTAGATCCGCGTCTCTTAAATCGCGCTGTTGGGAAGCTCATATTCAAGATGCTCACTCTCAAGCAGATCGTGTCACAAATTAGATCCGAGGACTGGTTTGTCACGATAGATCTAAAAGACGCTTACTTCCATGTATCCATCCTCCCTCAACACAGGAAGTTCTTGAGGTTCGCTTTCGGGGGCGAAGCGTACCAATATCGGGTTCTTCCGCTTGGCCTAGCACTGTCACCCCGCACGTTCACGAAGTGTATGGATGCAGCTATAGCCCCGCTGAGGCTGCAGGGCATCCGTATTCTAAACTATATAGACGATTGGTTAATTCTAGCTCAATCAGAACAACAGGCGGTTTGGCATCGAGATGTCGTTCTTGCTCACATCAAGAGGTTGGGGTTGAGGCTCAACGCCAAGAAGAGTGTTCTTTCTCCATTACAGAGAACCACTTTTCTCGGTGTAGTGTGGGATTCGACGACGATGCAGGCACAGTTGTCACCTGCTCGTGTTGCTTCGATTCTCGCCGCAGTAGATCAGGTCAAGCTAGGCCAGTCATCCACTGTAAAACAGTTCCAGAGACTGTTAGGTCTCATGGCAGCTGCGTCCAACGTGATACCTTTTGGCCTCCTGCACATGAGACTGTTACAGTGGTGGCTCAGAGCCAGGGGATTCTCCCCGAGGGGAAATCCGCTTCGCATGATCATGAGTTCGCGACGGTGTCATCGCGCCCTGGTTATGTGGAAAGATCCTCGGTTTCTGTCCCAAGGCCCTGTGTTGGGAGCTCCTTGTCGTCGCGTTATGCTAACGACAGATGCCTCTCTCACGGGGTGGGGGGCGATCATGAGTGGTCGCCCAGCTCAGGGTCTGTGGGAGGATCATCACCGTCTATGGCACATAAATTGTCTAGAGATGTTGGCAGTGTTTCAGGCTCTGAAACACTTCCTCTCAGACCTAAGGGGCCACCATGTTCTTGTCCGAACAGACAACACATTGGTGGTCTCTTATATCAACCATCAGGGGGGTCTGCGTTCTCACCCACTTTACAAACTGGCACGTCAGATTCTCCTTTGGTCCCAGGGGAGAATTCTTTCTCTGAGAGCTATTTATCTCCCGGGGTATTTAAATCAGGGGGCAGACATCCTGTCGAGGCAGGGGCCGGGGCCCGGGGCCCGGGGAATGGAGTCTTCACCCCGAGGTGGTGGAGCTCCTATGGGAACATTTCGGTCGTGCCGAGGTAGACCTATTTGCTTCCCGAGAGACATCACATTGTCCACTGTGGTTCTCTCTCAGCCTGCCAGCCCCACTGGGGTTGGACGCGATGGTACATCCGTGGCCGAGGTCACGTTTGTACGCTTTTCCCCCGATCGGTAGGGGGAAAAAGCTGCTCCCGGGAGTTCTGGAGAGGGTTCGCCGGGACGGGCTCAGTCTTCTGCTAATAGCCCCGTTCTGGCCGGCCCGAGTATGGTTTGCGGACCTAGTGTCTCTCCTCAACGGCTCTCCCCTAGAGATACCGATCAGGAGAGATCTACTCTCTCAGGCGAGTCGGTCGATCCTTCACCCCCGCCCAGAACTATGGAGGCTGTGGGTTTGGCCTCTGAGGGGGCCCAGCTCATAGATTCTGGTCTCTCGACTGAGGTCGTTGAGACCATCCTCCAATCCAGAGCTCCCGCCACGAGAAAGTTATATGCCGCGAGGTGGAAACTTTTCACCTCTTGGTGTGGAGAGCGCCAGCAGGACCCAGTTAACTGCCCGGTTGGTACAGTGCTGGATTTCCTGCAGGACCGTCTCTCCACAGGGTTATCCCACTTCACACTGAAGGTGTACGTGGCGGCCTTAGCTGCTTACCACGCCCCTTCGAGCGGAGGTTCTCTCGGGAGACACCCACTTATATCTCGCTTCCTTCGTGGCGCCTTGAGGCTGAGGCCTGCAGTTCGCACGAGGGTACCAGCTTGGGATCTGGCCATCGTCTTAGAAGGTCTCTCCCTAGCTCCTTTCGAGCCCATCGAGGAAGTTTCAGAAAAGTTCCTTACACTAAAGACTATCCTTCTTCTCGCTATCTCGTCTCTAAAAAGAATTGGAGATATTCAAGCACTTTCGGTGGCTCCCTCGTGCCTGGAATTTGCTCCTTGTATGGTAAAGGCTTTTCTCTGTCCGAGACCAGGGTATGTTCCTAAGGTACCAACCACTTCGGTTAGACCTATAGTACTGCAGGTTTTCTGTCCTCCGCCTTTTTTGACGTCAGACCAGGAGAAACTTAATTTGCTGTGTCCCGTTAGGGCTTTAGATGCGTATGTCCACAGAGCTGCCCTGTGGAGGAAATCAAAACAATTGTTTGTCTGTTTTGGGTCACCTAAGAAGGGGTGTCCGGCATCTAAGCAAAGGATGAGCAAGTGGGTGGTCGAGGCCATCTCGCTTGCTTACGGATCGGCCCATCAGCCTTCACCTTTGGCTGTAAGGGCTCATTCCACCAGGAGTATGGCTGCCTCTACAGCTCTTCTTTCAGAAGCTTCTCTTCAGGACGTTTGTGATGCGGCAGTCTGGTCCTCACCGCACACTTTCGTTATATTTTACTCCCTTGATCTTAGCTCCACTCCCGGGGCTCAGGTTCTCTCGTCGGTTTGTGTCTCCTAATGACACACGACGGGGATTTGGTCGTATGGGGATGTGGGTATTGCGTTCCCACTGGAATTACACGCAGCGGTAGTCCCTGAAGGGGAACGTCCCGGGTTACGTTTGTAACCCTAGTTCCCCGAAGGGACGGACGCTGCGTGTCCTGCCATACTCCCGGCATCCCCTTGGGTCGCTTGCTTCAGTAACATTAAAAACTGACGGCTTGTGTATTCAGGGGATATTTATAGCTTCCTGGTCGATGACGTCACTTGCTGTGACGCTCCATCTCTCCATTGACTAATTTCATTCATGCTTCAGACGCGTTACGCTGGGGGCGTTCCCACTGCGATTACACGCAGCGTCCGTCCCTTCGGGGAACTAGGGTTACATACGTAACCCGGGACGTTTTATTTTATTTTATATCATTTTACCTAATGTTTACCACATCACCCTACTGTCATAAATCTTCACAAAGAAGCTTGTGTTGGCAAAGAGGAAATTACCTTTGCTGTCATCGGGTCAGTGTTGTGCAGGATTCTCAGCATCAAAATGATTTTTTTTTTTTTAAAGATCTTTAATTAATTACGTAATTAATTTATTAATTAATTTAATCAATCTATATGATGTCTCTAAGCTGCCACCATGAATGATGCCATCCTTAATTCATGAATTGTTTTTTTGAAGGACACAACCTCACAATGTTTATTTTCATGAGCCATAAGAAAATGTTTCTAATTTGTAAAACACCCATCTCAAAATAGTCACCATAACAAAAGATTCGGATTTCCTCTTGCTTGTATTTATTTTCTGTACACGCCCATTGTCTTATTTTATGCCTGGTAACCTGATGCAGAAGCTTCTGTCACTCATCACCAGCGTGATTTCATTAAAGCAGCTCAAATAACACAGAAAACTCAAAATATCAAGTCAAACATTTGAGCGATGGGTGCTAATTCAATTGTTATACCCCAGCCTTGACTTCATTTCCCAAAATGTCTTGTTTTCCATTCACGCACACAGCAGCAGCACTTATTGATTGGATTCCGTCAATAAAGGCTATATTTCCTCTACTCTGATCCTAATGCACATAGGGAGAAGGTCCCTGCCTGCATGACTGCTGCCAGGTTATACCAGAGCTGAAAGCAGAGTGCATAAATTATTCAGGAGCTTCTGCCTAGGCCTCCATTAATGATGTCACCCAACCTCGTGGAGCCAGACATTGTCCCATGGGATGTTATGCTTGTGGGGGTGCTGATCTATAGGGCCCCTATGCTAGGTCTCCTACATGAATAAACACAAAGAAAAATGCATTTTCAATTAACAACATTGTAATATAAACATAAATACAACGTACCTTGCCAGGCCATTACTCATTTTTAGATATCTTCCTAAAAGTAATAATTTTTTTAGAGCTTTTTTGGTTCATTTGAAAGTGTATTCCATAAAATCACCTCAATAATTGTTATGATTTATTCTCACTCTATTTTCTGAAATTTTTTTATCCTTTCTAAATGTATCGACACTCTCATTACCCTTTTTGTACGTTCTTTGGTAATAACCATTGGTGGACGAAGTACACATACCATGTACTTGAGTAAAAGTAAAGATACTCAGGGTAAAATATTACTCAAGTAAAAGTAAAGTGCTGCCTTTAAACATTCACTTGAGTAAAAGTACAAACTACAGTTGCTTAACTCAGTGTAAGTGAAGACTAATGTCACTCTTGGCACACCAATATATTAATGAAATGGCATGAATTAGTCTGATATATATCTATATATATATATATATATATATATATATATATATATATATTTGAATAATTTTTTTTGTGTTTAATTTTGGAGGGAAGGGGACTGTTCCCATAAGGTATAAAACATTTACAGTATTTACTGTATATATTTTTCTCCTGCGCCTTTGGTCATAATTATTAACATCTTAATGTTATGATACATTCACAGAAACCTGCACAACGCCATTAAATATATATATATGCGATATATATATATATATATATATATATATATATATATATATATATATATATATATATATATATATATATATATATATATATATACACACACACACACACACACCCACACACACACACAAACACACACATTTAAATTCTATATTCCTATGTTATGGGAGCAGCCAATTTCCCTCCAAAATTGAACACAAAAACGTATTAATGCAGTGTTTCTGCTAGGCTACTCCCCAGAAAAAAAAGAAGCTATTATTATGCAAGTCATTTTAGTGGCAACGTAAGCAATGTACATTATGCATCAATACTTACCGATAATTGCTGCAAAAATAGCTGCTGCTCTCTGTCCCGCTTAAAATCATTGTCAACGCGATTTGTTTGGAACTATTGAGAGCTACACGAATAACGTGACCGCGCGGCGGCGAGATCACTGTCACAACCATCTATATTCGCAACTCTCATATTTAACGGCTCTGGTTCGCGCTTAGTAGATACCGCCAAGGCAAGTTCAAAACAAAGCGCGCGCGCTGTACTGTGATTGGTGGCTCGTTTGACCAGTTACGTTTTTATCCACTCAAAAATAAAAAGGAACGACTGATTTTGAAAATGTAGTAGAGTAAAAAGTAAGATATTTGACTTTGAAATGTAGTGGAGTTAAAGTAAAAGTCTCCCAAAATTTAAATACTTGAGTAAAGTACAGATATGCACTGTCAGAAAAAGGGGTACAGTAGGAGTACATTTTTGTACCCCAAGGTACAATCTACACTAATTGGGCTTATTATTGGACCTCAAGGTACATATATGCACCTTTTTGAGGGTCAAAAAGGTACATATATGTTCCCAAGCATTAAAAGGTATATGTACCCTTTCTTTTAAAGGTTAAGGTACAAAGCAAAAACTCCATTGTTTAACTCTCCTGTGTTAAAGTGTGTTAAAGTTAATGAGCTAATTAACTGATTCATTGAGTGCCATTATTGAAGACACCTGATGTTAACAAGCAGAATCACTGAAGGAGAAAATCTAATTTTTTAAGACACCATTATGGTGATCAGTGTTTGATTTAGATGGGCTCTTGACTCTTAAACTGTTAACATTAGATTTTATTTGGCGGTTGTATCTGAGTTAGAACTGCCAGATGAACAAAGAGAAAAGTTGATCAGATTGTGTTGGTTATGTTTTGACATAATCATAATTTGATCTGAATCACAAATCTTGATTAGAGAGTTATGTCTACCTTGTTGATTGCAGCAGACTGTGATTCTACAGTAAATAGTTTACAAAGTTTTCAATATAATCAAAAATATTTCTTAAAAGATGTTCCGATCAGAAGACTTTGAAATGGTATTTTATTTAGACACACTGACATCAATAATCAGCCTGTGAATCTCAACAATGGTGACGATAATAAAGCATGTTGCACTGCATTCTGGGTGCCAGCAATCAAAACTCATTCATGGCTCCCATAATGCATTGCGGTATGAATAAATTATTATTTTAATTGTTTTAGTCATTTCCTTTCCCTAATTACATACCGTAATTCCTCAAATAAAAGCCGGGGCCTTTATTTACCTAAACTCCAGAAGGTAACAGGCTTTTATTTGAAGCAGGCTTTTATTAGAGGCAGGCCTTTATTTAAAAAAAATCTAAATCAAATTTCCGTCTGGGTTCCATGCTCCTCAAGACAATTTCGTTTTCAATAAAGTTGTTGAAAAGACTGTTACACTAGCAGCACTAAATTATATCTGTGGTACATCTATTGTCTACTACCATCTATTGGCTGTACGTTACGATGAACGTGAATGCATATTAGGGGATGTTTACACCTGGCCACTTCATGTGTTTTCTCAGATCGGAAAGCTATCTGATTTATCAAAACAATTCTACTTAAATCTGCTCACAAATGCGTTTTCGCAAACGGATATAAATCTTCAATTCCCATGCTATATGCAGATTTAATGGAGTGCACATCACCGAAAGCAACAGATATGAGCTGCATTTGATAGATCAGCTAATTTCTAAATCAAAAGACCGGAATAAGAGAGAGTGGCAACAACCCTGGTAAGATCATTTTGTTTCTTTACTTTTAATGATGAGGAGAATTGTCTGCGAATTACTTTCACTTTAATTTGCAATAGTTTGCATGTTGGCTTTATGAATAGATGCTCAGCTGCCGTGATGCGTGATGCGTGTTGCAGTAGCGTTGTCACATCTTGCTATAACATTACATAGCCTATGACACGCTCTCACACTTTTATTTTTTAGCGTTTTTGTGAGGAGTAAAATTTAGATACGTGGTTTCAACAATCAGATGCATTTGATTTACACTTGTGCAGTTTCGTCTGGAATCTCGTCTCAGATCTCCTCCTGAAGAAGTGGTTTGAGCGATCGGATTTAAATTGTCTCGAATGCGCTTCGGATGGCATTTATACGTCGTCTTTTCACGATCAGATCACAAAACACGCATGAAGTGGACAAGTGGAACATCTCTTCAATGAAAGGCATTTAGGAGATTATCCACACTAATTTTCCCCCGGCCTTAATTTGAGACCGGCCTTTATTTGTCCGCGTTGATCACGCACCCGGCCACTATCAGAGGCCCGGCGTTTATTTGAATACCGGTTTTTATTTGAGGAATTACGGTATTCTGTTTGTCACCATTGTTGAGATTCATACACTGATTCTTGATGTATGTCTGTGCCTAAAAGAAATATTTTGTTTTATCAGAACAACTTTTTAGAAATCTTTTAGATTATTTAGAAACTTCCAGATATTATGCTGTAGAATCACAGTGATGCTGGAATCAACAATATACATTTACATCTAAATGAGTTCAGTGATTCAGGACAAATTTTGATTGTCAAAACATAACACCACCTGATCAAATTTTCTCTTTGTTCATCTGGCAGTTATAACTCAGATACAAGAACCAAACAAAATCTAATGTTAACAGTTTTACGCCCAACTAAAGCAAACACTGATCACCATAACGGTGTCTTAAAAAATAGATTTTCTCCTTCAGGTGTCTTCAATAATGGTCAATCATCACTCAATGAATCACTTAATGAGCTCATTAACTTTAACACTCTTGAATGTTAATTTTACACTCATATTTTACCATTTTAACACTCTTGAGTCTGGAGCCATATTTAATACTGGATTTTTTGCTGTGTACAATATCAAGAGACAGAAGCTGCTAAGCCATTTTTTTAAAGTTGTTGTTTAAAGGTTTTAATGATACCTTAATTATTTAAGGCAGATTTTAACTTATCACTATATTTGAGTAGCCTTGAAATAACCTTGAAATAAAGGAAATAAAAGTTTTTGCACAAGGGTACAAAAATGTACCCTATGCCAAGGGTACAAAATCTGTACCCTTGAGGGTACAGCCCCAGTGACAAGCCATTGTACCCCTGAAGGTACAATTATGTACTTTATTTTCTGAGAGCAAAAAAGCTACTTAAGTACAGTAATGAATTACATTTACTTTGTTACTGTCCAACACTGGTAATACAGGTTTTTTTTTCGATTGCTTAACGACAGTGAGCACAACTGGAGCTACATGTGCAAAACTCGTCTGCAATACCAACAGTCCCCTGAGCTACACAGTTCACATCACCTGCACAACTCATTCCAAATGGCTCAAAACAGGCTCATTCAGACACACACTATGCACAACCCTCACTGAGATAACACACACTGTCACTCAGAACACACTGAGAGGAAAAACACTAGCATCAAACAGCAATACAGAAAATACTAACTTTTCATCTTTACAGTTTGAACAATTTCAGTGACTTCATACGAAGTAATATTTTCTTCAAAGAAAAGAGTGATATTCTTTCACATGATTTAATCAAATTTTTAGAACATAACAATTCTTTAAGGTAAATGAAAATTAGCTTCAATAGTCTGTAGTAATTTATGGAATTACAGTAATGAGAAACAAAAGGTAGAAACTAAAAGTACATACTGTAATTCGAACAAATAATTGAGCCTTTCAGCTGAAATTTTCAGCAGTGTTTGAAAGGCACAAGGCTGAACTCTGTTCTGTTTTGAATGTGTGGTTCACAGTTTTGACACCAGTGTGTTAGCATTTGAACAAAGTGCTGTAAATCCACAGTGTTGTGCAGGTTGTGGTTAAAGGAATGGGATAAGTGTGTAGAGTTTTGAAAACTGTGTTCATGCAATGAAAAACGAACTAGAGTTTGGTCCACACGAACAGCTGCTGTGCAGACTGTAGTTAGAGTTTTGCACATGTAGCTCCAGTTGTTCTCACTGTCGTTTAGCAATCGAAAAAAAAACTGTAACAGGTTATTTTACATAGGCTTTTTAATTTTTTGATCTACATGATTATTTGTCAGGGTTCTGCCCTGGCAGCCTTGTCTGTGTTGTTGTGATTTCATGTTTCTATGTTTGTCATGTGTTTGAGCACATGGCTCTGTCTTGGTCTGTGTTTGCCATGTGCTCCTCATGTCCCGCCTCCTTGTTTCCTGTTGCCACACCACCCATGTTTATTCCACGTCTTGTCCTTGTTTCACTTATTGTGCTCACCTGATCCTTATGTGCTCTGGTCCCTTTATATTGTGCCTCTTTCCCTCATGTCTTTGCTGGTTTGTGATCTTGATATTATCCTAGTGTTTATGCTGCTTTGTTATCATATTCCCAGTGTCAGATTATCCTTGTTGCTATTTTGTTTTGCTTAGCTTTAGCTCTTGTGCTTTATAATCAAGTTTGGGTTTTCTTTTGTTTTAGAATTTTAGTTTTAGTTTTTTTTTTCTTTAGTTCTTATTTTCCTTGTCAATGAAGTCTTGCTTCTCGTTAGCTACTCCAGATTTTTATCTTAGTTTTTTTTTCTCATTAGTTTGCTTTTTTACGGAGCCCCGCTAGTCCCACTTTGTCAAAAAAATTAATTATAACTAGATATAGATAAGTATCTCGTGGCCTCAAGATAGTAACTCGTGGCCTCAAGATACTATCTCGTGGCCTCAAGATACTATCTCGTGATACTATCTCAAGATACTATCTCGTGGCCTCAAGATAGTATCTCATGGCCTCAAGATAGTTTCTCGTGGCCTCAAGATACTATCTCGTGGCCTCAAGATAGTAACTCGTGGCCTCAAGATAGTATCTCGTGGCCTCAAGATAGACTGATAAGATCAATGACTAGAAACTAAAAGTAGAGAAATAAATATATAAAAAGTACGGAGTCCCCATAGTCCCACTTTGTCAAAAAAAATGTATTATAAGTAACTTGTGGCTTCAAGATAGTATCTCGTGGCCTCAAGATAGAGATACTATCTTGAGGCCACGAGACACTATCTTGAGGCCACGAGATAGTATCTTGAGGCCACGAGATACTATCTTGAGGGCCACAAGATAGTATCTTGAGGCCACGAGATACTATCTTGAGGCCACGAGATAGTATCTTGAGGCCACGAGATACTATCATGAGGCCACGAGATAGTATCTTGAGGCCACGAGATACTATCTTGAGGCCACGAGATAGTATCTTGAGGCCACGAGATACTTATCTTGAGGCCACGAGATAGTTATAATTATTTTTTTTGACAAAGTGGGACTAGGGGGGCTCCGTACTTTTTATATATTTATTTCTCTACTTTTAGTTTCTAGTCATTGATCTTATCAGTTTAGTTTTGGTTCTCTTTATTGTTGCTTTATCTTGTCTGTCTTCTCTTGAGTCTCGTCTTGTGTGTTCCTGCCCTGTATCCTGCGTCCCCTGGCCACTGACTCTTAAAGGGTTAGTTCACCCAAAAATGAAAATTAAGTCATTAATTACTCACCCCCATGCTGTACCAACCCCGTAAGGCCTTCGTTCGTCTTCGGAACACAAATGAAGATATTTATGATTAAATCTGAGAGGTTTATGACTGCTACATAGGCTCCCTAAGGGAATGAAACTTGACGGCCCAGACAGTCATTAAAGAAAATGTTTAAATATTCCATGTCGCAACAGTGGCTCAACTATAAGTTTATCAAGCGGCGAGAATACTTTTTGTGCGAAAAAACAAACAAAAATAACGACTTTATTCGACTATTCCTTTTCTTCCTTGTAGGCCTGAAACGAGACTTCAAGAGATTTCCACGACGCGCACGTCCGAGAACTTAACTGAAGTAGTTGAAGGAGATCGCAATTCTCGCGCATTCGTCGTGGAAATCTCTTGAAGTCTCGTTTCAGGCCTACAAGGAAGAAAAGGAATAGTCGAATAAAGTCGTTATTTTTTTTGTATTTTCTTTAATGACTTTCTGGGCCGTCAAGTTTCATTCCCTTAGGGAGCCGATGTAGCTGTCATGAACCTCTCAGATTTAATCATAAATATCTTAATTTGTGTTCCGAAGATGAACGAAGGTTTTGAGTCTGGAGCCTGGTACAGCACGGGGGTGAGTAATTAATGACTTAATTTTCATTTTTGGGTGAACTAACCCTTTAACTGCTTGGCAGCTTGACTGGTGCAGCTATCTAGCTCCTGTTTCAAGCCTCTGGTTCTGTGAGCCTCTACCTGGCGGCAAGACTGGTGCAACATCTGAGATCTTCATCGAGCTACAAGTTCCTTGTGTTCCTGTCTGGTCTTTGCTTTGGAGCCGCCTCTATTGCACTCATGTCATCACCATCTTACTGTCGTCTCAGTGGTCACCCATCCTGTCTGTCGTGTCGTCTGCCCTGCCCTACTGTCTGAACTGTGGTTCACACTTCACTCTCCCTGCTGTCTTCTGTCTTGTAAATAAAAAACCATTGTCTGCTAATTTGAATTTGGGTCCTATCTCTTGCAGAACTGTGACATCATTAAATTGGATTCATGACTAATAATTTGTATCACTCTCTTTTGAAGTTAAAAACATTTATTAGTGTAAGTTTATACAATATACTGTACATAACAGTATAAATGTACTATTATATATATATATAAACAATACAAAGCACTTGAACAGACACTGCAGCAGTATGAATTATATCTGTCAGTCTGTTGTGCTTAGAGTTCTGGGAAGTCAGCTGAAAGTATTTTTCCTGGACATGGAAAATCAACACAGAAAAGAAAAAAAAAATTGCCAGGAGCTTTTGCCACTGAATCAGAGTTCCTGGATTGCCAGGCAGACATTAAGAGTTTAGAACCTCCAAATTATTGGCTTGAGAAGTGATTCATCTTCTTGCTGTTTATAATCACCAGGAAACCATTGCAAAGCTTTTGCATTGTTTCATTTTATGTTCATCCCACATGGAGTTTATCCCTGTGGTTTATTTAAAATATACCAATTTTTGTTGAATGTTTAATTCTCATTGTCTTTCATACAATCTAAATGAGCCAAATTCTAACTCGCAGAGTGAAACCCAGAAATGTCTCTTGAAACTTCAAATTAAGTAGCCATGATGTGCACAATAGCAGTGCTGATTTCGTTCATACAAACCTGTGATTTTCTGTAGTGATGTGTCTACTACGGCATTGTGAAAAGCTGGCAATAAACACTTTTAGTAAGGTATGTTAGTAAAATAGGAGTTAGTTAAAAATGATGATAACACTTTCTATGAAGACCATGCGTATAATGAATTATAGCTCCATTTATACCTATAAGTATTACTATTCTATAAATATATTTATAAAGACTCATTAAGACCTATTGCATTATAAGAACAGTTATAATCACATTTATATTATTTTTATAACTACGTATAAGTCATGCATTTGCTTTTTCATTGTGCATGCTCATAATCCATTATACACTTATTTATAAATTATGAAATATAAAATAGTTCCAGAGAAACTTGTTTAGTGTACCATTTAGTTATCAATTATGTCTTTAATGGCTTATGTTTGCATTAGAGGTCATGAATGGTTTGTTAAAATCAGTATCTCCTTAGCCATATTAATGGTATCGCTTATAGTAGTTTGAAAATATACTTTAAAGCTGCAGTCCGCAGTTTTTCCTCTTTGTCGCCATCTCTGTTCGAAATCTGCAATTGCAGTTATTCGCGGAATTATCAGCTTTACGTGAGTTGTAATTCGACACGGCACAGTGCGGATGAACACAATGTTTGAGGAGAGTGTGCTGCTGTCAGTCACCGCGCCGGTGTGAATACTGGCATTCAGAATCACAGATTATTCTTTTTGGAAGTATGACCAACATACTATTTTTCACCGGAAAATGTCATCTGAACAAGTAAGAAACATCTACTTTTGTTCTGGTTCTGACATTGCAGCAAAGCGCGCTAATTAAATCTAACAATTGCTTATTATATTACGCAAAACCGTGCAAATTATACTTTGTTCTCAAACTGTTAATGTTAACAACGTCAGCATTGCGTGACTACATTTAATGCCCTTCCAATATTATCCTTGTTTTCGCATGGGTCCGGTTGCAGTCTCTTTTTTACTGTAGCCATTCTGAAGTCCGAACAAAGTCTTTTGCATTTTACAACGGGTGAGTCTCCAGTTGTCACTGTTGACTGTCGTTTGGACCTTTCTGGATCCACCATCAAATTAATAAGTTTAATTATATCAAGTGCGGTGAGAAAAGGCTATAAATTTCCATCTCCAACATCCTCACACGCAATATAGCCTACTAGCCGAGACTCCTTCTTTATGTGTACAGATGTGACGTAATGACCAAAGACAAGCTCGAATCTCCCGCGTAAATCCACCAGTACCACTGAAATTAAAACCATTATTACAAGGTTACCGCTTTGAATAGAGCTAAGGCAAGCAGATAGTTTTGAACACTGGCTGTTATGTATTTTCTCAAATATGTATTTTGGATCATTTTTAATCCAAAAAAAGCTACGGACTGCAGCTTTAAAAAATATTGTTGCAGTTTTTTTTGCTAGTATGTAACATTAAAAATATGTTTTTCAACTGTTTGTATTAATGATGTCTGTGTTTTTTTTATTGTTTTATTATTGTTCATACATTTACAAGTAAACAACTTAAAATGTATAATGAGCACATCTTCATGATTTCTTAACATTTGCTTTAGGAAAATTACATCCTATAGGTTTTCACTTTACTTAACGACATCAATGATACATTTATAGAGGTTAGTAACTGTATTATCACTCACAATAAGTATTGTGGCTATTAATAACAATATATTCACTTATTTGACGGAAATAAATCTGAGTTACTAAAAAGTCATTGCAACTATAATATAATAGTATTATAGCAATGCAGGCAGCATCTTTATAAATACATTCATGGAACCATACGATTTACTAATTAACACTTGAGTGTAAAATAAATCAGTGTATAATGGATTGTGAGCATGCGCGTTGAAAAAGCAAATTCATGACTTATAAGTAATTATAAAAAATATAAAAGTAACTATAATTGTTCTTATAATGCAGTATAATAAGTACAGGTCTTAATGAGTCTTTATAAATGTATTTAAAAGTAATACTTACTTTTAAATTAGTATAAATGGAGCTATAATTCATTATACGCATGGTCTTCATAGAAAATGTTACCAAAATGATTTAAATGAGAAATGGGAAATTCAATCACCGCCTGTTGCTCAATTATGTGGGCACCATACGCTCAGTGAAGCTGTATAGATAGAAAGGGGATTGTTTGGGCTTTGTATTGTTTTACAATGACATTACAAATCAAGATAATGTTACAAAAAGTGTAACATTTTGAAAAAAAAAAATTTAAACAGTGAAAATGATTATTTTAGTACATGTAATCTCAAATGTATAGTTTTGTTGGATTTATACTGAATATTGTATAATTTATCTTGTATTTGTCATTATAAATGAATATGCTTATACTGTCATTATGCATGTTATCAGGAGACTTCTGTGAACGCGGCTCTAAGCTTTTGAATATCAGAATTATAAGTTTGGCCTCAAGCCAACACAAGAATCATTTTGTACTTAGTACTTACTTAACATTAGCCAGATTTTAACAATTGTTTATTATTTTTTTCCTAGAAAGCTCAACATTTTCCTTCAAGGAGACAGATGAATAATAGAAGAATAAAATGTTTCCAGATGTCAGATTTTCTTTTTTAAACTGTAAAAAGTGTATAATCACTTGAAAAAATGTGAGGTCTTTTCCAAAGTAATTCTCAGTTATTTTGCATGCACTGGTGTTAAGGTTATCTCCATACACAGACTTTTGTTGTGCTGGCATTCTTGCAAATCATTAATCTACTTTTATGCTCACAATTTATTTATTCTTTTCTTTCTTTTCTTCAACAAAATTAATCCTCAGAGATTTCTTTTAGAGATCTGAGGATTTACACCTTTGAAAGCATACTGATCATTAATAATGACATTTTGAGTAATTCGTTTCTTGAGTATAGCAACTGTTGGAAGTGCGACAAAGTTTAATTTAACCTAATGTAAATGAGTAGCAATAGGACGCAGCGACTATCCAATGGAGAGTGCAGACAGTGATCAGCTGCCTGATAAGAAACACCTAATGCTTGCTGACCTCCAGCGATTTATGGTGCGTTCACGTGCTATGGTAAATAATATGCTGTATATTTTCTAGATCATGAATAGTACATATTTTCACCATTCACGACTCTCGCGTTGCTCTCCGCCATTTTGAAAAGGTCAAAGGTTATCTCATCTCGGCAACTCGTGCATCAAAATATTCTACGAGCTGCCCAGTGGAAAATACCACATGAGGGGGTGTTCATGTGCATTTTCCACGTCGGCTTTTGGTATTTACCATAATTACCATAGCACGTGAACGCACCATTGATATGGACAATAAGGATAGATACTTGCTGACCTCCAGTGATTTAAACACCTCCGTGGAATCTCATTAGTGACTGATTTGAAATATTCTATAAGCAATATAACTCTGTTTACTGTCACTAACACACACCACTAAAACACTGCTCCTCAGGGTAGGGTTGCACCAGCCGTTCGTAAGTTCTTTCTTAAATTGTAACCTATAGTCCACACTAGAGGCTTAGTAACTACTTGCTAGTTTGTAACTAACTCTGTTTTTTATTCTGTTGCACCATTTGTTCGTAAGGTAGAACGTAGCTAGTAGGTCATAAACTCTCCTTAAAGTAGTGCGTAGTCGCATAATATGACGTTTAACCTCGATGAACCAATAGCAGCCTTCAAATACGTGAGCAGAAGTTGTGTTGAAATGCCATGAATTTCAGTTTATCATTCATTCTAACTTATTTTTCCTCACGTTACTAACGGTAAAAATAAGTTTCCATTTAATACGATACTTGATCATGAATAACATGACATGAGTGTTTTTATATATAAATAACATTCAGAAACTGTATTTGAAATGAAATTAATAAGGATCAATAAATAAATATTGATAAAAACAAAACATGCTACACAATGAGATATAAAATGTATGAGAAATAAGGGCATGGTTAACTTTGATTGACAGCTTGATTGACAGCTGATAACGGGCTGCGCCGAGTGGAATTCCTGAAATTTTACGTCTCGGCCATGATCTGACACAACACATCATACCACCTCTGTATCCTTTCTGAACATTTGTATTGAAATATCGTACATAAAATAGGTTGCTCTGCTATAAACTGCACTAACCGACGACACTGTAGGAGTACTTCGCTCCATTTTTTCCGGTAAGTGACATTCCACTACTATTTCACGTAGTTAGCACTATTTATAGTTTTTGTCCAGTGGCACTGCAACAGTTAGCATTAAATTGCCTCAGATAAGTTAGCGTCCGAGGTACTTTACCAATGGTTATAACCGGTTATAACTGACGTTTGAAACACTGTAAATGCGTCTGCCAAATGAATAAATGTAATATAAGAATAGACTGATATGTCCCACATTGGAGTGTTAATATATTTTGATGGGTTGTACTCTTCAGCAGCTTTGCAGTGAATGTAGTAGCCATAGTCTGTAAAAAGTAGCCTAGTAGCCTAGTCTGCCAGTCGATCTTGTAACGAAGTACAGCTGGGTTGCCTGGCTGGAATGAGATTTTGATTCCAGCCAGACATTATTTTAAGTTGTAAAGGGTTAGTTCAACCAAAAATGAGAATTCTGTCATTTATTACTTACCCTCATGTCGCTCTAAACCCAGAAGACCTTTGTTCAGTCCACGAATTAAAATATTTTTGATGAAATCCGAGAGGTTTCTGAATCATCCATAGGCAGAAACTTTATTGCAACTTTCAAGGCGCAGAAAGGTAGAAAAGACATTGTTTAAATGGTCCATGTGAATGGTTCAACCTTAATGTCATGAATCGACATGAATTCAACGGACAAATTTAATCCCCAGCAGAAACTCTTTATTTTTTTCATGTTTCTTAATGTTCTCCATCTGGCTGTTGATAGCTAGCTATGTAGTAGTAGTCGTCACTTGCGAAGTGTGGAAAGAAATTAGTTTGATGCAGAACCTTGCAGCTTTAGACCGGCCTATATAGACCAAAGATGTCTGGTTCTGGGGTACGTTTCCTAAAAGCATCATTAGCCAACTATGGTCGCAAGTTCCGTCGTTATCAGCATGGTTCAACGAGTCGTGTTTCCCGAAACCATAATTCCAACGAACATTTGCAAACAGCATCGCAAACTTGTGTAATTGGAACAACAGATCTCACAGTGGTGAGAAGCATAGTTTATTGTTTGCATGACATGTGGGCTTAATAAATTCTTATCTTGAGCAAAATAAGCTATCGGACATTCAGTACAAACTATATCTTTTATTTTGAATACAAATGCAATTGACATTTTATTTTGTCAAGAGATTTGAAGAGTGCACGTGTGCGTAACATGCTCTAGTACGTAAGAACGGGCCTATGATTGAATCTGGAAATAAAGCAAAATGAGAATTAGACCTCAGATGTCATGTGTCACACCTGCTGGCTGGTGGATTCAGAAAGATCAGGCTTGAGGATCATTAAAGTGGTATTTAGTATAAATCAAGAAATATATCTCTGTTTATAACAGACGATAACTTCCAGGAAGTAACGTTAACACAAGACAAAGCACAGAAGCTAACTGAGGGTATAAATGCACAGTCAAACAAAGGAGCAAACGAGATAATTAACAAGGTGATTAACAAAAAGTACAGACTACTCCTGGAATGTCTAGACGGCAGCAGAAAATTGAAGGGTTAGTTAGAGAAAGGAGACAGCTGAGGAAGCAATGGAAAAGAGCAGAACAAAGTCAGAAGGAGGGACTCAATCTCTTACAAAGGGCCATAAAAGATAAGCTGGCAACATTACGCAGAGCTGAGCGTCTACGGAAACGCTACAAAAAGAAGGAACGTGCGAGGGCTAATTTCTATAAAGACCCATTCAAATTTGTAAAGAAGTTATTCACCAAGGAGTAGAATGGCACTTTAAAAGCATCTAGGGTTGAGCTAGAGAGATATTTGAAGGAAACGCATACAGATGCAAAAAGTCATGAGCCTATGTCAATTCCATCAGACATACCACCTATCAACCCACCAGAATACCAAATGGAGGTCTGTGCACCTAAGTGGAAAGAGGTAGAGCAGGCTGTGAGAAAGGCAAGGGCTTCAGCATCTCCAGGACCTAATGGAGTTCCGTACAGAGTGTACAAGAGTGCTTCAGGAGTTCTGCGAATTCTGTGGAAATTGATAAAAGTAGCATGGGAAAAACAGGTTGTACCTAGAGCATGGCACAGAGCAGGTGGAGTCTTTATACCTAAAGAAAAAGATGCTACAAGCATCAGTCAGTTTCGTCCTATTTCACTATTAAACGTTGAAGGTAAGATTTTCTTCAGCATTATTGCCCAGAGATTGTCCACCTACCTATTAAAGAATGGCTTCATTGACACTTCAGTTCAAAAAGGGTTCCAGGGTTCTCAGGATGCTTAGAACACAACAATGTTATCTGGCAACGAATTCAGTCAGCTAAAAAGGAGAGGAAGGAGCTCCATGTGACATTCCTGGATTTAGCTAATGCATATGGTTCAGTACCATATGAGCTTCTTTGGGCAGCATTTGATTTTTTCAGAGTACCAATGTCAATAACAAATTTAGTGAAAGCCTATTTTGGAGATTTGCAATTTAGTTTCTCAACTCCAAAATTCAGCACCGCATGGCAATGCTTAGAGGTTGGAATAATAGCAGGATGCACCATTTCTCCACTGGCTTTTACCATGGCAATGGAAGTAATCATTAGGGCATCTAGATGGGTAGTAGGAGGAGAGCGCTTGGCTTCTGGGATGCGACTACCACCAATCATAGCATGCATGGATGACATGACAACCATGACTACAACAGTAGCCTGCACTAATCGGTTATTGGGGAAGTTAACAGATAATATTGAATGGGCACGAATGCAATTTAAGCCCTCTAAATCAAGGAGCATCTCGATAGTTAAAGGAAAGGTAGTAGATAAAACATTCTTCATTAATGGTGAGGCAATACCAACAGTTTCTGAGAAGCCAGTAAAGAGTCTTGGGAGATGGTACGATGGGGATCTAAAGGACACCGTTCGAGTGGGAGAAGTTGCACGACAAGCAGTGGAAGGGATGAAGAGCATAAACAGCTGTGCTCTACCAGGCAAACTGAAACTCTGGTGCTTTCAGTTTGGTCTACTGCCGAGGTTACTGTGGCCACTGACTGTGTACGAGGTTTCTTTGACAACAGTGGATAAGCTGGAAGCGTTAATAAGTTCATACATCAGGAAATGGTTGGGAGTTCCACGCTGCCTCAGCAGAGTGGGACTTTATAGTAAAGGAATATTGCAGCTGCCAGTCTCTGCTTTAAAGCAGCACTAGGTTACTTTTCAACCTTCATAATATATTTCCAAGTCTCTTGTGATGGTACATCGACTTACAATAGGTTGAATGACACGTCTGCCATAGCCTGACGGGGTCTGTAGCGTTTTTAATCGTACTTTTAAACTTCGGGTTTCGGGTAGTAACCGGCGAACAAAGAGAACTACAAAATTCGACTGCTTTACGGTATATACGTCACTTCCACCACCACCACCACTTCCTTAAAATCGGACGTGCGAGCCAAATGTTATAGTCATGGCCGAAGCAGCACAGAAAAACAAGAAAGCAAAGGTTTTATCGGAGCAAAGCAAAAAGAGAAAAAGAGAAAGTGATCGCGTTAAAGGCAGAACGAGGATTAACATTGGGCCAGCCTTTTCTCGCTGGCGTGAGCTGAAGGAGGAGGAGGGGTGCCCGACCGATGCGGACTTGGCAAAAAAAAAAAAAAAATCAAACGAAAGCCTGTGTCTAAACGCCGTGCACAAGTTTGATAGGGGCTACATTCTTGCAAGTAAATATATAAGATGTACAAAATCATATTTTAGGATACCTAACATGTCTGTGATATTTGTTTATTTGTCTTGCCTCAAGCTATAATGCAAATCGATTTGTAAAATTTGCAGATTCATTTATGGTAGCTTGATATTATAATATTGACGATATATGGTTATTATCAACCACTCAAACATTGGATTGAAGTATCATATAGATTCAGTAAAACGGTAACCAATAGACTACTATAATGACGCTGGCTTGTAAACGTGATCATCGCGATCATTTGTCGTTAGAAAAAAAATAAAACCCATGAAATTATATTCATATGACATGCTGAAATATGTGCCACTGTACCTGGGATGAAGACATTTCACACGCGACGCAAGCAGAACACCTGCATGTGACCTCCTCCTACAGTGTTCAGGGCTATCATGGTTGTCAACAAATGCACGTGCATGTAGGATGACAGAGTTTACGACAGTAGTAGAGGTCTAGAGGACAATACTGTTTCCCAACTGTAAGGGGACCCCACCCCGAGAGCAAAAGTTCCCTGGTGTTACTTTAACCGAGGAGTTTAAGTGTGTTTAAGAGTTTAAGGTCAGACTGGAAATGACCTTAGTAGAGTCACGCGACAAATGTGTAAGGGAGGCAGCCCCTGTGTTAAAAAACTGGTAGAAAGTGGTCAGCAAAGAAATCTGTAGTAGAGGCAAAGGCTGACCTTCAAATTGGGGATATCGTGGGACAGGTACAGCATGGAAGAGGGGGTTTTGGGCTCAGTTTAGCTCCTCCTAAATGGCACAAGGCAAGCCCAGCTCAAAGGAGGAAGCTGGTAGTCAACGAGGTGCGAAAGCAGGAGGAGAGGATGAGGTGTATACAGGCCATTTCCCAGGCCAAGCAGGTAGAGTGGATGAGATGGGAGAGTGTGGAACAACACAAAATGGGCTGGCATATTTGAACATATGATGTTCTCCCATCACCGCAGAACCTAAACCTCTGGGTAGGAGAGGATCCCTCTTGTCCTTTGTGTTCATCACCTGCCACATTAAGGCACATTTTGACAGGATGTAAGGTGGCTCTTAGCCAAGGTCGGTCAACTTGGCGCCATGACCAAGTATTGCGATGTTTGGCTTTAGCATTGGAAGGCAAGCGTAGTATGACCAATAAGTTGCCACCTGTTCTAGCAAAACATTACAAGTCAAGTCAAGTCAAGTCATCTTCATTTATATAGCGCTTTTAACAATGGATTGTTTCAAAGCAGCTTTACAGAGATAAACATATAATTTAAGCTAACAGAGAATGTTTTGGCTTTATAGCGGTTCTTGAATAATGTTATTTCCAGCTAAAGAAAATTTTGATTGATTCACCTCCGTCGAAATGATCAGACTTTAAACGCGAACCTGTGATTAACGCTGACGTTCACATGCTCATTCAGAATTGGTTCTATAGTTATGTGCTTTTCAAAATATGTGTGCAGGTTTGTATTTCCATACAACCCATGCCTAAACAAACTACTTGTCTTGCCTATAAATTTTGATACAGAATTTTGTTTTATTTTATCACTTCGGGGTACGCGAACCGAAATTCACAACGCTTTATCTGTAGAGTGGGAAAGGGATCCTCCATAGGGAGAGGATAGTTGACACTTCAGCACTGCATTGTCATCGGGTCCAGGCGGATCTCCTTCGTCGGATCTGGATACGGCCTAGATCCGGCAGGCTGCGGGAAAACCTCGGAATAAACAAAGACACTAATATTAGCGTAGATGCCATTCTTCTTATGATGTAACGAGTACATCAAGATTTAAGGGAAGTGTTCCCAGTTCCGGCTGACCTAATCTATGCAGCCTAACATTGAATTATAGGTCTATAATGTATTATGTGTATGCTAAGTCAAAGAGATGTGTTTTTAGTCTAGCTTTGAACTGACAGAGTGTGTCTGCTTCCCGGACAATGCTAGGAAGACTGTTCCAAAGTTTTGGTGCTAAATAGGAAAAGGATCTAACACCAGCAGTCGATTTAGATATTCTAGGTATTATCAACTGGCCGGAATTTTGAAATCGCAATAGACGTGAAGGACTATAATGCGTTAAGTACTGCGGAGCTAAACCATTTAGTGCTTTGTAAGTAATCAACAATATTTTAAAATTTATACAATGTTTAATAGGGAGCCAATGCAGTGTTGACAGAACCAGGCTAATATGGTCATATTTCCTGGTTTCTGGTAAGAACTCGAGCTGCGGCGTTTTGAACTAGCTGTAGTTTATTTATTAAGCGTGCAGGGCAACCACCCAGTAGAGCATTACAATAATCTAGCCTTGAGGTCATGAACGCATGAACTAATTGTTCCGCATTTCCCAATGACAGCATATGGCGTATTTTAGATATATTTTTAAGATGGAAAATGCAATTTTATAGATACTAGACACGTGGCTTTCAAAAGAAAGGTTGGTATCAAAGAGCACACCCAGGTTCCTAACCGACGACGAAGACTTGACAGAGCAGCCATCAAGTGTTAGACAGTATTCTAGATTATTACGTGTGGAAGTTTTTTGTCTAATAATTAGAATCTCTGTCTTTTTAGAATTTAGTAGTAGAAAATTACTAGTCATACAATTTTTTATATCAGCTATGCATTCCGTTAATTTTGTGAATTGGTATGTTTCGTTGGGTTTTGAAGAAATATACAGCTGAGTATCATCGGCATAACAGTGAAAGCTAACTCCATGTTTCCTAATGATATCTCCTAATGGTAGCATGTACAGAGTGAACAGCAACGGTCCTAGTACTGAGCCTTGTGGTACGCCATACTGAACTTGTGATCGATAAGACATCTTTTCATTTACTGCTACAAACTGATAACGGTCAGTTAAGTATGATTTAAACCATGCTAGTGCAATTCCACTAATGCCAACATAGTTTTCTAGTCTATTTAAAAGAATGTTGTGGTCAATGGTGTCAAATGCAGCACTAAGATCGAGTAACACTAATAGAGAGATACAACCACGATCGGATGATAAGAGCAAATCATTTGTGACTCTAATGAGAGAAGTCTCAGTACTATGGTACGGTCTAAATCCGGCCTGAAAATCCACGCAGATATCATTTCTTTCTAGAAAGGAACATAGTTGTGAAGCAGGGACGTGCGGTCAGGGTAGGCATTGCCTCACCAAAGGAAATGTTGACATTACATTTATTAATTCCAAGAGCTTTATTAATTCACCACATTATTAATTGCATTTATTTTATTCCAAATATTAATTTTTGTAACAAAAAAAAAAAAAACAGGAATACTCATATAATACTCCTTTTGCCATAGTTTGCTCCTAAAAACCATTGTTTCATGCAGGAAATTCAAGGGCATGGCCATTGAGGCAGAGGTTCGCAGTGCCTCTTTGGTCCATAGAACGTAGTTTACGGAGATTTGCGCATGCGCAGTCAGTTCTCATGCTGTCTTGAATTGGCTTTATGCACAGCTTCAATACTTCCTGAACTTCAGCCAGCCCTTTGTTTCCTATCTGCCATTATTGGACAAACTGATTAATCCAGGTGTGCCTGGCCTCAGTAACAATAATCAGGCACACCTGGATTAATCAGTTTGTCCAATAATGGCAGACAGGAAACAAAGGGCTGGCTGAAGTTCAGGAAGTAGTGAAGCTGTGCATAAAGCCTATTATCAACAATGAGGCAGAGACCGAGACTGCTTCATATCACGTGATCCACTCGCTCTCACTCAGTCTGCGATTCTGACTTTGCTCTGTATGCAGGCAGCGATGTGATGATGCCTGATATTAACTTGGGTTGCTAAATTACCTGAATGAATATACAGTGGCTTAAGTTTGTTTTAAAAAGTGGATGGGACAGGTGTGTGTGTGTGTGTGTGTGTGTGTGTGTGTGTGTGTGTGTGTGTGTGTGTGTGTGTGTGTGTGTGTGTGTGTGTGTGTGTGTGTGTGTGTGTGTGTGTGTGCGCTCGCGCGTATATGTGTATAAATAAATGAATCACATGAATAAATATATAGATCCAACAACTTGATGCGTGTCTTTTAATGGTCCAGTGGTAGAACTTTTGCCGAGCATGTCAGCAGTGTTTGGAATAACGCCGTTTAAAATAACGGCGTTATGTAACGACGTTATTTTGTCAGTAACGGGGTCATGACCCATGACTCATGACAAAATCGACGCCTATGTGCGTTACTATGTATTGATTGAATAAACTGTAATCTGAACGCACCCATGGCTCACACAGCTAGTGAGGAGGTGGGTTAATAAGTGGAGTGAAGTGAAGTTCAGGATAAACCTCTTGCTGTCTGTCGACGTGCAGTAAATATAGAAAGTTATGTACAAACACCTGTCTGTTCTACTCATTTCAACTGACTTGTGAATATTGCTAAAAAAAATCTAAATTCTTTGACATATAGCAACTTTTTTTTAACAGTAACGCAAATAGTTACTTTCCCTGGTAACGAGTTACTTTTATTTTAGAGTAATTGAGTTACTAACTCAGTTACTTTTTGGAACAAGTAGTGAGTAACTATAACTAATTACTTTTTTAAAGTAACGTTCCCAACACTGCATGTCAGAGGTTCTGGGTTCTAGTCCGCAATCGTATAGGTTTTTTTTTTTTTCTCATCAAAACCGTATATGTTCATCAGTGGTTGTATTATATTAAGCAGGGACACGTTTGTGTGCATTTTTGTTTTGTGATTTCACCGGAACGAACAAAGAGTCTCCGAAACAGATTGAAGCGTGCGTGCATGTGAAGACTGCGTGAGCCACGAGATACACTGTAACCGCGCCACGATCGCAGCGGCAAATTACGCCCCTGTGAATATGCCACATTGATATGTCACAGCCTACCCATGACAAGACTTCACCGCACGTTACTGTTGTGAAGATACTGCTTTTTGTAATATCTTTGACAGAAAAGGCAGATTCGAGATCGGCCTGTAATTGACTAATTCTGTAGGATCAAGTTGTGTTTTTTTAACAAGCGGTTTTATCATAGCCAGTTTAAAGGTTTTTGGTACGTATCCTAGAGACAAAGATGAATTAATGATATTAAGAAGAGGATATATGACCTCTGGAAACATCTCTTTCAGTAGCTTAGTCGGTATAGGATCTGACATACAAGTTGTCGATTTAGATGAATTAACGAGTTTGCAGAATTCTTCCTCTCCTATAGCAACAAATGAATCAAAATTTTCCTCAGAGAGACTACAATGCACTCCCTGATGCGATACTGTGGTAGACGGTTGCATAGTTATAATTTTGTCCCTGATATTATCAATCTTAAAAGTGAAGAAGTTCATAAAGTCATCACCGCTGTGTTGCTTGGACACTTCTGAGCTTGAAGCTTTCTTTTTCGTTAGTTTAGCCACTGTTTCAAATAAATAGCTTGGATTATGTTTATTTTCTTCTAATAGCGTTGAAAAATAAGCAGATATAGCAGCTTTTAAAGCCTCTCTGTAAGCAATCGAGCTCTCTTTCCACGAAATCCGAAATACCTCTAGTTTAGTTTTCTTCCAGTTGTGCTCCATTTTTCTGGCTGCTCGCGTTGGACTATTTTCTTTAATCTTCTTTAAGCGCAACGGAGCAACTGCGTCTAAAGTGCTGGAAAAGAGAGAGTTAAACGTTTCTGTTGCAATATCAAGTTCTTCTAAGCTATCCGGGATGCTGAGATGATGAAACTGATTAGGAAGATTATTGATAAAGCAATCTTTAGTGGCAGAAGTTATAGGTCTAACGTATTTATAACACGGAGTCGGCTTTGCAGCCTTGGCTAAATGTAATTTACATGAGACTAGATAATGATCTTAGATGTCATCTCTCTGCTGCAGAATTTCAACGGCATCAACATCTATTCCATGTGATAATATTAGATCTAGAGTATGATTACGACAATGAGTAGGTCCTGACACGTGTTGTCTAACTCCAATTGAGTTTACAATGTCTTTAAATGCCAATCCCAATGCATCTTTTTCATTATCTACATGTAATAATAATAATTCATTACATTTATATAGCGCTTTTCTCGGCACTCAAAGCGCTTTACATAGAAGGGGGAATCTCCTCAACCACCTCCAATGTGCAGCATCCACCTGGATCATGCGACGGCAGCCATATTGCGCCAGAACGCCCACCACACACCAGGTTACTGGTGGGGAGGAGACATAGTGATGAAGCCAATTGGTATATGGGGATGATTAGGAGGCCATGATGGACAGAGGCCACTGGGCAAATTTGGCCAGGATGCTGGGGTTACACCCCTACTCTTTCGAAAGACATCCTGGGATTTTTTGTGACCACAGAGAGTCAGGGCCTCGGTTTAACGTCTCATCCAAAGGACGGTGCTCTTTAACAGTATAGTGTCCCCATTACTATACTGGGGCGTTAGGACCCACACAGACCACAGGGTGAGCCCCCCCTGCTGGCCTCACTAACACCTCTTCCAGCAGCAACCTGGTTTTCGCAGAAGGTCTCCCATCCAGGTACTAACCAGGCTCAGCCCTGCTTAGCTTCAGTGGGCAACCAGTCTTGGGCTACAGGGTGATATGGCTGCTGGCAATGATATGGCTGCTGATTTTAATGTATATTAAAATCACCAACAATTAGTACTTTATCTGCAGCCAATACTAATTCTGATAGAAAGTCCGCAAATTCTTTGATAAAATCTTTATGGTGCCCTGGTGGCCTGTATACAGTAGCCAGCATAATTCTCAAATGTGATTTATCGTTTACACTATATATTTTTACATTAAGCACCAATACTTCAAAAGAAGTATATTTAAAACTAGATTTCTTAGTGGTTTTGAAAATATTACTATAAATTACAGCAACACCTCCCCCTTTGCCTTTCAGACGAGGTTCATGTTTATAACTGTAATCTTGTGGGGTTGACTCATTTAAACTAATGTAATCGTTTGGTTTTAGCCAGGTTTCTGTCAAACACAGCATATCAAGATTATAATCTGAAATCATATCATTAACTATGAGAGATTTTGAAGTAAGGGATCGAATATTCAGCAACCCAAGCTTTATCATTTGCTCATCTGTATTATATTTTTTTCTTATTTGTTGAACATCAATTAAATTTTTAACCTGACGTTTTTTGGATTTCCAAATTCGGGGAACAGACACAGTCTCTATATGATGAAATCTAGGAGAAAGAGGCTCTATGTGATGGGATTTATCTGACCTTGGTGACGTGAGGCCGCTAGCAGAAGACAATATTCCTCCACCCAGGCGAGCAACCACCAAGAAAAGGTGCTAACACCAATTCTCGCCCAGGACAACTGGAAGCTGCTAGGGACTGGAAGATGCTGTCTGATCTTGATCAACGGCTTATTTTTCCACCTGAGATTGCCACCACTAACCTACGACCAGATATTGTTTTGTGGTCTGGATCAGCACGCATTGTTCAACTGATAGAGTTAACAGTGCTATGGGAAGATGCGGTAGATGAGGCATATGAGAGGAAGAAACTGCGGTAGGCTCATCTGGCCACTGAAGCAGAACAGCGAGAATGGAGAGTCCAGGTTTATCCAGTGGAAGTGGGTTGTCGAGGTTTTGTGGCACACTCTACAACCCGGTTCCTCAGAGACGTCGTATTCAGTGGCCAAGAGTTGCGTCGCACATTAAATAACTTATCTGAAGCAGCAGAAAGGAGCAGCAACTGGCTGTGGTTGAGACGGAAAGATTCTAGCTGGCTGTGTACAGGCCGCCACGCTACGGTTTCGTAGAATTCTTGAAAACTTGAAGAGTCTGTTGGTTTATTTGTATAGGTTGTATAGTATTTACAGTCATTACGTTCCTGTGTATATTGCGGGAATGACGGGTGGTTGGGCAGATATTGTGTTTTTGCGGTAGGTGGTATGGCATACGGAACCGTTGCCACTGAAACTGTATATTAACGCACCAGTGGGGCTCGACAGCTTTAGTCAAATAGGTTGGCGCGTATGGTTAAGTTGTGAGATTGTGGTTAGGTCTCAGCAGCAGGAGGGATGTAGAGGTCAGTAAGCTGGGCTGAGTTGAGTGGGGGACGGAGGGGGGTGACTCTAGGATGCCAGAGTCACTGTCGAGCCCTCTTGAGGTGTCGTGGGCTAGTCGACGAAACACTGAGGACGGAAGGTGCCCACTTGAAGACCCTAGAGATGTCCCCTACTTGGCTCAATCCAGACGGTTGTCGTGCTGGTCCACTAGTGAGACCAGCACGACAACCGTCGTTGTCGTGTGTGCTGACGCGCTTCTTTTCAAGGTTGCCTGTCATCTCTTTTACTGTCTGCATTTGACAGAATAAGCATTTCAGCACAACATACAGATAAGGCTTGCTTTCTGATCATGGTAGACATTTTAATTAGAAAGATGCAAAAGGTTAATTCCCCTCTCAGTAGACCAGATCAGCATGAAGGTTATGCACAATCCATATAGAGACTGTGTCTCTTCCTTGAATTAGTAAATAAAAAAAACTCTCAAACCCATTTAAGGGTAACATTTTAATAGATGTTCAACAAATAAAAACGTCTCGGTTACTGATGTAACCCTCGTTCCCCGAAGGAGGGAACGGGAGACGTGACGTCGACGTGACGACGTTAGGGGATCACTTCTGGGAGCCCTATCAACTTCGATTATCTAAGAACAAGCCAATGAACGTTGGCGTGCGTGAACGCGTCACGCGCCCCCGCCCCGCAGCGCGGGTATAAAACAGGAAGCGGGCGCGAGCACCCACCGTTTTTCACTGAGGAGCCGAGTTTAGTGACGGCCGTACAGCGATGGTCAGCAACTGTGGCGGTGGGACGTCACGTCTCCCGTTCCCTCCTTCGGGGAACGAGGGTTACATCAGTAACCGAGACGTTCCCCTTCAGTCGCTCACGTTCGACGTGACGTCGACGTGACGACGTTAGGGGATCCCATGGAAAGCGCCAACGGTTGCTGCCACTTCCAGTGCCCTACGCAAGACTCTCAGACCCCCCCATGCTGGGGCGGAAGACCTGCGTAGAGGGAGAACCTGCTGTTCCACATACCCACGCAGTGAACTCTTGAATAACACTGGGAAGCGTGCCTCTCCAGGGGAGAGGGACGCTGCGGAGCCACATCCTGCCCGAAGGGAGGTACCATGTGGAGAATACACATATGGACTGGCCGGTTGGGGCAGTGCAACATATGGAATGTCACTGGGGTGGCTCCACCTAAGGAGGGGGAGGCTACACCAGACAGTGACAGCAGAGCGAGCTCTGCCAAGGGAAAGACACGGGCTCACCGCAGGGAGCTGATCGTGGAAAATACTCATATGGGATCGCCACAGGGATCACACATACGGAACCCAGCCTAGCACAAGTTACACAAGCATACGAGCACTAGGCCTGGCGTCGGACGCTCTGCAACGTCCAACTGCCGAAGGGGTGTGGAGGAACTCCCAGGGTTCACCTGGGGGGGAACTCGACTGGAGCAAAGAGCGCACGTATCCGCTCCGTAGAGGGGAGTGGTGCAGCAAGCCGACACTAGAGCGGAAACTTCGGTGTTACCGGCTGGTTGAAGCGAGCACACAGGAAGAAACCGGCTCAACACGTAAGCTATAGAATCTAGCGAACGTGTTAGGTGTCGCCCAGCCCGCAGCTCTACAGATATCTGTCAGCGAGGCGCCGTGTGCCAGCGCCCAAGAAGAAGCGACACTCCTAGTGGAGTGGGCTCTCAACCCAGGCGGGCAAGGCACGCCTTGGGCTTCGTAAGCCAAGGCGATAGCATCCACTATCCAGTGGGCCATCCTCTGCTTGGAGACAGCCTTTCCCTTCTGCTGGCCTCCGTAACAGACGAAGAGCTGGTCTGAGGTCCTGAGGCTTTGCGTTCTGTCCACGTACAAACGGAGAGCGCGGACGGGACAGAGAAAAGCCAGGGCTGGGTCTGCCTCCTCCAAAGGCAGCGCTTGCAGGTTCACCACCTGGTCCCGGAAGGGAGTAGTAGGAACCTTGGGCACGTATCCGGGCCGGGGTCTCAGGATCACGTGAGAGTTATCCGGGCCGAATTCCAGGCACGATTCGTCGACCCGAAAATGCATGTAGGTCCCCTACCCTCTTGATAGAGGCCAATGCAACCAGGAGAACTGTCTTACAGGACAGGATTTTTAACTCAGCCAATTGCAGAGGCTCAAAGGGTGGTCTCTGAAGAGCCGAAAGGACCAGAGACAAATCCCAAGAGGGTATAGAGAGCGGGCGAGGAGGATTCAGTCTCCTCGCTCCCCTCAGGAACCTAACGATCAGGTCGTGCTTCCCCAAGGACTTACCATCAACTGCATCGTGATGTGCGGCAATAGCGGCAACGTACACTTTAAGGGTGGAGGGAGACAGCCTTCGCTCCAACCCATCTTGCAGGAAGGAAAGCACGGCTCTGATCGAGCATGATCGGGGGTTCTCCTCGTGAGAAGAACACCATTCAACGAATAGGTTCCACTTCAACGCATAGAGGCGCCTCGTAGAGGGGGCTCTAGCAGAAGTGATGGTGTCAACTACCGCTGGGGGTAGGTCACCTAGAACCTCCGCGTCCCGTCCAGGGACCAGACATGGAGCTTCCAGAGGTCTGGACGCGGGTGCCACAGGGTGCCCCGTCTCTGAGAGAGCAGGTCCTCTCTCAGAGGGATGGGCCAGGGAGGGGCTGTCGCGAGGAGCACTAGTTCCGGGAACCAGGTCCGGTTGGGCCAATATGGCGCAACTAACAAGACCTGCTCCTCGTCCTCCCTGACTTTGCACAAGGTCTGTGCCAGAAGGCTCACTGGGGGAAACGCATACTTGCGAAGACCCCGGGGCCAGCTGTGTGCCAGAGCATCCGTGCCGAGGGTCCCCTCGGTCAGGGAATAGAACAACTGGCAGTGAGACGTGTCCGGGGCGGCAAACAGATCTATCTGTGCGGTCCCGAAGCGCCTGAAAATCAGCTGGACCACCTGGGGATGGAGTCGCCATTCTCCCGGTAGCACCTGCTGCCGTGAAAGCTCGTCGGCTGCACGGTTGAGCAGGCCCGGAATGTAAACGGCACGAAGCGACCTCAGATGCTTTTGACTCCAAAGGAGGAGATGGCGGGCGAGTTGTGACATGCGGCGGGAGCGTAGACCACCCTGACGGTTGATGTACGCAACGGTCGCAGTGTTGTCCGTACGGACCAGTACATGCTTGCCTTGTAGCGACGTTTTGAAGCGGCCCAGCACAAGATGTACTGCTAACAACTCGAGGCAGTTGATGTGCCAATGCAGTTGAGGCCCCGTCCACAGACCTGAAGCTGCATGCCCGTTGTACGTGGCCCCCCAGCCGGTGATAGAGGCATCCGTGGAGACCACAGAGTGCCTGGACACTTGTTCTAGGGGAACACCTGCCCGCAGGAACGAAGGGTCCGACCACAAGCTGAGAGTTTGGCGACAGTGCGGGGTCACTGGAACCCGGCACGAGCCGCTCTGCCACGCCCATCTCGGGACTCGATCGTGGAGCCAGTGTTGGAGCGGTCTCATATGAAGCAATCCGAGCGGCGTTACCGCGGCTGCAGATGCCATATGCCCCAGGAGCCTCTGAAATAATTTCAGTGGTGCCGCTGTTCTGCGTCTGAGCGTACTCACGCAGTTCAACACTGACTGGACGCGGGCCTCGGTGAGACGCGCTGTCATGTTGATCGAGTCCAACTCCATACCGAGAAAAGAGATCCTCTGCCCGGGGGTGAGTTTGCTCTTCTCCCAGTTGACCCGAAGCCCTAGGTGGCTGAGGTGACTGAGCACCAAATCCCTGTGTTCGCACAACTGCTCCCTCGACTGGGCGAGAATAAGCCAGTCGTCGAGATAGTTGAGAATGCGAACACCACGCTCGCACATGGGAGCAATGGCCGCCTCCGCAACTTTCGTGAAGACGCGGGGCGACAGGGCCAGCCCGAAGGGTAAGACTTTGTACTGATATGCCCTCCCCTCGAACGCAAAGCGAAGAAACGGTCTGTGTCGAGGGAGAATTGAGACATGAAAGTACGCGTCCTTCAGGTCGATGGCTGCAAACCAATCTTGGGGACGGATGCATTTGAAAATGCGTTTCTGCGTAAGCATCTTGAACGGCAGCCTGTGAAGGGACCGATTCAGGACGCGCAGGTCCAAGATTGGCCGTAACCCACCTCCTTTCTTGGGTACAATGAAGTACGGGCTGTAGAAGCCGGTCTTCATATCGGCTGGAGGGACCGGCTCGATTGCATCCTTCGCCAGTAGGACTGCAATCTCCGCTCTGAGAACAGGGGCACTGTCCGCCAGAACACGGGTGAACAGGATGCCCCTAAAAACAGGGGGGCGCCGGGCGAACTGAATCGCATAGCCGAGTCTGACAGTACGGATGAGCCAGCGAGACGGACTGGGAAGCGTTAGCCAAGCTCCCAGAGACCGAGCAAGCGGGACCAACGGCACCACAGACGTACCCGGAGTGGGGCAGCGTGACGGAATGCAGGGACCCGACTCGGGCGGCATAGCGGCCCGGAGTGGGGTCTGAACGTGTGGTGCAAGACATACCTGCTTCCGTCGGAGGGCAGAGTGAGTGTGCGGAGGCGACAGTGCGTCCAGGACACAGCCACTGCTGCCCGCTGGCGATGGAAGAGGGGCTCGGGAGTGACAAGGCATAGCGTCGTCGACTGCCAAGCGCGCCCTCTTGGGGCCCAGAGGTTTCAGAAATTGCTCTTTCTTTGAAAAGGTGGGTACCACTGACCCGTGGGTCAGTGGCGGAACAAAAAGAAAAGGAAACAAAGGATTCTCCACCCGGCCCTCCACCGGGGGAAGGAGTGGCACGGCCGCCATCTCCTGAAGAGCAACTTGATCCACCTCCGGGCCGCCCGTCTCAGGGATGTTTGCACCGGCGCTTGCCTCCTGGCTTGGCAGCGGCCTGGACGGGCGGGGTCGACTTCCTGCGGCTTGCTGCCCTCTGAGGCCTGGATGATGGCTGCTGCTGGGGCTTAGCGGGAGCGGAGGACGCCGCAGGAGGCCGACCTCGGCGACGAGTAGACGGAGGAGCTGCGGCCGGCGGGCGGGAGGGAGCAGCAGCGGTCCGCCGGGGCAGGATGTGTCGGATGGCCTCCGTCTGCTTCTGTGCGGCCGAGAACTGCTGGGCAAAGCTCTCGACCGCGTCGCCGAACAACCCAACCTGGGAGAGAGGGGCATCCAGGAACCGGTACTTATCGGTGTCCCTCATGTCCGCCAGGTTGAGCCAAAGGTGGCGCTCCTGGACCACCAAGGTGGACATCGCCTGACCGACTGAACGTGCGGTTTCCTTCGTCGCCCGTTAGACCGGACGAGAACTTACAGGCCTTGGACGGGAGGCGTGGGTCACCCCGCCAGGAGGAGGTGGACGCCGGACACAACTGCATCGCGACAGCCCGCTCCACTGGGGGGATCCCCACATAACCCTTAGCTGCCCCGCCGTCGAGGGTGGCGAGGGGTGAGGAGCCACTAGGACGGCTTCGGGCACTATACGGTGCCTTCCACGTCCTAGAAAGCTCCTCATGCACTTCCGGAAAGAAAGGTACCGGGGCGGCGCACTGAGAACCAGCACGGCCCGCCCCGAGAAACCAATCGTCCAGCCGAGAAGGTTCGGGACGTGGTGGAGGATTCCACACAAGCCCAACCTTCTCGGCGGCCCGGGAAAGCATAGCGGTCCACTCTGGATCCGGCTCGGACAACGCTACACACCCCGAAGGGGGCAGCGCAGCCGAGTCGTCATCTCCAGATGACCGCTCCCCCTCCGATGCTGCGATCGACATCTGATCGTCAGCTGGTGCCCCAAAGGAAACGACTGGTCGTTCCGGAGAAGGACCGAGCCGTTCGCAAAGGGGCCCGCGGAGATTGTCTCGGCGGGGAAGCCCTCACGGTAATCCTCAGATCACCCTGGTCATGCGCTGAAATAGGTCTATTCTGCGGAGCAGAATAAACACTAGATCGGGGCATAGGCGAGGGGACTGCACCTCCCTTGAGGTAAGCGAGTCTCGATCTAAGTGCTACGATAGTCATGTTCCCGCAATGAGAACATGAACTATCCACAAAAGCTGCTTCAGCGTGCCGAATGCCCAAACACGAGATGCAGCTATTGTGGCCATCTGCTGGCGCCAGGGAACGACGGCATCCAGAAACGCACAAGCGGAATGACATCTTGAAAAAGACGCAGGGTCCGCTTGTGTTGCTCTTTTAGTAAAATAAAAAACAAAGGAAAAATTACTCTCACAGTGCTGAGGCGCCCAGGGGTAGCCACTGTGTGGACACACACACACAAACAATAGTGGTGGAAGAACAGCAGTTGAGAGCTGCACTGCTCGCGGCCACCGCTGATCGCGCCGTCACACCAACACTGGAACAGAGAGATCTTCCTGAAGTCTTCAAAGGCGTTGAATCTCAGACAATGAGTCATAGGAAACTCGCGCTCCGAAATGAAAGACGGTGGGTGCTCGCGCCCGCTTCCTGTTTTATACCCGCGCTGCGGGGCGGGGGCGCGTGACGTGTTCACGCACGCCAACGTTCATTGGCTTGTTCTTAGATAATCGAAGTTGATAGGGCTCCCAGAAGTGATCCCCTAACGTCGTCACGTCAACGTCACGTCGAACGTGAGCGACTGAAGGGGAACCAGATATAATACAGATGAACAAATGATAAAGCTCGGTTTGCTGGATATACAATCCCTTTCTTCAAAAGCGCTTCTTTTAAATGATATGATTGCAGATCATAACCTAGATGTGCTGTGTTCAACAGAAACCTAAAACCAGACAATTACATTACTTTAAATCCACCCCCCAAGATTACTGTTACTGTTATATTTTGACTTTCTCAGTTTGTGTAAACCTACTTTTTATTATTTTTTTCCGCATTAATTTCACACCTTTAGTACAATTATGTGGTTTTCTTTATGAATAAATCATTTCTAGTATTTAATAGGCTACTCAATCAAAAGAGTAAACACAACTACAAGCCAAGTATAGTTAGAATACTCAATTATACTTGGTAACACTTTAGAATAATGGTGTGTCATTAATAGGTAACTATGCAGGAAGTAATGCAGGACAAATGAGTAGTAGGGGTTAGCAAGGCACAAACTAATGCGGGGCTAGTGGTAACACACTTGTTTTAAATACTTCCATGCTAGCATGACAAAACTTAGTGTATTTACTAGTTGCCATATCAACACTATATAGAGAAAATATTGCACCAAAATTAAGAAATCTTTGAAGATATCACTAAACATTGATTTAACCAAAGCACAATTAAATTTAATTAATTTTCCATCTCTATTTTTTTGTGTTTATTTAAAATTAGGCAAATCTGATATTATTTTAATCTCCAATCTGTTTTTTTTTTAACAGTTGATATCTTCTTTAATGCTAACTAGCAGACATTAGCAGGGTTTAAATCCCAGTTGCACAGGTGGGGCACGCTGTTACACTGCGTTACAATGAGCCCCTATTAGAACAATGCTATTCTGTGATGTTAGCGATATAATTCACATTAACATATTTTATGAATTCTATTGAGAGATCATAAAAAGAGGTGAATAAAAATGGAGAATCAATGTTCAGAAATTATTAATTATTATTATGCTTTGTATAATGTTGTCACATTTCACTTCCATTCTTTCGGGGTAAATCAAGAAAAAGTATACACTGTATTAATGAAACAAAACAGATACGTTCCTAAATCTGAGTACCTGGATTTTTGTGTAGACTAGTTCTCTAGTGTACATAGGAATTTAATTAAACTCTTCTTTACTCTTTCCCCACCATTGAATTTGACATGTTTTCACTGTTATGCGATAGGGGGCGCTATCACGTGGATCAAAACACAAGTAAAGAAGCAGAAACAAGTGATAGAAGATTCTATCTAGAAGAAATGCAACACATTCTCATCCTTTGGCGTCATATAGGTGACGCCATATGACATTTCGTCGAAATCTTACGCACATGGCATCCTTTAGCGTCAATATAACACGCACTGTTATGGGTAGGATTAGTTCTGGGCCAGGGTTACGGTTATGACGCCTTGGGATCTGCGTCTCATATTGACGCTAAAGGATGCCATGTGCGTCGGATTTAGACGAGCGTCACCTGTATGACGCCTTGGGTTCTGCGTCTCATATTGACGCTAAAGGATGCCATGTGCGTAAGATTTCGACGAAATGTCAAAAGCGTCACATGTATGACGCCTTGGGATGAGAACGGGCTGGTAAATGTCAAACAACGTGATCATCAAACATTAAACTGCCTAACGTTATCGAATGAAATGTCGACCCATGAAGAGAAAAGGACCATCAGTGTCACCCGGTCCCATCTGCTTTTCATCTGTGCCCCGGGCTCCACTACCATCGGCTTCATCTCCGTCATTCGTTCCCCGGGTGTCGTCAGCCAAGTCTCCACCATGGCTCCTCCCTCGACTCCACCATGGGCTTTCATCCTGGCTATGCTGTTGATTCTCGCCTGGCAACTCCTCCAATCCTCGACCTCCCTGGCTCCTCCCACCATCATCACCACCTTGGTTTCTCTTGCTGACATCTGTTCCTGTCTCCCGTCCTTCACCAGCCCCTCGTCCGCCTCCTCAACAACCTTCTCACTGTGAAAGGTCAGGCCTTTCCGGAGGGGGGCATTCTGTACATTCAGTTTAGTTTGTTTTAGTTTAGTTTTCAATGACTTTTAGTTTGCTCATCTTTGTTTCCTGTGTTCCTATGTTCCTGTTTATCATTATTTACGACGGTTATTCATCATTGTATTAATTAGCGAACCTGTCTGTATTTGGTTCATCACTGTGTAAGTTCCTCTTAAGTTCACACTCGGGTTTGATTTGCGTTGTGCTAGCCTATGTAGCTGTCTGTGTGTAACATAAACTAAAAGAACGTTTATATATAAAATTTTCTGGCTAGTTTACTTTAGTTTTTTTTTTATATAATACACAACTTTCACCCAAACTGAATAATTAAAAACTAGTTTTTACCGAGTAGCCTAAATCTTCTATAAACATTTTTGAGTCTTTATTTTCTTTTATTTGCCTACTCAAGTTCTTGTTAAAACTCACTAGACATGCTTATTCTGTGCATTTTGGGCACTTTTTGTGTGAAATCATATTTATTTTTGCCCCTCGTCCTCCTCCTCAACAACCTTCTCAGTCATGTTACTGTGAAAGGTCACGCCTTCCCGGAGGGGGGCATTATGTATATTCAGTTTAGTTTGTTTTAGTTTAATTTTCAATGACTTTTAGTTTGCTCATCTTTGTTTCCTGTGTTCCTATGTTCCCGTTTATCATTATTTACCACGGTTATTCATCATTTGATTAATTAGCACACCTGTCTGTATTTGGTTCATCACTGTGTTAGTTCCTCTTTAGTTACTATTCATTGTCCAGTATACGGCACACTGTTTCGTTTGTGTTCTTTGATATTACACTGCCTCAGTTTACTTTATAGTACTTTCATGTTTAGATTTGGATCTACTTCGTCTACGTTTTTCATCCCTTGGATTAGACGTTACAACAGAAAATGTTATTGTTTCCTAAAAATATTATAGTTATTAATGTCAGGTTTTGACCCGCTTGTGCTGCTTAGATAAAGCTGAATAAAGAATTACCACCAGTAAACTGAAATGTTTTGAAAGCAGGCTACTCAAATGCATATGCTGTATGAGATTAATCAATACACAACATAAACGCAATATTACAACTTGCACCTGCAAAAAAATACTCAAATGTGCAGCACAAGTGAATTGAACTAAATTACAAGCTGAACATAATATGTAATTCACGCTCTTTCCGTAACAATGCACTAAAAATGCACTAAAATGTGTAAACAGATTGACTATCCATCTGTCCATCTTTCCAAACTTTTTGTCCCATGTAAATGAACACTGACAAGCTAAAGCATAAATAATTTAAAATATTGTATTACAATGTTATAATTTCAGGAGCACAAAACAAGGACAGTTTTCACAGTTTTTTTTTAAACTAAGGCTGTAGAAAATATTTGAATTTAGAAAAAAAAAAATTATATGCTAAAACATCACATTTATCAAGTAAAAAAATGCATGGTATGTCACTGATCATGACACCCTCAGATCGCATATTTAAATGTGACATGAAATAAAAGAAAATATGTTGAATGAGAACAGATGAGAACAGATAAGATCTTGTAGAATAATCTTTTCTATGTTTAATTGCAAGATACATTTCAGATAAATAGCATACACTTTTACATTCTCACTTAGCAACAGTGGATTAGAGAAGGTGAATCTGTTGTCATCAGCAGCTTGCATTCTCCTCGTCATCCCAGAAGACCTACACCTCCCAGCATGGCCGGTACACTCTTCCCACCATGCACCTCATGGTGTCTCTTCTGATGATGGCGATGCTCGGGCTCAAGTCTGAACTGACATCTCTGCGCTCTGTGCTAAGAAGGCTCTCAGGTAGACTGAGATGATGCGCTCCATTGTTCAGAGATGTCAGGGTTCTCAGCAGATTGGAGTCGGCTACCATGATGATCCTGGAGTTGCCTGATGCAGATCTCAGGGAGTTCTCCTCCAATTTCTCGCCCAAGCCTTGCAGATCTGACTCCGTTTCATCAGCTTTGGTCATGGGAATGGCAGCGGTTCTGAAATAGCACTCTGACAAAAGTGCAACAGTGATGAGGATGGTCCCAACGGAGAGCTTCATTCTTAATGCCGAGCGTTTGCTTTAGTGGTTCAGCTGCTGTCTCTTGTCTTCTCTTGCAAGCTGGTCTGATGTTGGTGGCGACTTGATCCATTTTTATAGGCCTACATGGCCTTTAATGTGCCACGTTACCTCTAGATTCATCATTGTCTTGGTTTCTCATGAGTATGCTATTAACAAAAACACAAAAACTCATAGAGAACCTGATGAGACCCCTGACAGAGCTCAAGTGTTTTGTTTGGTGGAAAGTTGATTAATATCTCCTGAAACGTGGCTTGTGTTCAGTGTGCACACTGCAGGGTCCCTCTGAGTGGGCATCATAAGAAGGGATGTAATTCCAGAATCCTTACATTTTGAAACAATATGAGAGGATTACAGACCTGTTGAAGAGTCCAAGTGAATAATAACTGTTTAAACACAGACAATGACTGCCATTTTTTATTAGAATCACAAGACAAAGTTGTCAAAAGAGGCTCTAGCTAGCTGTAGTAGGCCTAAATTAAGATCAACACCCAGCAGGAGTTTATTTGGTTTGGAAAAGCGTTACTCATTCATGACAGTGTTGCAGGTGCTTCAGTTTGTATCAAGCATCGTGTTGCTACCTGAATGGGGCTGCTACTGGTAAATGCTACTTGATATAGAGAACATCAATACATTCATCGTAGGCTACTCTAAATAAACTCAATGGAGTGAACCACATTTGTTTAGTTATCAATTGAAAGCATGAAACCATGGCAAAGCAGGTGATGTGTGATGCTTTTGTTGTTATTCTTTACTATATATGTCATGATGTTTAGATCATTGAGTCCTAAAAGCTGAAAAAAATCTTACTGAACCAGGGCAATCAATATAATATACAAGGTCATGTATATAACAAATGCACAAAAAAGACTGATTACTTTAATCGTCTCATGATGCCTTTCTTTTGACTGAGTATAAAAATACAATATATTCAGAGTTTATTACAGAATATTTCAGTATGTACAATGACTCTTGTTGAGAACAAAGGACTGCAAAGTTTATTAGCTTTATTTTACCCAAGATGGTTCACTCGTATTTTGGATGAGAGAAACTGCAAACTGCAATATGGGCTGGCCACATTTACATATGTGAATGTGTGATTTTGTTTTAGAAGTGAATTAATAAAACACTGTATTTGACTTCCCCAATTTAATTTCCATTATTCTCAAAAATGTGTGCAATCTGTCATGATGTAATCTGCCATATCCAGTTTACCCAGTCTTTTGTTTCTTCTATCTTCTGTTTTTTAGTCTACCTCCAAAACCCAAAGGATTTAAAACCACCATAGTCTCAGAATTGCTCTCAGTTAGATAACCATTTTATATGTCAGTTGAATTCCACTTTGGTTTTAAAAAAGATAGTAGAACTTCTTCCAGCCCTTTGACTGGCTTAGTCATTCTCTATAATCAAAGGCCATGTCACATTGTACTGTGCAAGCGCAAATGTCAAAAATAATTGGAAGCAAGACAGCTAATAGGACAACTAACAGAACAATTGAATATACTAAAGTAAGCGGTTATTCAGCTGTGCAAAGTCTCTGGCTCATCTCACAGATGAAAGACTACAAAATAATAAATATACAATTTTAAGGCAAACTTTTTATATCGAGGACTACAGAAACAACCAATTAATAGTACATAACATATGTAGAGCAATATTTGTCTCAATAAATTCCCCTTAAAGACCTCTTGCACATTTCAGGAAACTAAACATCTTTCCTGAGAACATAACATCTAGTGCCCAATAAATTAGTCTTCTAAATGTACAGCAACCTCCCCAATAATGAAATGTATGAAATATATTTATATAAAAATCGATGGGAAACGATTTGGCTGGTAAAAAAGTTTTCTGTCTACCTAAGGTAATAGATGTTCCTAATGTGAACGAGGAAGATGTGTTGAAGGATAAATTTCCTGATGTGTTTGGTACGTGTGTGGTGACACGAGCTCAAGCTCGTAAATTTAAGGAAACTGTAGATCTTTCTAGCTCCTTTATGTGTGCTGATGATTTTGCCCAGTCAGAGAAGGAAGCTGAGGCAGTTGAGATAGATGTGTGAGCACTTCCTAATGTGGATTTATCCTTCTGTAAGCCACAGTTAATTGAAGCACAACGTGTTGATCAAACTTTGAGTCACTGTATTGCAGTTATTGTTGACCCATCTGTGCTGTCAGAGCATTCTGTGGCGTACTACCTTAAAGATGGTGTACTGATGCGTAAGTGGACTCCAAGTCACGCAGATAATGACTGGAGCACTGTCTTTCAAGTTGTTGTCCCGAAACCTTACAGAGAGCAGGTAATGAGTGTTGCGCACGATCATGAACTTTCTGGTCATGTTGGTATTCGAAAAACGTACGATTATTTATTAAAGCATTTCTTTTGGCCTTCGATGAAGTCAGATGTAGCCAAATTTTGTAAATCCTGCCACGCTTGTCAAATGGCGGGCAAACCAAATCAAGTGATTCCCCCGGCCCCACTAAAGCCAATACAAGTGCTGGGTGAACCATTTGAGCGAATTCTGATTGACTGTGTTGGTCCATTGCCCAGAACGAAGTCTGGAAACGCTTATCTTTTAACGCTAATGTGTGCATCGACCAGATTTCCTGGGGCAATACCGCTACGTTCCCTCAAAGCTCCTACGATTGTCAAGGCATTTGTTAAGTTCTCCACTACATTTGGAATGCCAAAATGCATTCAGTCTGATCAAGGCACCAATTTTATGTCCAGAGTGTTCGCAAAGGTAATGAGACAATTAAATATCAAACATCAGGTATCCAGTGCGTACCACCCTCAGTCACAAGGTGCTATCGAACGCTTTCATCAAACATTAAAATCAATGCTTCGAACCTTCTGTGTTGACCGTGAAAAAGAATGGGATGAGGAGATTCCACTCTTGTTATTTGCAGTTCGTAATACTACCCAAGCGTCACTCGGGTACAGTCCCTCTGAGTTAATCTTCGGACACACTGTTCGTGGTCCATTGAAAATTTTGCAGGAGCAAATTCTTTCTTCTAGGAATCCATCTCAAGCTGCCAGTGTCCTAGATTATGTCAGTGCATTCCGTGAGCGACTACACACTGTGTGGGAGTTGGCAAAAAGCTCACTCGGTTCAGTCCAAACCCAAATGAAAACTCGCTATGATGAGAAGGCTGTACAGCGTTCATTTCAGACTGGAGACAAAGTTCTCATTTTACTTCCAGTGCCAGGTTCAGCACTCCAAGCTAAATTTGCTGGTCCTTATGAGATTAAGGAGAAGCTAGGAGATACTGACTATGTTGTCAATACCCCTGACCGTAAAAGGAAGTCACGAGTTTGTCACGTTAATATGCTTAAGGCATACTTGTCACGTTCCGATTCTAAGGAGGTTAACATACCGGTTGCTACCGTTGTACCAGTTACTGTGCCCTTGTCTGAATATTCACCTGAAAGTGATGATTTGAGAATGAATAGTGCCTCATTCTTGTCTGCTCGTTTACCAAATTCTGAAACTTTGGCAAACTTATCAAAAAAATTGTCACACTTATCTTTATCTGCCCATGCTGATATTACCAAACTTATTGGTAGGTATCCGACCTTGTTTAATGATTTTCCTTCAACTACCCATGTAATAAAACACGATATAAATGTTGGTCTGCACGTCCCTGTGAAACAGAATGCTTACCGTGTCAACCCAGTTAAAAAAGAACTAATGAAACAAGAAATTCAGTACTTGCTAGAACATCATTTAGCAGTTCCTAGTGCCAGTCCATGGTGTTCACCATGTCTACTCGTCCCCAAGTCGGATGGTAGCTCAAGGTTTTGTACCGACTATAGGAGAGTTAATGCTTTAACCAAAGCTGATTCCTTCCCGCTGCCTCGCATGGAAGATTGCGTTGATCGTGTAGGTAACCCTAAATTTATGACTAAACTTGATTTGCTTAAAGGGTATTGGCAGGTGCCACTAACAGAGCGAGCATCTGAAATCTCTGCTTTTGCCACCCCTGATGTGTTTCTACAGTACCGAGTGATGCCTTTTGGCCTTCGCAATGCTGGAGCAACCTTTCAGCGTTTAATGTCTATAGTGTTGTCTGATGTGTCTAATTGTGAAGCTTATCTTGATGATGTTGTGTGCTACTCAGATACGTGGGAAGACCATCTCAGAACCTTGGATGATGTCTTCAAACATCTGAGAGATGCTAATCTCACAGTGAACTTGTCAAAATGCGAATTTGGTTGTGCCACTGTTACGTACCTAGGAAAGGAGGTTAGTAATGGTCAGGTTTGTCCACTTAACTCAAAAATACAAGCCATTCTTGATTTCCCAGTTCCTAAAACTAAGAAAGAGCTCCGTCGATTCCTTGGAATGACTGGATATTACCGCTGTTTTTGCAAGAATTTTTCTGACGTTGCTTGTCCTCTCACCGGATTATTACGTAAGGCAGTCCCATTTAAGTGGTCTTTGGAATGTCAATTTGCTTTTGAAGCTTTGAAAACATTGCTTTGTAGTGCCCCTGTTCTTGCTGCCCCCTGTTTTGAACGGCCTTTCTTCTTAGAAGTAGATGCTAGTGGTACCGGTGCAGGTGCCGTCCTACTTCAGACAGATGCTGCTGGTTTAAGTCATCCAATTAGTTTCTTTTCAAAAAAATTCCACAAGCATCAGCTTAACTACAGTACCATCGAAAAAGAAGCTCTTGCCTTAATTCTCGCTGTCCAACATTTTGAAGTCTACATTGGTTCGAGTTCACAGCCTGTTACTGTTTACACTGACCATAACCCTCTTATATTTCTTCAACGCATGTCTTTGTTTATCCTTGTTAACTGACCCATGCCTGTTTGACTTCGATTTTGGATTCCGGATTGTTTTGTTTGATACGGACTTGTACATTTAGGTACTGTAAATATTTTTGTCAAAATAAGGGAGGTAGGGGGTTTGACGCCATTTTATTTTGTATATCTTTTCACATTGTTTTGGTTTAGGGAGGTAGGTAAGTTTAAATTGTATTTTGTTTTCTTTTGTTTTAGGAATTGTAGAGGTTTAACAAAAGATTGTTTTGTTTGTTATTTTGGCCTTGTCTGCCCCTGACGCTAAAACCCTTTTGGAAATAAACGCATGTTAGTTTTGATATCTCTCTGGTAGTTTGACTTATTCCTTTTACTGTTATGGCCGACCCCTAGCGGTCGTAACACCTGAGAACATAACATCTAGTGCCCAATAAATTAGTCTTCTAAATGTACAGCAACCTCCCCAATAATGAAATGTATGAAATATATTTATATAAACAAATCATATCTCCTATAAACATTAAAGGTCAATTTGATGTGAATCATCACTACATAATTTCCTTACTCTGTAGTGTGTCCACAGTATATCGTTTGATTATCTACCAAACAATCATTTCCACTGAGGTGGGCAGAAAGAGCAATGGTGAAACAATAATGAGGTTTGGAACTGTGGTATTACTGCAATCACAGTTGGGATAAGAAAGGCTGATTTCAAACAAAATACCTAAAATGGGAAAGCATTCTGGACTGGTTTGGTAATATGCAAAAAAGCTCATCTGGTTAGTGTTATGCATCCTGGAACAAGGTGGATTTTACAACTGGATAGTCTGTGGGCTCCAAATGTTCTTTCCTCTTGTTTTGGGGGCATTTTGAACAAGCCTGGACTCCTTGTCACCACATGTCCTCTCCCTCTCTCTTCCTTGCATGGCAATATGATGAAATTAACTTCCTCACTCAAAATAAATGGAGAAAAAAATATAAAGGAAACTGAAATTTGATTGACTGAATTGCTCTTTGTGGGTTAATTTGCAATAACGCTATGGCCTTATGGTCAAGATGCAGGAAACTCTTGAAAAAATACATTGGATACACATAAATAATATGTGAAACCAAACTAAATAATAAATAACTAACTAAATAGTAAATAATACCTCAATGAGGGGTGAGCTATTTCTTTTCTAAGTGATAGAATTTCTGATTTTGGCCTGTGAAAATTGAAGGAGGGCCAGAATATCAGGGGATTGGCTCTTTTGATCAAGGGATAATCAAGATATAGAAAACAATTCTGTATCTCAATTTCAATATTTTTTTCATGCGCATTCCAAACCTGTATGACTTTCTTTCTTTTGTGGAACACTGAAATTTTTTTTTTTTTTTTTGAAGAATGTTGGTAAAACAGTTTCAGTTCCCGTAGACTTCCATTGTATGGACAAAAAATACATCGGACAAAAATACATCGGAAGTTAATGGGAACCAAAACAGTTTGGTTATCAACGATCTTAAAAATATCTTCTTTTGTGTTAAGCAGAAGAAAGAAATGCATACAGGTTTGGAATGACAATTTGACTTGTTGAACATATTTCTGAGTCCTCGATATTGAACTTTCTACACATTCTCATTCTCACACACACATTCACATACACAAAGAGTCCTCGATATTGAACTTTCTACACATTTTCATTGACCACTTCTGATGTTATATCAGCCAGCCTGTTTTTGACTCATTGAAAACTATATATTCTCATAATCTCTTTCTCATGTTAAATCAGCCAGACAGTAGTCCATTTTTCACCTGTTAAAAAAAAATTCTGCATTAGCAAAAGAGTCCTCAATCTTCGTCTTTCTATACATAATGACTTCTTTTCATGTTAAATCAGCCAGACAGTTGTGCATTGTTGACCTAATGGACATATGAGTCCTCGACCTTGAACTTTCTTTACAAACTCATTTATTCCTTTGATGTTACTTTTTATGTTACATCAGCCAGCCTGTATTTGACACATTGAAAATATTTCTGGCCAAAGGGTCCTTAAAAGTTTTTTTTTTTTTTACAATATAAACTCACAGACTCATTCTGATGTTAAATCAGCCAGACAGTAGTCCCACATTTTTGTCCTGCTGAAAACAATTCTGCAAAAGAGTCCTCAATCTTTATCGTTCTCTACATACTCATTGACTCCTTTTGATGTTAATTCAGCCAGACAGTTGTGCATATTTGACCTGCTGGACATATTTCTGTCCAAAGTGTTCTTCGATATTGAACTTTCTACATATTCTCATTGATTACTTCTGATGTTACGTCAACCAGCCAGTGTATTTGACCCATTGAAAATGTTTCTGCCAAAAGGGTCCCCAAATGGAAACTTACAATATCTTCTCAAACACTCTTTCTAAAGGTATAATAGCCAGATAGCATTCCATAGTCCAGTAGAGAGTAGTCCATTTTTCACCTGTTAAAAAAAAATCCCCAAAAGAGGCCTCAATCTTCATCTTTCTATACATACTCAATGACTCCTTTTGATGTTAAATCAGCCAGACAGGTGTGCATTTTTGACCTGCTGGACATAAATCTGGCCAACAGACCTCGATCTTGAACTTTCTTTACAAACTCTGATTAACTTGATGTTACTTATGTTACATCAGCCAACCTGTATTTGACCCATTGTATATATTTCTGGCCAAAGGGTCCCCAGGTAATTCTCTTAATCTCTTTCTGATGTTAAATCAGCCAGCCAGTATGGCAACCAAATAAATATCCTGTGCTAGTTTTATGTCTCTCATGAAATAAATTACATAAATTAAATGAGATTTAATAAATGTAATAAATTTTATTTTATTGTTTCACTCTTGTTTGAAGAACTTTCAGTTATAATTTAATAAACATAAACAATTTAAATATGTATTCTGTGAAAAATTTCTTTGGAAACATTTCTGCTACAACCAACAATTTTGAACCTAATAAAGTTTGTTCTAAAGTTAGTGTACTTGGTTATCAAGGAGTCAACAGTGACTAAAAATTTCTTCAGGATACTAAAACTCTTAATTAAACGTGTCTCTACTTATTGTTATACTTATTATTTGCTTATTCTACCACTTTTTTTAAATCCTGAAATACAGGTCAGTAATTTAGAGGCATTATTTCAAGAGCTATGTGTGTATAGTTTGTGCACAGATCTGGCATTTGGGCACAGTTTTGTACAACTATTATTTTAAATTACTTCAGATCCAGACTGGATTACCCGGAACTCAATGGCAATTCTGATTAAAGTTAAAGTGGCAGATGTTGATTGCTGTGGGTCATGGGGATTTTTTGTTTAGAGAAAATCCTGAGTAAAAATCCTCATATATATCTCTGTCCATTAACACTTGATTTGGTTTGACAATAAACGGATATCTTACTACAAACTCAATTGTGCCCTCTGTGAACCCTGATTAGGAAAAGAAAAGAAAAAGAAACAGGAAGCAGATAAATATAACGGATCTTCCCTTGACTGTTAGTGGAAAAAACAATGAGCCCAAAAAATTCACTGAGAATGTGGAACCGAATCATGATGACAGATAACTGACAGAAACAAAATAACGGCTTTCATTTACTTGGAGAAAATGGAAACATGTTTCTGAAGATGATGTTTGCACTGGCTTCAAACAGCTCTATTCAGCTCTATTCAGCTCTATTCAGCTCAAACAGCTCTATTCTGCTCTATTCTGCTCTATTCTGCTCTATTCTGCTCTATTCAGCTCAAACAGCTCAATTCAGCTCTGTTTCAGAAGATCGTTTCTAAATGCGCTGAAGCTTGTCACGATGTGTCTCAATAGTACATGTGATGCTTCCTTTTACACCGTTTGTATTTACATAATATGGATAAACATATAAATCTCTTCACAGTGCCATGATGTCACCATGTTAGAGTTTTATAAGGTGTACATCTCTATTAATTTACTACTCCTCATACCTGCCCTAGTGAAAAAAAAGTATACTTTATTGTATTTGAAATATATTCCCTTTTTCAATAGTACATTGCAAATATACTAACAAAAAATTGCAATATCTTTAAATATATTAACATTAGCATCATGCTTTTACCTATTTTCACAATACAACTTTTAACACACTTTAAAATAATTGTACTTTAGTATTTTCTAAAAATATATTTTAGAAAAAATATACTTGAAGTGAAAACTCGGTTTATTTTTTAAAAGTGTATTTATTTGTACTTTACTTAAAAATATATTTTAGGTATATTTTTAACTGTGTGCTGAAAATGATCATTGTAATGCATTGAAAGTATATACTATACAATAGTTTGTTGTAGAAAGTATAGCTAAGTAATATTTGTTTATTAATGTGCATAGGTTATTGAAGACAAAGTGTGCAATTGGCAGTATTTGGAATAAGCCAAAGGTATTACTGAGGATATACTCAAACAAAATACACTTATATTGCGTGTATGTTTCTAAGACACTCATAATGAATTTGTAATGTACTTGTTGTAACACAAATAAAGTACACTTTAATATCACTAATCAAGCATGTAATTAGTCCCTACACAGGCATTTACTTACTAATCAAGCATGTAATTAGTCCCTACACAGGCATTTACTTAAAGTATACTAAGTATACTTGAATTTGTTCCAAGTTAGCACACAAAAGTACACTAAATAAACGTAAAATTCTGCTTTACTACAATTTAATTACAACTAAAATATACTTAGTACAAATTAGTTAGTCCAAAATAGCATACTTCAAGTTAACTAATCATTAACACACTTGAAAGTATACTGAATACTGAATTAGTCTGGCTGCAAGTATACTTAGAATTTTTTTGTTCACCACACAAGAATACAGTGTGCTCAAGAATAGGTATAGGTTTGGGCTTTTTTGACTTCTGCCTGTGCGCAACCACCCAGGACACCCTACTAACCTCCTAGAACACCCTACCATCACATAAAATATGTCTCCTATTCCTCTCCTTCACCATTGAAGGCCACAGTGTATAGAAAAACATTAAAGTGTTAGTTCACCCAAAAATGAAAATTATGTCATTAATGACTCACCCTCATGTCGTTCCAAGCCCGTAAGACCTCCGTTCATCTTCGGAACACAGTTTAAGATATTTTAGATTTAGTCCGAGAGCTTTCTGTCCCTCCATTGAAAATGTATGTACAGTATACTGTCCTTGTCCAGAAAGGAAATAAAGACATCATCAAAGTAGTCCATGTCCATCAGTGGGTTAGTTAGAACTTTTGAAACATCGGAAATACATTTTGGTCCAAAAATAACAAAAACTACGACTTTATTCACAATTGTATTGTCTTCCGGTTCTGTTGTCAATCCGCGTTCATGAGTCTGCAGTGACGCTGCTGACGTAAGACGCTGCTGACGTGTTATCTGATGCGTCCGTGTATTCGGGTTCAAATAAATATGGCTGGGCAAAAAAATGCAAGTCTTCCTCTGTGTTGAAATCCTTAGACATGTTTGCGAAGATTGTTTTGTTTACAGCGTGCGTCTCCCTCAGATTGTAAACGAAGCTCGGGCGCACCAGATTACACGACAGCAGCGTCTTACGTCAGCAGCGTCACTGAACGCGGATTGACAACAGAACCGGAAGACAATACAATGCTGAGTAAAGCGTCTCGGTTACGTATGGTAACCCTCGTTCCCTGAGTAGGGAACGGAGACGTCTCGTCGGAGGAGTTTCCAACGAATTGGGATCACGCTAGGGAGACCAATTGCCTTCGAGTGAATTAAAACGAGCCAATGAATATTGGCATGCAGGACTTGCATTCCGCGCCCCGCCTGTCAGTGCGGGTATAAAGCGGAAGCGAGCGCATACACATTTGCTTTACGCTGAGGAGCCGAACGGAGTCCAGTCCTCCGCGAGGGTACAGCAAGCATGGCGACGGGACGAGACGTCTCCGTTCCCTACTCAGGGAACGAGGGTTACCATACGTAACCGAGACGTTCCCTTTCGTTAGGGAACTCCTACGTCTCGTCGGAGGAGTTTCCAACGAATTGGGATCCCTAATTAAACGCCATGGTGCTGGCCCCTTCCAGCGCCCAGCCTAGCTACCCGCCTAAGCAGTTTCTTAGTTTTCTTTACGGCGGGAGCTAGCTAGGAGAGTCACACTGCTGTTCCGCAAGACCCGCTCAGTGGACTTTGGATAACACTGGGGAAGCGTGCCCCGTAGGAGGGGACGCTGCGGAGCCCCTGCCCGCCCGAAGGGAGGCACTGGAATACACGTATGTACCGTAGCCCGTAGGGTAGTGAAACATACGGCAGTCCTTGAGGTAGTCCCAGCCCGTGGGGTGGGAGCGTACTCAGCAAGGACGACAGAACGGGTCTGTCGAGGGGAAGACACGGAGCTAGCCCGGAGGGTAGCTGGTACGTGGAAAAAATGGGTCACCGAAGGGACCACTGTCAAGGTCACCCAGTCTAATAACAACTCACACGAGAGGTAGTAGACCTGGTGCCGGGCGATCCGCCTCGCCTGGCGCCGGAGGGGTGATGGAGGAACTCACGAGGTTAACCGTTTGTTGGGGAACCAACGGAGCGAAAAAGACGCACGTATCCGGCCCCTTGGGGCGGGAATGGCGTAGCAAGCCGACATACCTAGTTCCTCGCGCTACTGGCCGTAGCGAGTACACGGGAGGAAACCGGTACAACACGGAGGCTATAAAATCTAACGAACGTGTTAGGTGTCGCCCAGCCCGCAGCTCGACAGATGTCTGTCAGCGAGGCGCCTTGAGCCAAAGCCCAGGAAGCGGCAACACCTCTAGTAGAGTGAGCGCGCAACCTGGGAGGACAAGGCTCACCTAGAGACTCATACGCTCTGGTGATAGCATCCACTAGCCAGTGGGCTAACCTCTGCTTGGAGACGGCCTTCCCCTTCTGCTGGCCTCCGTAACAGACAAAGAACTGATCTGAGGTTCTGAAGCTTTGCGTTCTGTCGATATAAACCCGCAGAGCGCGGACGGGACAGAGAAAAGCTAGGGCTGGGTCTGCCTCCTCCGGGGGCAGCGCTTGCAGGTTCACTACCTGGTCCGCGAAGGGAGTGGTAGGAACCTTGGGCACATATCCAAGCCGGGGTCTCAATACAACGTGAGAAAAAGCCGGCCCGAACTCCAGGCACGATTCGTCGACCGAAAAAGCTTGTAGATCCCCGACCCTCTTGAAAGAAGTCAATGCTAACAGGAGCGCTGTCTTAATGGACAGGATATTCAGCTCTACTGTCAACAGAGGCTCAAAGGGAGGACTCTGAAGAGCTCTAAGTACCAGAGCTAGGTCCCAAGAGGGTACAGAGTGCAAAACACGAGGTGGATTCAACCTCCTAGCACCCTTAAGGAATTTGATGATCAGGTCGTGCTTTCCCAAAGACTTACCTTCTACTGCATCGTGATGTGCGGCTACTGCGGCGACATACACTTTGAGGGTGGAGGGAGACAGCCTTCGCTCCAACCCATCTTGCAGGAAGGAAAGCACGACTCTGACCGAGCAAGTTCGGGGGTCCTCCTGACGGGAGGAGCACCATTCGACGAACAGGTTCCACTTCAACGCATAGAGGCGCCTCGTAGAGGGGGCTCTAGCGGAAGTGATGGTGTCTATCACTGCCTGTGGTAGGCCACCTAGAACCTCCGCGTCCCGTCCAGGGATCAGACATGGAGTCTCCAGAGGTCTGGACGCAGGTGCCATAGAGTGCCCCGTCTCTGAGAAAGCAGGTCCTTCCTCAGAGGAATGGGCCAAGGAGGTGCTGTCGCGAGGAGCATAAGTTCTGGGAACCAGGTCCGGTTGGGCCAGTACGGCGCAACTAGCAAGACCTGCTCCTCGTCCTCCCTGACTTTGCACAGTGTCTGTGCGAGAAGGCTCACTGGGGGAAACGCATATTTGCGAAGGCCCCGGGGCCAGCTGTGCGCCAGTGCATCTGTACCGAGAGATCCTTCGGTCAGAGAATAAAACCACTGGCAATGGGTCGTGTCCGGAGAGGCAAACAGATCTATCTGAGCGGCTCCGAAGATTCCCCAAATCAGCTGGACCGCCTGGGGATGGAGTCGCCATTCTCCCGGAAGAGGCGGCTGCCGTGAGAGCTCGTCGGCTGCACGGTTGAGCACACCCGGGATGTGAATGGCCCGAAGCGACCTCAGATGCTTCTGACTCCATAGGAGGAGATGGCGGGCGAGTCGCGACATACGACGGGAGCGTAGACTACCTTGATGGTTGATGTACGCAACGGTCGCAGTGCTGTCCGTACGGACCAGTACATGCTTGTGCAGAAGGAGCCCCTTGAGGCGGCACAAGGCCAAGCGTACTGCTTGCAACTCTAGGCAGTTGATATGCCAATGCAGTTGAGGCCCCGTCCACAGACCTGAAACTGCATGCCCGTTGTACGTGGCCCCCCATCCGTTGGCAGAGGCATCTGTGAAAACCACAGCGTGCCTGGACACCTGGACTAAGGGCACTCCGGCCCGTAGAAACGCAGGGTCCGACCAAGGGCCGAAGGTTTGGCGACAGTGCGGGGTAATGTTGACCCGGAACGTGCCGCTCTGCCACGCCCATCTCGGGACTCGATCGTGAAGCCAGCGCTGAAGCGGTCTCATATGCAGCAGACCGAGCGGCGTTACCGCGGCTGCGGCTGCCATATGCCCCAGGAGCCTCTGAAATTGCTTCAGTGGAACCGCTGACCTGCCATGAAAAGACTTGAGGCAGTTGAGCACTGACTGGTCGCGCTCCTCTGTGAGGCGCGCAGTCTGGCCGACCGAGTCCAACTCCATGCCGAGACAAGAGATCCTCTGCGTGGGGCAGAGCTTGCTCTTGTCCCGGTTGACCTGAAGTCCCAAACGGCTGAGGTGCCGGAGCACCATGTCCCTGTGTTCGCACAACACATCTCGCGAGTGAGCTATTATAAGCCAGTCGTCGAGATAGTTGAGGATGCGAACGCCATGTTCTATCATGGGAACAATGGCCGCCTCCACGACTTTCGTGAAGACACGGGGCAACAGGGCCAGGCCGAAGGGTAGGACCTTGTACTGATATGCTCGACCCTCGAACGCAAACCGAAGAAAAGGTCTGTGTCGAGGAAGAATCGAGACATGGAAGTACGCGTCCTTCAGGTCGATCGCTGCAAACCAATCCCGGGGACGGATGCATTCGAAGATGCGCTTCTGCGTGAGCATCTTGAACGGGAGCTTGTGCAGGGCCCGATTCAAAACTCGCAGGTCCAGGATCGGCCGTAACCCCCCGGATTTCTTGGGTACGATGAAGTAAGGGCTGTAGAACCCAGACCTCATCTCGGCTGGAGGGCCGGCTCGAACGCGTCCTTCGCCAGCAGGGCGTCGATCTCTTTCCTCAAGACAGGGGCATCGACAATCCGCACCCGGGTGAAGTGGACGCCCCTGTACTTGGGAGGCCGGCGGGCAAACTGAATTGCATAGCCGAGCCGGATGGTACGGATGAGCCAGCGGGACGGCCTCGGAAGCGCTAGCCAGGCTTCGAGAGACCGTACCAACGAGCCCACCCGGACCACCGGCGTACCCCCGGAGGGGCAGCGAGGTGGAAGACAGGGACCGGACTCCGGAGGCAATGCAGCGGCCGAGAGAGGGGTCTGAGTGTGCGGAGCAACACCAACCTGTTTCCACCGGGGAGCAGACAGCAGGGAAGGCCTGGAGGCGTTCGGCTGCTGGCTGACCCGAGGCGAAGGAAGGAGGGGAAACGAGGAGCGAGGCTCGGGGGCGTCGAGTCCTGGTTTCCGCACCTCCTTGCCCAGTGAGAGACGAGAGTGACGAGGCCGTGGCGGCGTCACTGACATCTGAGCGCTGGGGCGAGGGGAATGAGAGCGGCGAGGCAACGTGGCGGCGCACACTGTCATTCTCCTCTTGGACGGAGGTGACTGAACTATGACTGCCAGTCCCGACCGTGAGGGGAAACGAGGAACGAGGCCCGGGGGCATCGAGTCCTGGTTTCCCCTCACCCAGCGAGAGACGAGAGTGACGAGGCCGTGGCGGTGTCACTGTCATCTGAGCGCTGGGGCCCGTGAACGACTCAGAGGAAGTGGACTGCTCAAACTTTGGGTACCGCTGATTACAGGATAACCAGCGGCGGAACAGAAACGAAATTCTCCACCCGGCCCTCCCCCGGGGGAAGGAGTGGTGATGACACGCACTCCCAAGAGCAGAACGTCACATACTCTGGGTCGCTCCTCTCAGGGTTGTTTCCCTTCCCTTTGCTGGGGAAAAAAAACAACTCCGAGCGGGCTGGTTTTGAGGTGCCTCTGGACCACCAGTGTGGACATCGTCTAACCGAGGGCCAGCACTGTGACTAATCACGGTCAGTCACTAAGCACAGCTCAACTCCGAGTTAGAACTACGCACGTGCAGTGGTAGTGAGAGAGGAAAAACTTCTGCAGATTTAGGCATGTTTGGCTTGCCATATTGGCACCAAAATGCTTTCATACTGCCAAAATTCTTCACACACATCCAGGCACTTTAGAACAGCCCAGGAAAGTGTGGCTGCTAAGTCTGAATCTTCAGCATGAGCACACCCCACTATAGTAGGAACTCAGCATCATTTTCAGAGTATAACAGCCCTCTCTCCGATGTAGCGATCGACATCTGTCCTCCCTGGGGCCCCGAATGAAATGCCTGGTCCCTCATGAGAAGGACCAGAAACCCATCCGAAAGCCTCGACGGCACACGGCACGCTGAACGGCTCCAGCCTCTACGAAAAAGGGGAGACGAACAACGTGCCGACGTGGTCATGCACTCCTGAGAGAACGTGAACCACCCACGAACGCAGTCTCAACACACTGATTAGGCATGTGAAACGGTGATCGTGGCCGTCAACCAGGCATGCAAGATAGTGAACGTGGCCATCGCTTCGATGACACACGGCACGCTGGGCGCTCAAGCCTTCAGGCAGGCGAACAACGTGCCGACGTGGTCATGCTCTCATAAGAAAGCATAAACCACCCACGAACACAGTCTCAGCATGTTTGCGATGCGCTAGAGGAGTGAGTGGTTCGTGCTCACTGAAACCCTCAGATCACCAATGTTATTCGCCAAAGCAGCCCTCTTCTGGTGCACCAGAAGAGAAACTAGATCGGGAAATAAGCAAAGGGACTCACCTCATAGAGGCAGGCGAGTCTTGATCTTGACCGCGCATCTTGAGCGCCGAATGACGCGCGCTGGGTTGCCGTGACAACCCGCGCTGTCAGCCGGCGCTCGACGGCACACGGCACGCTGAGCGCCTCAAGCCTTTACGAGAAAGGGGAGACGGACAACGTGCCGACGTGGTCATGCACTCCTGAGAGAACATGAACCACCCACGAACGTAGTCCCACACACTGATTAGGCATGTGAAACAATGAACGTGGCCGTCAAATAAGGACAGGAAACGATCGCATCCAGAAACACACGGATGAAACGTCATCCTGAAAAGGACGCGATCTTCACCCGTGTTGCTCTTTCACAGAAAAAACACTCTCTTAATTGTGCTGAAGCACACAGGGATAACCGCGGCAGCACAGCGGGGAAACTGCAAGCCCGCTGTGCGCACTCAACCGAATACCAGCTGTGACAACAGCTCTTTGAAAAAAGGCAGATCGCTTGAAGCAGCAGCTGGCACCCGGGAGATCGCGAAGATCGCTGAAGCGCCGTCACACCAACACAGAGAGGTCTTCCGAGAAACAGCAGACTCGTTGAGCGTGAAGACAAACACAATCTTGAAGCTCATCACTCAGAGGACACTACCGGTCGGCTCCGAAGGTAAAAGCAAATGTGTATGCGCTCGCTTCCGCTTTATACCCGCACTGACAGGCGGGGCGCGGAATGCAAGTCCTGCATGCCAATATTCATTGGCTCGTTTTAATTCACTCGAAGGCAATTGGTCTCCCTAGCGTGATCCCAATTCGTTGGAAACTCCTCCGACGAGACGTAGGAGTTCCCTAACGAAAGGGAATCGTAGTTTTTGTTATTTTTGGACCAAAATGTATTTCCGATGCTTCAAAACATTCTAACTAACCCACTGATCTCACATGGACTACTTTGATGATGTCTTTATTTCCTTTCTGGACAAGGACAGTATACCGTGCATACATTTTCAATGGAGGGACAGAAAGCTCTCGGACTAAATCTAAAATATCTTAAACTGTGTTCCGAAGATGAACGGAGGTCTTACGGGCTTGGAACGACATGAGGGTGAGTCATTAATGAAATAATTATCATTTTTGGGTGAACTAACCCTTTAAGGATGAAACTTTCTTAATTATTTAGTTGAAAACCTAGCATATATTGTACATACAAGAATACACATAACTGAACATGTCAGGGGTACATAGAATGAAAAAGAAAAAAATATTATAAAAACCCTTTTTTTTACAGGTTAAAAGAAAATTCATTCCAGTTGACTTGAATCAAATTACTAATATAATAATGAGCAGTACATTTTTAGAAGTCGTCTGCTAAAGATATCAAATGTGATATTTGGGTATTTTAATGTGCTGAATTTAAATTTGACAATTAAAACAACTGATTGGCTACTGTTTCCCAGACATGTACAGATATTTCGATATTTTACATTTTACATCTATGTATATAGTGTAGATAGTAGGCTTACCTTTCACCTGTCCTGTTTATGTCACATTTTTAAAACTTAGCAAAAGGATTATATAAATCAAATATATTATGAAACAAAATGAACAAAAACAAAACATTAAGTACCTAGTTCCCTTTCGCACTGCGGCGATGGGGAATGCCCTCCATGTGAACCGGTGTCTGAAAAGCTATCCAATCACAGCAATCGATATTGACCGGCGTATGACAATACAACCCATGACGTCACTACTAAAGCGACCCGGAAGTATAAAAGGGGTGCCTAGAGAACATGTCATCCTCTTTTTGTCTTCAGGGACTGTTTTGTTTGTAAGCTTCAACCTGAAAACTTCAAAAGGTAATCATGGCTTGTGAAAAACACTTCAGGAAGTGTGTGGATTCGTTTCTAAGATATTGACACTTGATGACACACACAACTTGTGCATTTACTGTTTGGGCTCAGAGCAAGCACGATCAGTTCTTGAGGGAACTGCTTGTGCCAACTGTGAGTTTTTTCCCTTGAGAATACTCCGCTTTCGTCTGGCCCTCTGGGACAGGCATCTGTGCCAGGTGATTCAGGTCCCCACTCGCACTGAGGCAGAGCAGAGATTTGAATCGTTTGGTTTCAGAGTTTGAGAGAGTTGTTTATCTCACGAGTTTGAGCTGCCGGATGAGGACGTGTTGTCACTAACATCCTCTGATCTGACAGCGAGTTCTCTGCTGGCAGCCCAAGAAAGCAAGAGTTGGCTGATGAAGGTGAAAAGGATTTACAACCCGAACCTTCACAGCCACAGCCATGAGTTGTGAGTGTTAAGTCTCACAGAGACTTTGCTGCCGTAGGAGCGCCTGAGGGAAGACAATGCTAGTGGCAGACTTTACGGACGGTTTCTTTCCAACCATAATGCTCCAGCTCCTGTGAGCCTTCCATTCCTGCCCTGTCTACACAATGAGATCGAAAAGGCATGGAAGAACCCGTGTTCAGTGCGCATCCATCGCCATCAGCGAACAAACGTTGATGTTGAGGGGATGCGTGAACACGGGTATGTGTCGATGTCTCAATTGATGAGAGGTTCGCGAACTATCTCGCGGGCCAGGCATCGACACTAAGTGCTCTGGCCCTGCCTTTTAAACAAACATTGCGCTTAAATGGCAGGGCATACTAACACAGTCTCATCCCAAGACGTCAAATAACTGACGCTTTTGACCATACGTCAACATCCAACGTTTTAGGGTACCCTTTAACGTCAGTTAGATGACGATCCTGGGGCGTCATCCAACTGACGCTTTACCTTTAACGTCAGTTAGATGACGCGGGTAGGTTTAGGTCTGGGGTAGGGTTAGGATTAGATAGCGTCATCTAACTGACGTTAAAGGGTACCCTAAAACGTCGGTTGTTGACGTATGGTCAAAAGCGTCAGTTGGTTGACGTCTTGGGATGAGACTGCGCTGGGCATACGCGATTGCCGTAACTGTTCGCGTCAGGGAGAATGGAGGAAGAGGCCAGGAGGGGCTGAAAAAGCCAAGTTGAAAAAGAGAAAGGCATTGGAGGAGGATGCTGCTAAATGTGCCAAGCTTACAGATTTATTTTCAAGAGGACAAACACAACTGGCAACAGGTAAAGAGAGATAGACCTGTAATGATTAGCATTAGCAACGCTGCAACGTAATTATTACACTGTAAAAAAAAAAATCCTAATTTCACAGAAAATAACTGTGATTTTTTGATGATCATTTTCTTTAATTTTAAATTGTACTCAAAACACTGTAAAATTACAAATAATATCTGTAAAATAAAAATGCAGCTGTTATTTTAGGTATTGTGACATTAATGACAAATTCCAGTCATTCACATATTTTATACAGAAAATTGATTGTATTTTTCATACAGTATTTTTTCTGTTTTCTTAAATTACATAAAAATGTATGTAAAATTACAAATATAATCTGTAATTAAACAGTAAGAAAACAGTTAAATGATGAAACGGCTAAATGACTGGCAGCCCAAAAAAACTGTAACATTAAAGGAGCCGTATGTAGGATTGTGGCCAAAACTGGTACTGCAATCACTTTAAAAATACCATAGAGCGCTGTATCCCCTCCCCCTACCCCCTGACTCGAGGTTGCCAGATTAGCTGCAGGATTCAGCAGAAACGTAGGCTGCTTCCAATGGCAAGTGACGACGAGATGTACACAGTAAGTTTTTGGTGTGTTGAGGGGTGTTGAGCTGGGTGTTAAGGTGCTGGGGCCATAATAGCTGAAGAGATAAGCGTTTTTGATTTGTTATTTAATTTGATTTTATTTCGTTATTTTGAACATATAAATACAATTGCAATTAAAAAAAATGTCTGTGGAAAAATAAATGTATAATAGTAAAACAAAACCAAAAACATATAACCACAAAATAAAAGTTCCTTATTTTTAAAGACGAAAAAAAAAAATCGATTTACAAGTGCTAAAGTTTTTGTCATAAGCGGGCTAACAAATAACCAAAACATTTACCACAGCAATTATAACGCCGGACAAATTCAATATCACCAATGGCTATCACAGGGTTGTTTTCAGTTTCATCATAAAATATTGTTAGAGTAACTAAACTTGATTAGCAATGTTCATACAGGTCAACTTGCAGCATGTGTAACTTAGTCCACGATATACGCGAAGAACGAATGACGAATAATTTTTTCTGAGGTAAAGTTAGGCGTCTGTCTCAATTACGCTTCAAATTGCCATAATGGGAGTGGTAATGTTGTTTTCCTCTGCGTCTCAGCATAAGGACAGAGAAACTGGCTCTTATAATACATTGCTAATGTTAGCATACGTCCATGTGAGCTTACGTTACGTTACTTTGCACGAACATGCATAACTTTGTTCGACTGTCATGAATATATCAAATATCCATTGACATCAAGTACAAGTTAGCCAAGCATAGATAATTCTTACCTGTCCAGGAGAAAATTAGCAACGTTGGCGTCTGTGTTCAAATACTTCTCCGTTTTCAGCCGTCTCCATCTTTCAAAAGCATCTCCAATGCAAATTCTGGTTTTATTTCTGACTTTGTCACGATGAATTTCTGAATCATAACGAGGTCTTTTTGATTTAGTAACGTTAGACATCTTTATCCGACTACAGTTAGGGTAGATTAAAGCAAAGCTGGCAACCCGGATCCCGAAACACTACTGACTTCGTGATTGGTGGATAGGTGGAGGGTGGCGCATCAGACCAAAACACAACATAACAACATCAACATCAGCTGAGGGCTGCAAGTCCACTTTTTAAATGACAATATCCTAGCCATACTACTGTTGTCAGTGATATAAGTATTTGAAATGAACATGATTTCTTAATGTCTAGTGACATATTAGGGCCTTTTAATGATTAATTGAAATACATTTTTTACATACAGCTCCTTTAAAGTAAAACATCATAAATTAAATAAACTGGAAAACACTGTTATTTCACAGGTATTTCCTGCATTATTATGATCAAATACCTTCATTGTAAAAAAAATCGTGAAAAAGGGTAAAATGACTGGCAGCTACGGCTGCCAAACAAAAACCATAAAATTAAAGTAAAATTTTCTATTTTAAATAAACCAAAAAAAAAAAATACTGTTATTTCACAGGTATTTCCTGCATTATTATGATCAAATACCTTCATTGTAAAAAAATCATAAAAAAGGGTCAAATGACTGGCAGCTATGGCTGCCAAACAAAAACCATAAAATTAAAGTAAAATATGCGCATTTAAATAAAGTGCAAAAAACTTTAACAGAAATTTGATGTCACCATGATTGAGATCAGTGTTTGCTTTAGTTGGGCTCTTGACCCTTGAGTTTTGAACATTAGTTTTTTTCTGGCTGCTTTAACTGTGTTTTTGATACACATTTGCTATGGCAAGAAATGCAGGAGAAAATATCAGATGATGTTGGTCATTTATTGATGATGTTATAGTCATCATATTTTGACCCGATTCACTGATATGGACAGTGAAATTTCTGAATATGTTAGTTGAGATATATAAATGGACTTTAGTTTAAAACAAAGTCTATTATTAATATCAAAAGTTTTCCCTTGAAATATTGAAACATCAATATTAAAACAATCTGAAATTTAAAAAAAAAAATTTATTATAAAGAAAACGTTTTTAGCCGAATTATTTTTTAGGAGTATAGAGACATCAATAATCTCATGAATGAGTATGAATCTCAACAATGGTGACAATCAACAAAGCCTTTATGTGACTTTATAGTAGTTCAGAGGTGATCACCAGTGTTGTGATTCGTACGCTGATTCTTGATGTCTGTGTGAGTCTGTATGATCCTGTCAAAACATTTTCTGTATAATGACTAAATAAAATCTTAGTATCATAGCGCTGCATGATCTTCTATAGCAGTATAGGCATGCAAAATAAACAATTAGTATTTAACAACTTAATTAGATATTATACTACAGGTGGTATCAATAATCCATGCAACTACATGATGAGTTATCACTAATAAGTGACCAAGATCTTCTGATCTGAGTTTCTCTTGGATTCCTACCATAACAAATATATATCAGAGACACATAGTTAAAGCAGCCAGATAAAGAGTAATGTTAAAACCAAACGGTCAAGAGCCCAACTAAAGCAAACACTGATCTCCATCACGGTAACATCAAACTTTATTATTTTCAATAAGACATCAACTTCTAAACCTCTGTTAATTCTCAATAAGAATGTTAGTATGAGAGAAATAAAGTCTGGATTGTAATAAGTGAGGATGCAGAGATCTTGAGAAATCTGTTAGTGTTTAATGGTCTGTTGGGATGTAAATTGTTTCTGTATGATGTGTTTTGTGTGTCACCATTGTGTTGAAGAGTAGAGCCTGTGCTTCAGTCCAGGATGAGCAGCATAACAATGATGAAATGCCTCATGTTCCTTTATTTAACAGACAGCAACTGTGTAGTTGCTGATGCAGTTACATATAGTCACAGTGAATCATGCATGTAGTTACCTAAATGTTTTTTAGTAAAAAATTCAGGAAATATGTGAAATAACTGTGTTTCTGTTAAAAAGCTTAATGAAGATTTCTGCTTTTGCACTTATTTAAGTTAGGATATTTTACATTAATTTTATGGTTTTTGAATGGCAAAACATTGCTGACAGCAGAGATGTATAAAGTACTAGAGACCCAGACTTGAGTAAAAGTACAAGTGCTCTATCAAAAAAGTGACTTGAGTAGAAGTTGAAGTGCTCTCTAAGCACCCTACTTAAGTGGAAGTACTAAAGTATTCAACATTTTTTTTACTTAAGTATTGCAAGTAGTTTAAAAGAAAATTTACTACTCAAGTACTGAAAGTAAAAGTACAAGTATTGTATTATGTAGTAAAGCATCTCACCCTTCTCCCTGCTTGTGCCTTTTTTCTCCACAGCTTATTGGGTATTTATCTGCATGTTACAGCAATATCTGAAAGCTTTATTTCAGGGAGTTCCTGGAATGTCACATATGGTTCTTCTTCATGTGTTCCATATATGGACTAATGTGCACAGGGCGCCCTCAGACTGCCAATATGGATTGAAAATACAGTATATCAGAGTGCTCATAATTACATCGGCCCATTTTGGGTATAAATTCAATAAATATTATTCCTCTCTAAAGACATCTGACGTAAATCTATGAAAATCTATCAATATTAAACTGCACAAGCTAAAAGCCCTGAGGGACATTGTTTGGTCAAGCGCTTTCATGACACGGGAGGGGTTTTTTTTTAATGGGAGCGGCTGACGCTCATAATTCATATTAAAGGTATCGACTCATTTTATCATTACTCCTGACACAAATTAAAAAATAACTGTCACTATAAGTTTCTCAGAATAAAATAGTGGTCAAATACTAAACCTTGAGTCTTATATCTTTTTAATGTTGTAGTTTGTCAAGGTATTAACATTAAATTTAATAGTAACTTTGAACTATTAAAAACAAAGAACGATTCAGTGCGTCGGCGTCCTCGCACATTCTATATGAATTATCTTTCACTCCAACAAATGAAAACACCGCCACCGGCGCCACGATCACTCGAAGTTGAAGGTGGTGTTTCTGGTTCTTCCATCTCGAAAAAAATTAACAAATCTCAAGTGTTCTCAATGGAGGCAGGCAGCAAAGCGGGAGGCAGAACGGGAGTACGAGCGCGCGCGCTCTTCTTGATCGCTTGAATCCCTCAATGATGAGCCAGGTTCATTAAACCTGTTGACAGAGCCATCTACCGCTCTGGCACTGATTATGTGGGTTTGGAATGATTCAACATTTTTATAATTGTAACGAGTAACGATGCAGCACATAAAAAATGTATCGGAGTAGAAGTATTAAACTCATCGAAAATATGTACTGAAGTAAAAGTGGAAGTAGGAGAAAAAAAGAATACTCTACTAAAGTACAGATACAGCCTTTTAGTACTTAAGTACAGTAGTGAAGTAGTTCTACTTCGTTACTATACATCTCTGGCTGACAGTCATTGACTTTTTTATTGGATTGTTTTTACAGTTAGGGTGTTTGATCGTAATCATCCAGATAATAGCTGTAAAATAACAGTGTTTTTTCTGTAAAACATTTAAGAAAAATATCTGTAAAAGTTTTTTTGCACATAATTTAAATTAGGATATTTTACTTTATTTTTTACGGTTTTTGTTTGGCAGCCGTAGCTGCCAGTCATTTGACCCTTTTTTTTACGATTTTATTCTTTAAAGTGTAGGCAAATACCGTTGTAGTACCGTTGTATTGTCAACCCATTCACAAGCAAAATATTAAATGTAATTAAGGAGAGACATGGCAGGCAAAAACATAGTTCCCTTTCGTAGTCACTCCGAGTTACGTCGGATGACGGAGAATGGGGGTTTCGCCTAGAAAGCCAGTCCTCTTCGAGTATTAAAAAACGAGCCAATGGCAAGGAAATGCCATGGGTCTGCGGAATTTGCATAGCGTATCCCCGCCTCACCACGTGGGTATAAAGGGAGGATGCGGACGCAAACGCAGCTATGTTTTTCGCTTCGGAGCCAAGATAATCTCTTCACTCCACAAGCCAAATCCTGAGTATTTTCAGTGACTACATCTCTTCGAGACGAGCGAACTCTCTGGTGTTGGTGTGACGGCGGTATCCAGCGAGTTTCATATTGCCTGCGATCTGAGCAGTGGTCTGCCGGTCTGTGTGTCTCTCCCTGGTCGCTTCAACATCCGCAGAGTTTTTTCCTCTCACTAAAAGAGCGTGCACGCGGCACGTCTTTTTAAAGACGCGTCTTTCTAAAGACGATCTGCCCGTGTATTTCTGAGTGCGGTATTCTGATAGATTCAGCTGTTGGGCGCGAGCGCTGTTTGGCGTGTCTGGGCTTTGATCACGCTCAGACAGCGCTCGTGGGTGTGTCACGTTCTCTCAGTGGGAACGTGACCATCGCAATGTATACGGTCGAGACTCCGTGAGCTCAATAGAGTGAGAGTCCCCTCATCCACCACCCGATCTATTTTTCTCCACGTGAGATAATACTTCGGCTGGTGGCCAGGGTGACTAAGACGTCAGGTCTGGAACTAAACCGACGAAAAATCCTCGGTCCACACCCCGTCTTTCACGTTGCAACCCACGTGGTCCCGAGTGGGTTCGCCGGCCTGCCCGTGGGCCCGCGTTCTCATTCGGTCCACCAGCTGATGAAATCATGTTTATCCCCGCATCACAAGGTGAGCTGGAGTCCTCTGGAGATGGCTCGTCTGTGCTGCTGTCCTCGGATGTGCTAGCATAGCGAGCTTGATTCAGAATTCACAGCTATGCTTTCCCGGGCTGCCACGAGTATCGGGTTTGTGTGGAAAATTCTGCCATATCCCGAGCACTTGAGGCTGATGATTGGTTTTTGGGGGTGGCGAACCCAAATCCTTTCTACCCGGATGTGCATGAAGAGGCCATGAGATCGTGAAAGTCTCCTTTGACTTTTCCCGACTGCTCTGCGGCCTCTTCCGCCTTCTCTGCCCTCGTAGAGGCCGCAGTCTACGGTACACTGGGGTTCCCCCCTGTGGAGTGTTCTGTGGCAACACTTAGGTGTCCCCACAGCGCCTCCACCTGGCGTGGCAACCCTAAGCACCCCTCCAATGCCTGTAGGTTCTTGTCTACTCCGGTCGCGGGGACCTATAGAGCTGCGGGGCAGGCTGCCACCTCACGGTGTGTTATTGCCATCCTTCTGGGTGTTCAATGACATGCACGAGGGTAGGGCTGATTCAGGGCTCATCCTTGAGCTGCCTGCCGTCACCGACCTTGCTCTACGAGCGACGAAGGTGACCGCACGCTCCCTGAGTCAGGTGATGTCCACATGTGTGGTCAGACATTTCTGGCTTAACCTGGTTGATGTGCGCGAGGCTGAGTGAACCAGTTTCCTCAACTTCCCCATATCCCAGGCTGGCCTCTTCGGCGGCGCGGTCGAGAACTCTGCCCAACAGTTCTCGGCCGCCCAGAAGTGGACTGTGGCTTTTTTTCTGACCCTGCGGCTTCTGCTGCCAATCAGCCGGCGGCTCAGACGCTTCAGTCCGCTTGCCGTCGAATGCGCCCTCCTGCGACTTCCGCCCCCTCCCGCCCGGCCCCAGCAGCACCGGTGCCCCTGCCGTACCAGCCCCGCAGCCCCGCTGTACGCCAGGCTATGCGGCGCTCCCGTTACGGGCAGCTCAGATATGGCTTGCAGTTCTTCAGGGAGTGGTTGCAGGCCCACTCCTTCCCCCGGTGGAGGGCTGGGGGAGAATCTTTCAAACAAAGAGCTGCATCCCATCTCTGAGAACACAGAGCCGGACGGCAGTGCGCGACGCCCCCGAGCCTCGCCACTCTCGTTCCCCTCTGTCTCTGAGGGTGCGGATGACAGTGCGTGCCGTCTCCAGACCACACCACTCTCGTCCCCCTCTATCGCCAGACCCCTGGCAGAGCAGACCCCCACGGAACGCTGGTCCTTCCCTGGTCTCCTCTGTCAGGACGCCTTTTTTTCGAATGTGTTCGGCCCCAGGATTGGTTTGCAGCGATAGACCTGAAGGACGCCTACTTCATGTCTCCATTTTACCTCGACACAGACCGTTTCTTCGGTTTGCTTTCGAGGAGCAGGCATACCAGTACGCGGTTCTCCCATTCGAGCTGGCTCTGTCAAAGAGACCTAGTGCTCCGGCACCTAGCCCGTCTGGGCCTTCGGGTCAACTGGGAGAAGAGTAAACTTTGCCTCGTGCAGAGGATCTCTTTTCTCGGTATGGAGATGGGCCATGTCCGCGCAGCTTACGAGCGAGCGCGCACACTCCCTGCTGACTTGTCTTCGACAGTTCGAGGGCAAGAGTGCGGTCCCACTGAAACTTTTTCAGAGGCTCCTGGGGCATATGGCATCCGCAGCCGCGACAACGCCACTCGGATTGCTTCATATGAGACCGCTTCAGCTGTGGCTTCGCGATCGAGTCCCGAGGTGGGCATGGCATCGCGGTACGCTCAGAGTTCTAATAACTCCGACCTGCCGTCAGACCTTCACCCCGTGGCGGAACCTCAGCCTTCTACGGGCCGGAGTTCCCCTAGAACGAGTTTCCAGGCATGTTGTTGTCTCCACAGATGCCTCTGCCACGGGCTGGGGCGCCATGTGCAATGGATATGCAGCCGTGGGCTCCTGGACAGGACCCCAGCGCCTCATGCATGTCAATTGCCTCGAGTTGCTGGCAGTACGCCTTGCCCTGCACCGCTTCCATGTGTTGCTCCAGGGTCAACACGTACTAGTCCGTTCAGACAATACCGCGACTGTAGCATACATCAACCATCAAGGTGGTCTACGCTCCAGCCGTATGTCGCAACTCGCACGCCACCTCCTCTTATGGAGTCAGAAGCACCTGAGGTCCCTTCGTGCTATTTACATTCCTGGAGTGCGGAACCTTGCAGCCGACGAGCTGTCACGGCTCCGACCTACCTCTGGCGAATGGCGACTCCATCCCCAGTCGGTCCAGCTGATATGGGACCAGTTCGGGGACGCACAGATAGATCTGTTTGCCTCCCACGACTCATCCCATTGCGCCCTGTATTACTCCCTGTCCGAGGGCACGCTCGGCACGGATGCACTGGCGCACAGCTGGCCGCAGGGCCTACGCAAGTATGCGTTTCCCCCAGTGAGCCTTCTCGCACGGACTCTGTGCAAGATCAGGGAGGACGAGGAGCAGGTTATCTTGGTCGTCCCATACTGGCCCACCAAGACCTGGTTCTCCGAACTGATACTCCTCGCGACAGCACCTCCTTGGCCAATTCCTCTGAGGAAGGACCTCCTTTCTCAGAGACGGGGCACCCTATGGCACCCTCGTCCCGATCTTTGGAGACTCCACGTATGGCTCCTGGACGGGATGAGGCAGGTTTGAGTACCCTGCCACCTGCGGTGGCGGCTACCATCACTTCCGCTAGAGCGTTGTCCACGAGACACGTCTACGCGTTGAAGTGGAACCTCTTCGTCAACTGGTGCTCTTCTCGCCGAGAAGACCCCAGGAGATGCTCGATCAGTGTCGTGCTTTCCTTCCTGCAAGACGGGTTGGAGCGAAGGCTGTCTCCCTCCACCCTGAAGGTGTATGTGGCCGCTATCGCCGCTTATCACGAAGCAGTTGAAGGTAAGTCTCTTGGAAAGCACGACCTGATCATCAGGTTCCTGAGAGGAGCGAGGAGACTGAATCCTCCTCACTCTCCTCTCGTTCCCTCTTGGGACCTCTCAGTGGTCTTAAATGCCCTTTGAGCCTCTGCAATCAGTTGAGATTAAGTTTCTGTCAATGAAGACAGCGCTCCTGGTTGCACTGGCCTCCATCAAGAGGGTAGGGGACCTGCACGCATTCTCCGTTGACGAAGGGTGCCTGGAGTTCGGGTCGGCTCTCTCTCACGTGATCCTGAGACCCCGGCTCGGATATGTGCCCAAGGTTCCTACCACTCCCTTCCGGGACCAGGTGGTGAACCTGCAAGCGCTGCCCCGGGAGGAGGCAGACCCAGCCTTGGCACTGCTCTGTCCAGTACGCGCCCTCCGTGCTTACGTAGACAGGACGCAGTGTTTCAGGACCTCAGACCAGCTCTTTGTCTGTTATGGTGGGAAGCTGAAGGGAAAGGCTCTCTCCAAGCAAAGGTTGTCTCACTGGATAGTGGACGCCATTGCCTTGGCATACCAGCAGCAAGGTCGACCGTGCCCCCTTGGTGTGACCGCCCACTCCACCCGGAGTGTGGCGTCCTCTTGGGCTCTAGCGCATGGCACCTCGCTAACAGACATCTGCAGAGCTGCAGGCTGGGCGACACCTAACACATTCGCCAGATTTTACAATCTCCGAGTGGAGCCAGTCTCCACCCATGTACTGTCTTTTTAAAGCTAACATGGGAGCTGTTCAGGTGTCTTCGCTTGCTCGCCATTCCACTCCACTGACTGGATACATGCGATATTTCCTCAGGCAGTCTTCCCCTCTGAAGCCCTGAGTTCCTCCAGCACTGTTGATGCTAGCGCCAGTGTCTATTGCCTGTGCGTCGGCTAGGTGCCTCCGTGTGCATGGTTCCTCCCCTGAGTAACCCCCACATGAGTATTTCCACTGTAAGCCTCCTTTGAGCATGTGTTTTTCCCTTGGCAAGCCACCTTGCCACTCCTGGAGTTGAAATTCTAGCCACTCTACGGGTTGGTACTCCAGTGTTCCCCCATATGTAGCCCCCCGGGGCCATATGTGTTTTCGTAAGTCCTTCCTATGGGTAGGCATACTGCGGCATATCTCCTCTGAGATATGCTCCCCAGTGTACCTTGGTATCCCTGTGCTAGTAGGACTCCTCGTCCGTGCTTAGTTCACGACAGGGGTTTAGACTTTCGCAGGGCACTGGAAGACAGCTGTGAAGGTGGCGTGATTTCACGGGAACCCCCATTCTCCGTCATCCGACGTAACTCTGAGTGACTACGAAAGGGAACGTCTCGGTTACGGATGTAACCCTCGTTCCCTGAGTAGGGAACGGAGACGTTACGTCTCCCTGCCACTTCCGCTGTACCGCTGGGTAGACGCCTGAGTTCAGTCTCGGCTCCTCAGCGAAGACATAGCTGCGTTTGCGTCCGCATCCTCCCTTTATACCCACGTGGTGAGGCGGGGATACGCTATGCAAATTCCGCAGACCCATGGCATTTCCTTGCCATTGGCTCGTTTTTTAATACTCGAAGAGGACTGGCTTTCTAGGCGAAACCCCCATTCTCCGTCATCCGACGTAACGTCGTTCATCCTACTCAGGGAACGAGGGTTACATCCGTAACCGAGACGTTTTTTTACTGGTCAATTTTGAGATTTCGGGATATTTGTCTTCTTTCAGACTTGTGGTAAAAAAAAAGTCTGAAATACATATTTAGGTCTTTATCTTACTACACTTTGTCTGTTTGCGTCTGTAGATTTCTCATAAATTCATCAAAAGTTGGCGATCTAAATCATCCCGCTGCTCCGCGATCGCTGTGTGCACTGTCATCACACACACCATTAGAAAGCTCTCTCTCTCTCTCCTGTACAACGCTGTGGGATCCAAATATGTTCATTTCCTTTTTATCAGCAACCAATCGTGAAAGTAAAAGGGGGGATTTAACTCTGAATGCGCAATCTCATTGGCTGCTGCTAAATCTTTAAAGCCCATTTTCTCAAAATGACTTTTCTATCATACTCCAAGTCCAAAATCTCCACTTCAGTAGCACCGATATACACCAAACTTTCCAGTCATGTACCTAGTTATATTATGAAGACATTTACCGAGGGATTTGTAAATATATTATTCGTAGCCTGATTTATATAACATTTTATTCCAAAAAACATGGCGAAAATAATTTAAGGCTATTCAAGTCAAGTCATCTTCATTTATATAGCGCTTTTAACAATGGATTGTTCCAAAGCAGCTTTAGCTATTGACAGTATATTCTGATTTACAGGATAACAAAAGTAGATATCCATAAATCCCTCTGTAATTTTAAGAAAGAGCAGTATATGACGGTATGATAAACCAAAATGTATTGTTTGTTCAGAAGTGGGTGTAGTAAAGGAGATACCCATGCAGAAAAATTATAATGGCCATGATATTTTTTGTTAACTTCTCAGCTTAAGTGAATTATTATTTAACCTTTACATTATTGTTGAATCAAGGTATTAATAAAAACTACACAATAGTAAGAGCTGAACTGTTGCTTCATTTCTCCAATTTCCACCACCATGGAAAAAGAGGGCCGGTCTTGGGCCTGAAACTCCCGGGCTGAAAAGTGGCCCCACTCCGGCCCTGCCGGATAGCCTATCATGGAAACTAGAGCCAATCAACCATATTAAGCATCATTTTCATTTTCAGTGACTTTATTTCGATGACTCAATGTTGGACAACATGGTTAACGACTTAGGAATGGAAACGGATATGAGTATGGAGAGTAAGACTAGTTCAAGATCTGCAGTTAGTAAAGTCATTGAACTCCAAGTTTGTGTCTGTGGCTGGAGCAAGGCGACAACGGTCAGGGGTTTGAAGATTCATCAGGGGAAAATGAAATGCTTGAGGGAGAAGGGACAAGGGCCTCGCATTGATCAGTACTTCTTACGAAGTCAGTCAAGTCAAGTCAGTCGAATAAAATCCAGCGACAGGAAGCAAACCACTGCTCGCAGGATATCAGCACCCCTGCAATAGAGGAGAGGAGGGTTTGCACAGTTAGTGATGAACATATTGATACTTGTGAACCCGGTCAGACTAACCAGCATAAGAGAGAAAAGAACTTCAACGGGCATAGGCCTGGAGTTAGATGGCCAAGAACTTGTGAGAAAACTGCATGGGACACGGTAAACACAGATCTATGCGTTGCATTGGAAAGATTAACTGGTACAGTTGAAAAGAAGCTGGATACATTTGGGGACATCATTTACGCATATGGAAGTGAGAGGTTTGGTGTGGAAAAAAGGAAGGTAAAAGTACAAACTACTCCTGGAATGTCTAGACGGCAGCAGAAAATTGAAGGGTTAGTTAGAGAAAGTAGACAGCTGAGGAAGCAATGGAAAAGAGCAGAACAAAGTCAGAAGGAGGGACTCAATCTCTTACAAAGGGCCATAAAAGAAGCTGGCAACATTACGCAGAACTGAGCGCCTACGGAAATGGTACAAAAAGAAGGAACGTGCGAGGGCTAATTTCTATAAAGACCCATTCAAATTCGTAAAGAAGTTATTCACCAGTGAGAAGAATGGCATTTTAAAAGCATCTAGGGTTGAGCTAGAGAGATATTTGGATGAAACCCATACAGATGCAAAAAGGCATGAGCCTATGTCAATTCCATCAGACATCCCACCTATCAATCCACCAGAATACCAAATGGAGGTCTGTGCACCTAAGTGGTAAGAGGTAGAGCAGGATGTGAGAAAGGCAAGGGCTTCATTATCTCCAGGGCCTAATGGAGTTCCGTACAGAGTGTACAAGAGTGCTTCACGAGTTCAACGAATTCTGTGGAAATTGATAAAAGTGGCATGGGAAAAACAGGTTGTACCTAGAGCATGGCGCAGAGCAGGTGGAGTCTTTATACCTAAAGAAAAAGATGCTACACGCATCAGTCAGTTTCGTCCTATTTCACTATTAAACGTAGAAAGTAAGATTTTCTTCAGCATTATTGCTCAGAAATTGTCAACCTACCTATTAAAGAATGACTTCATTGACACTTCAGTTCAAAAAGCGGGCATTCCAGGCTTATCAGGATGCTTAAAACATATCAATGTTATCTGGCAACGAATTCAATCAGCTAAAAAGGAAAGGAAGGAGCTCCATGTGACATTCCTGGATTTGGCTAATGCATATGGTTCAGTGCCATATGAGCTTCTTTGGGCAGCATTTGATTTTTTCAGAGTACCAATGTCAATAACAAATTTAGTGAAAGCCTATTTTGGAGATTTGCAATTAAGTTTCTCAACTCCAGAATTCAGCACTACATGGCAATGCTTAGAGGTTGGAATAATGGCAGGATGCACCATTTCTCCACTGGGTTTTACCATGGCAATGTAAGTAATCATTAGGGCATCAAGATGGGTAGTAGGAGGAGAGCGCTTGGCTTCTGGGATGCGACTACCACCAATCAGAGCATACATGGATGACATGACAACCATGACTACAACAGTAGCCAGCACTAATCGGTTATTGGGTAAGTTAACCGATAATATTGAATGGGCACGAATGCAATTTAAGCCCCCTAAATCAAGGAGCATCTCAATAGTTAAAGGAAAGGTAGTTGATAAAACATTCTTCATTAATGGTGAGGCAATACCAACAGTTTCTGAGAAGCCAGTGAAGAGTCTTGGGAGATGGTACGATGGGGATCTACAGGACACAGTTCGAGTGGGAGAAGTTAGACGACAAGCAGTGGAAGGGTTGAAGAGCATAAACAGCTGTGCTCTACCAGGCAAACTAAAACTCTAGTGCTTTCAGTTTGGTCTACTGCCGAGGTTGCTGTGGCCACTGACTGTGTACGAGGTTTTTTTGACAACAGTGGATAAGCTGGAAGCGTTAATAAGTTCATACATCAGGAAATGGTTGGGAGTTCCACGCTGCCTTAGCAGAGTGGGACATTATGGTAAAGGAATATTGCAGCTGCCAGTCTCTGCTTTAACCGAGGAGTTTACGTGCGCCAAGGTCAGACTGGAAATGACCTTAGTAGGGTCACGCGACAAATGTGTAAGGGTGGCAGCACCTGTGTTAAAAACTGGTAGAAAGTGGTCAGCAAAGACATCTGTGGTAGAGGCAAAGGCTGCCCTTCAAATTGATGATATCATGGGACAGGTACAGCATGGAAGAGGGGGTTTTGGGCTCAGTTTGGGCTCAGTTTAGCTCCTCCTAAATGGCCCAAGGCAGGCCAAGCTCAAAGGAGGAAGCTGGTAGTCAACGAGGTGTGAAAGCAGGAGGAGAGGATGAGGTGTATAAAGGCCATTTCCAGGCCAAGCGGGGAGAGTGGATGAGATGGGAGAGTGTGGAACAACGCAAGATGGGCTGGCAAGACCTTTGGTCAATGGAAGAGAGTAGGATCAGTTTCCTTATCAGGTCAACATATGATGTTCTCCCATCACCACAGAACCTAAACCTCTGGGTAGGAGAGGATCCCTCTTGTCATTTGTGTTCATCACCTGCCACATTAAGGCACATTTTGACAAGCATGTAAGGTGGCTCTTAGCCAAGGTCGGTTTACTTGGCGCCATGACCAAGTACTGCGATGTTTGGCTTTAGCATTGGAAGGCAAGCGCAACATGACCAATAAGTTGCCACCTGTTCTAGCAAAACATCACACACAGAAGACAATATTCCTCCGCCCAGGCGAGCAACCACCAAGAAAAGGTGTTAAAACCAATTCTCGCCCAGGACAACTGGAAGCTGCTAGGGACTGGAAAATGCTGGCTGATCTTGATCAACGGCTTATTTTTCCACCTGAGATTGCCACCACTAACCTCCGACCAGATATTGTTTTGTGGTCTGGATCAGCACGCATTGTTCAACTGATAGAGTTAACAGTGCCATGGGAGGATGCTGTAGATGAGGCATATGAGAGGAAGAAACTACGGTATGCTCAGCTGGCCACTGAAGCAGAACAGCGAGGATGGAGAGTCCAGGTTTATCCAGTGGAAGTGGGTTGTCGAGGATTTGTGGCACACTCTACAACCCGGTTCCTCAGAGACGTCGGATTCAGTGGCCAAGAGTTGCGTCGCACAGTAAAGAACTTATCTGAAGCAGCAGAGAGGAGCAGCAACTGGCTGTGGTTGAGACGGAAATATTCTGTCTGGCTGTGTACAGGCCGCCACGCTACGGTTTCGTAGAATTCTTGAAAAACTCGAAGAGTCTGTTAGTTTATTTGTATAGTAATTACAGTTATTACGTTCCTGTGTATATTGCGTGAATGAGGGTTGGTGTTTGGGCAGATATTGTGTTTTGCAGTAGGTAGTATGCCATACGGAACCGTTGCCACTGAACCTACTTTAACGAAGACAGTGGGGCTCGACAGCCTTAGTCAAACGGGTTGGCGCGTATGGTTGGGTTGCGGAGGGTTGAGAGATTGAGAGACCAGAGAGAGACCAGAGATTGTGGTTAGGTCACATGTGAACTACGAGGAAGGAGCAACCTCAGCAGCAGGAGGGATGTAAAGGTCAGTAAGCTGGGCTGAGTTGAGTGGGGGACGGAGGGGGATGACTCTGGGACGCCAGAGTCACTGTCGAGCCCTCTTGAGGTGTCGTGGGCTAGTCGACAAAACACTGAGCACGGAAGGTGCTCACTTGTAGACCCTAGAGATGTCCCCTACTCGGCTCAATCCAGACGGTTGTCGTGCTGGTCCACTGGGGAGACCACACTGTAGTTGCAGCCGTTGTGTGTGCTGACACGCCAAGTACACTGCAGCCGTTAACGCTGGACAGAAGAAGATTCACATCACCATATGGAAAGAAGCGTAAATGGATAGAGAAGCACAGGTTACTGTAAAGCTACGTCTTAGTTTGTGCGTATCTTGGCAAAAGCCGAGTAAAAATCAGCATGACGTTTTAACATCTACTCTCGTGTAATGGAAATCACGATAGTCCACTTTAGACATTCTACTAACTATAAGTAACTTTGCAACTACATGTCAACTAACTCTCGTTAGAGTATTAGTAGGCTGTAGTGGACTGTTTAGGTGTTAGGGTTCAGGTTAGGAGAATAAGTTAACATGTAGTTGCCAAGTTACTAATAGTCAGTAGAGTGTCTGTTAAGGGACCATCAAAATAAAGTGTTAGCAGATATTAAGCATGCAGTCGACTAATAATCTAATGAGAGTTTGTTGACATGTAGTTTCAAGGTTACTTATAGTTACTAGAATGTCTACAGTGGACTATCGAAATAAAGTGTTACCGTAAAGTTTGACTACATTTATTTCAGAAGTATTTTGGCTGTCGACCAGTGTTATAATAATTCAAATATAAATATATTTTTATCACCATCCAATGACAAAACACCTTAACATCGCATTAACCATTTAGGATGCAACCTGACTTCCACTGAAGGTGGGAGACATATCAAACAACATACTTGGGGTCGGCTTTTCTTTTTTTACTTAAAGCATGTATGTAACTACCTAGCAACCAACTAGAACAACCTAGCAACCTCCTAATGTCCTAGTAGTTATCTAACAACACTATGGCAATGACATAATGTGTTTTGCAGGGGCAAACACTATTCACATTTTCTTCTGAACTTTGAATGGCTCATTTGTCAAATAGATTTGTTGGTTGTGGAGGTTTACAGGTACAGACCCCTGTGAATCAAGGCATGTTATGATTACTGTTGTCACAACATCTTTCGGTATGTTTAAAAGAGTGTGTGTGTGTGTGTGTGTGTGTGTGTGTGTGTTGGGCAGGTGTTTGTGGGTCGGTTTTTGGTTATTTAAGGACAGCTGCAGGCCATATGCTCATAACAGAGCTGTTTCTCTACAACTATAAATTGAGGATGGAACAGTTGAAGAATTTTAACCATGCTTCGTTTGTCTTTATCCAACTGGACTGTAACCCTCCCTCTATTGAACATAACTGGAAGCAGGGCACTGCAATCTGTTTAGAGATCAGAATCTCATATTACTGATTATAGATTTTAAAGGTGAAGTCTGTAATTTTTGTGTTACTAACGCCACTAAACCGTCATGTTCTGTGTATGGTTGTCACCCCTAAAGCGATGCAACAACACATACTAAGCACTTTACACATCACTGTTATTTCTTCACACATATTTCTGCTCTTTAACCAATGCACAGCTATTTTTTATGATTAAACCTTGTTTCAAATTAAACAAATACCAGTTTGTCTTTCTCAGTTCTTCTTTCCCTGGGACCCTGAGCACTCACTGACCGCAGCTAAAGGTGTTTGTGTGCTATAGAATCGCCCAGTTAACCTTGCCACCACACCTCACCATCCCGACCAGAGAAAAGAGTTTCCGAGGTCGTACACTCTGCTCTGAAATGTGCACACCAGCTGATTATACCAGTAGCTGCCAAGCAAAGCACAAAACCCTGGCTCAGGGGCTGGGGGAAAGGCAACTTAGCCTCACTTGGAGAGGAGACAGTGCTTCTCACATAACCTGAGCCACCACTCGGCCCACGGCTGCAGAACTTTGTTAAAACAACATGAAGAAGCAGCCCGCACCATCGTCCGAGCTGAAGTGTTATTCCAGCTAGGTAAATAATAGAGCTCCCTTTTCCATGTGATGAATAGCACATATTAACAGCCACAAATTCAATTATATTCCTGAGATTCTTGTATGGCAGTTTGCTAAAAGCCAATACGGATAGAAATGATCAAACTTTTATGTTCAGGTTTTATTCACTTTCTGATCATATTTGAAGACACAATAAGCAGCCGTGTCCTTCAAGCGTGAAAGAAAGTTATGTTTATAGGGTGTATATGTTTTGACAGCTCTAAGTAGTTTGCTGCCTCAGCTGGGATAGGGACCACATTTTATGATTCTTCAATAATTGTGACAGTTTTGACATCTCCAAATCTATGAAATGTAAAAAGAGAGTAAAGCAATCTAAATGTTCTGCCTGAAAAGGTAACACAGCGGTGTATAGTGAAGTTGTAAAATACTTTTCCAAGATTTACGTTTTCCAGTTTGCTCAATAATGTTTGTGTAACCTTCATCGATGGAATCCAGAGACTCTAAAATCAAACAGGAGGCATATTCAAAATTTAATGTCCATTTACATTGATGGAAACGCTAATGCTCATTTGGTTTTGGTTCATTTTACGTTGGTCATCAAGTGGACTTAGCACACTACAAGAATTGTTTGTTGTAAAAATGTAAACAGAAAAAATCATTCAAATTATGTTTTTTTAGGATGAAGGAATCAGAATCTACCTAATCATGCACTTAAATACTGTTCCATTACTTTAGAATTTAATTAGACTTATTGCCTTTGCCGTCAACAACAAAAAAAGCTTATGAGGCTATTTTGCTACCCTAACTATGCACAAATATGTGGTTTGCATAATTTGCATTTAGCACAGTTTTTTTTTCTGCTATCTGCGATCCTATCAAAAACAGACCTGCTGCTTTTCCAGGTAGCCTTTTTACACACACACACACACACACACACACACACACACACACACACACACACGAACACATATATATACACACTAAAAAGGCTACCAGCTTAAAGGTGCAGTGTGTGATTTTTAGCGGCATCTAGCGAACCGGTTGCGAGTTTGCACTAAGGGCTCAGCCCACTGCTCACCCCTCCCTTTCGAAGAAGCTACGGTGGCTAAAATGGGACAAACATATCGTCGTCTGAGACAGCAGAGAATAGCCAGAGTAAGCCAAGAGTGTGTAACATTGTCACTGTTTCTGTACCACAGTCCATTATAAACCACATCATGGATAACGTTTTCAAAGCCAGAGTCAGGTGAGGATCAAGGGTCTATAATATAATAATAGTAATCAGCTGATTGTCTAAACCCATAATACAGCGAGGGAGAAGAACCACATTAAACTAGGCAACTATATTTTTTTCTAACAGGGTAGCTGCTAGTAAAAGTTTAGCTGGCTAATATGAGCTGTTACTGTGGCTGAGCTGGTTAAAGCGTAAAGCCTTGTTTATACTCGACGCGTCCGCATGAGCCCAAAGGTGCGCGCGGCAAAAATGACATGATTATAACAGCGCGCGCGCCTCCGCATCCCCTAGACACCATTTCCTACACACAATAGGCTTTTTTTCTCTGATTTTGAAAACTCTTCGCGATCGACTTAAAATGCTTCCAAGATCGACGGGTTGGTGATTCCTGTAATGTACTGTTTTATGGTCAATGACAAGAGTACTAATCAGCTGTCTCACGAACGTAACCAGCACATGTATCCCCACATAACAAAGCCATAACACAGCGAGGGAGAACTAAGTTACATGAAACAATCCAACTACATATTTTACACCACTGACAAGTCACTACTCACGGTGTTTATGGCTAGCTTCTAGGTTTCTGCGGCTTCTCTTTCAAGGTAGTGACGAAACGCGCTCTGGAGCGCTGTTTGTGCGCGTTCGGCTACGGTAGAAACATGATGTCACAATATGTCGACCTTCAAAGAAGGGGATTCCCGCGGTTATGTAGATATAAATGTCTCATTCTAAGGTAATAAAAACATTACGGTTTATTAAGTAAGTTCTTTATACACCACTGAAAACATAGTTATGGATGTCATTTTGCATTTCTGTTAATAGATACTCAAAATTTTTACTGATTGCACCTTTAAGTTGCATTTTCCTGCAAAAAAAAAAAAAAAAAAATCTAATTATAAGCAATCAGTGCTAACAATTTATCTATATGAACTGTGGATTTTGGTCAAACATGGTTGTGGATAGTGTACTCAAAACAAACACAAGCAGGAAGCAACAAAATCATTCACATTGCAGCTGTTCCATGAGATGTTCATGGAACAGCTGCAATGTGAATGATTTTGTTGAACAAAAAAATTGTTGGGGGCATGTCAACTTTACAAATTGGTGGTTTTTGGAACTGTAAGACTGGAAAAAACTAGAAAATGCCGGGCAGTCTGGTTGAGGAGCAACCAGACCCTGAGAGGACAAAGAACCTTGCTGAAAATTACCATTTGAACTCTCTCTTGTGAAACTAACAATCCTAATCTACATTTCTTCCCCCTCACACTCACTGTGCTTCAAATACTTGATATCAAAGCGGATCATATGTACTTTTCAATTCCAAATGCTCGTGTACTAAAGCACTGCAAAAATGTCAATTATTTATATAGCATACAATACAGATTTTTAAAGCAGCTTCACAGTAATAAACAAGAAAATAAGCTGTTAATGTTGCAGAATTCATTAGTTATAACAATGTTCAATCTTGATGAAGTTGTTGATCAATGTTGATCAAAGTTTTTCAATTATGAAATTGAAATTCAATTTATTTAATTTAACAATCTTTTAGTCTCCAAGTATTAGATAGTGATTAGATAGACCAGAAAGTAATGAGTGACATAACATTGAGTCTTCCTGGCAGAAATTTACGCTAAAGCTTTCATTTCAATAAATAATATTATTGAATATTAATTGTATTTTAAACCCCAACTGATCAAACCCCAACTGAGCAGACCAAAAGCTTTTGTCTACAAAAATGTCCTTAAATTCACTATCTATAAAGTAATTTAGCATTATTTACACTCATTTTAATAATAAGTCTCAGGCTAGGCAACCACAAACACCCTGGCAATCAACCACAACACACTAGCACCATGTGTATGGACAAGCACCACTAACAATATCTTCAGAAAATGAACCTAAAGTTCTAACTTTAATCCGGAATAACTTGCATGTGGTTTTACAAAAGAAAAGCCAAAAACGTACTCGGTTACTAACGTAACCTCGGTTCTCTCTAGAGAGGGAACGAGTACTGCGTAATAGCTTACGCTACGGGGAAAACCTCTTTTCCACGAGATATTGAAGCCAAAAATTATCCTTAATTTTTTATTAATGTAAAACGCTTTGCAGCAGCAAGTAGACATAGGCGAAACAGCTTGCGCGCCTATTGGCTGCTCTTGCGGCAAATGCAGCAGCCTATCGAGAGAGGCGTTGCGTGACACATATCCAATGGGGGCATTTCGCGCCCATTTCGTCACGTCCCGCCAGAAAGGGCGTGGTCTCGCCCTATAAATATAGCTCGATAAGGCTGGTACACTGGTTTTCATCGCCGAAGCGAACCAGCGCTGTTGTATGCACGGCAAGATACGCAGTACTCGTTCCCTTTCTAGAGAGAACCGAGGTTACGTTAGTAACCGAGTACGTTCTCTTACGAGAGTATCTCTCGTACTGCGTAATAGCTTACGCTATGGGGAACACAATGCAACACGCCGTGCGTACAGGGATCCAACACCAAAGTCCCCGGGGCCGAAGCCCAGGGGGCCCATATAGTGCATAATCACCATAAACTCACATAGAGTGGAGGAAGAGAGGCTGGAAGCGTCATTCCTAATAAAATAGCACCCAGAGGGGCTAATCATATGACAATTAAACGCGCAGCCAGGGTGAAAGCTTTCAGCCTGATCTGGGTGGCCATACATGTGTCAATACTCATGGGGCTGAAGTAAACTCAGTATCTGGGCCGCACAGCGGGGCAGATAGCACTGAATTCTAGACCGCCAAAAGCTTAGCCTGCAAGGCGGGTACCTCCAGGTTATAATACTTTATGAATGTAGACGGCGAGGCCCAGCCCGCGGCCGTACAGATATCTTGCAGGGTAACCCCGCTAGACCATGCCCACGAAGAGGCCACGTCTCTCGTGGAGTGCGCTCTGACACCCAAGGGGCACTGCAGGCCCTAAGCGAACGCAATGGCATCCACTATCCATCAGGATAGGCTCTGCTTTGAGGCGGCAAGTCCCTTGGAACGCCCGCCAAACAAAACGAAAAGCTGCTCAGTCTGTCTGAAACCAGACGAGCGCGACACATAAGCTCTTAATGCCCTGACAGGGCAAAGGAGACTCGCGTCTTTCTCCTCATTGAGAACCGGAAGGGCAGACAGGGAAATTACCTGGGCCCTAAACGGTGTATTGAGGGATTTTGGCACATACCCGTGCTTCGGTTTGAGAATGACTTTCGAGTCATTAGGCCCAAACTCCATACATGAAGCGCTTACTGAAAACACCTGCAAGTCTCCTATGCGCTTCACTGAAGCGAGAGCCGTGAGAAACACTGTTTTGAACGACAGGTGTTTCATGTCCGACAGTTGGATTGGCTCGAACGGGGCGCCTTTCATGGCCTCCAGGACCATGGAAAGGTCCCACGTCGGGACTGAAGGGGGCCTGGGAGGGTTTAGCCTTCGAGCTCCCCTAAGGAAACGCACGACTAAGTCGTTCTTCCCCAGCGGCTGGCCAGGCACCTGTTTTGCAAACGTTGCTATGGCCGCCACGTATACTTTGAGCGTGGATGGGGTCCTGCCCCTATCCAGTAGCTCTTGAAGGAAGGAAAGCACTTCCGAAACCCTGCAGTCCACAGGTGAAAAGCTCTGGGCTTGACACCACGCAGAGAACACCGACCATTTTGAGGCATAGAGCCGCCTGGTAGACGGCGCTCTAGCCTGCGCGATCGTGTTTAACACTCCCTCTGGGAGGTTAGCGGGTACCCGTTGATGGCCCATGCGTGCAGGGACCACAGCTCCGGGCGAGGATGCCAGATCGAGCCCTCCGCCTGAGAGAGGAGGTCTCTCCTCAATGGTACAGGCCATGGGGCAGTGCTGGTCAACTGCATTAGGGCAGGGAACCACGTCTGGTTCGTCCAGAGCGGAGCTACGAGCAGCACTGGGCATCTGTTTTCCCTGATTCGTTCCAACGCTTGAGGCAGGAGCGAGACAGGAGGAAAAGCGTATGCGGGACAGCGGGGCCAAACATGAGCCAGCGTGTCCTTGCTTTTCGAGAAAAACTTCGGGCAATGAGCATTTTCGTGGGACGCGAATAGGTCCACCTTTGCTCCGCCGAACGTTTTCCACAGCAGCTGGACCGTCTGCGGGTGCAGCGACCATTCCCCTGCTGGGACATTGTTCCTGGACAGTCTGTCTGGTCCCACATTCAGGTGACCAGGCACGTGCGCTGCTCTTAGTGAGAGCAGGTTGTGCTGAGCCCGGACCAGGAGGCGTTCCGTCAGCCTGTGAAGGTTTCGTGAACTGACGCCTCCCTGGCGATTTATGTATTCCACCACTGACATGTTGTCCGACCGGACCAAGACGTGGTGGCCAGTTACCTGGGGACAGAAGTGCCGTAGCGCTTTGTTGACTGCTATCATTTCCAAGCAGTTTATGTGAAGGAGTTTTTCCCGTTCTGACCACAGGTCAGCTAGCGGTCTGCCCTCGAGCAGCGCTCCCCACCCCGAGGTGGAGGCATCCGTAGACACCACCTTCACACTCGAAGCGGTCCCCAGACTCACACCTGACTGATACCAGTCGGTTATTTTCCAAGGTTCCAGAGCTGAAACGCACTGTAGGTCGACCCTGAGGCGAAACAGACCCGCTGTCCATGCCCTGGGTGGAACCCGCGCTTTCAGCCACATCTGCAGTGGGCGCATGCGAAACAGACCCAACTGGAGTACAGAGGCTGCTGAGGCCATCAGACCCAGCATTTTCTGAAACCTTTTGAGCGGAACTATCGAGCCGTGGCGGAAGGATTTCGCGACGTGCTGAATATTTAGTCCGCGCTCCGGTGACAGGCGTGCCATCATGGATAGCGAGTCTAACACTGTTCCCAGAAAGGAAATTTTCTGACTGGGAGACAGTGAGCTTTTCGCCCAATTGACTGTGAGGCCCAGCTTCTCGAGGTGCTCGAGTAATGCGGCCCTGTGTTCTATGAGCTCCGATCGTGATCGAGCTAGAATCAGCCAATCGTCCAAGTAGTTCAGGACTCGCATGCCCTGAAGTCTCAGGGGTGTGAGCGCCGCGTCCATGCACTTCGTGAATGTACGAGGTGCTAGAGACAGGCCAAACGGCAGGACTGTGTATTGATATGCCTGGCCCTCGAAGGCGAATCTCAAGAATCGCCTGTGATGGGATGCTATTTGTATTTGGAAATAGGCGTCTTTCAGATCTATTGACATAAACCAGTCCCCGTGGCGCACTTGCGCGAGGATTTTCCTGGTCGTAAGCATTCTGAACTGGCGCTTCACAAGCGCTCTGTTCAGCTGTCGCAGATCTAAAATGGGTCTCAGACCCCCATCTTTTTTTGGTACCAGAAAATATCTGCTGTATAGGCCCCCTTCGCTCTGAGCCTGAGATAAAGGTTCTATAGCCCCTTTGCTCAGTAGTTTCGCTATCTCGGCACGAAGTAGATGAGACACTTCATTTTTTCACCGTAGTTTCGACACGCGCCATATAACGGCGAGGGCGTCGAGCGAATTGTAGCGAATAGCCTCTCTTTATAGTGTTCAGCACCCATTCTAATACCCCGGGAAGCTTTGACCACGCATCTGCGTGAATAGCTAGAGGTAGGATGAAATCTGGGCTCTGGCCGCGGCGAAACGGCAGCTCAAGAGCCCTGGTATACTGGGAACACAACACCGCGTTTACAGTGTTCGAGGCGGGGGGCGCGCTGATCACAGCGGGCAGCCTGGCCGCGCTCAGCTTCTCTATGGCAGATTGTGCACAGAAAGTGAGCGGGGCGGATCCCGTAGGATTCGGTGTGTTTGTGAGAGACTGTGGGCGCGGGACTGCGGGCACATCTACACTGAAAACACTGTCGGTTAGAGCCGACTGAATGTGTGTTGGTTTCGTTTTTACAGAAACCAAGGGACACGCAGCGTGCAGTGTAAGCGGGCATTGTGACATGGGCGCGTTCACTACATTGTCTGCACAATCGACCTGAATCGATTTTATTTGTGCTAGCCCTGCACCGTGGCGGGCCGTGTCTGGGTGTGGGAATGGGCACTGGGGGGTGGGCATTCTTACAACACTCATAACACCATCGGCCGTGGCCGGAACACCAGAAAATGCACTCTTTATTGGATTTATCTGGGTAGCCGTAAAAACGGCTTTTGTGCGCAGGCAAGCGGGCTGAGACACCGGCTGGCTCACTGCGAAATACACTGGGACAGTCACAATGCTTGGAACTGAACGAGTGAGAAGTTTTGGTGGAGTCTGGCCGCGGCGAGACTTAAACACCGTCGGTTTTAGCTGACTGTATGTGTGTTGGTTTCGTTTTACAGAAAACGTGGCACATGCAGTGTGTAGCGTTTGTGGGCACTGGGTTGTGGGCACATTCACTACATTTAATGCACAATGACATGAGTCGATCTCATTTGTGCGTGCCCTGCACTGTGGCGGGCTGCGTTTGTGTGTAGAAATGAACACTGGGGTGTGGGCATTTTTATTACACTCATAACACCATCGGCTGTGGCCGGAATACCAGAAAATACACTGCTTATATGATTTTCCTGGGTCGCCGTGGAAACGGCATTTTTGTGCAGGAAAGCGGGCCATTGTACCGGCTTGTTTACTGCAAAATACACAGGAACAGTCGCATTTTCTTGGAACTGAACGAGCGAAAAGTTTCGATGCAAGTCTGGCCGCGGCGAGACTAAACTTTTTATCTGCTGCGAGGCCTGGGATCGAACACGGGTCTCCCGTGCGAGGGCTTTGGGTTTCGCCGCTGAGCCACAGGGGGAGACGACAAAAGCATAAAATAGCTCGAGCAGATAAGAGAGCGTCATCACAGTTTGTGTGTGTTGGCGTTTGTTTGCAGACGTGCGTGTTATACAACAGGCTCATTGCTGCAATATTGACATTTTCAGCCGCTCAAACTAAGAGAAGCTGAGAAATGTTTGAGAAATGGAGATTAGTCCGGCCTCGGCGGGACTAAAAACAAACTCTTTCCTCATTTCGCCGGTGACGCATGCCCACGGGGGGGGGCGGGGGCGGGGTAGCTTTCTTATAACGTAAATAAAGCTAGCCGCGGTTGCGCGGGCGCCTCCCAGTCGAGGCCGATGTTTTCCACGGCTTGAGAGAGCAGACGCATCAGCTCAGACTCAATGCAGGCTCTCTTCCCAGTGGTTTGGCGGGAAACGCTAGCGGAGGGGAGATCCACGGAGCTCGCCCAATCCTCGCTATCAGACGCCAGAAAAGAACACGCCTCGGTGGGTTCGTCGAACTCGTGGACGGATGCGGCGGCAGACGGCGCCCGTTGTCCGTCAGTGAGCGACTCGAGCGAAGCCGGCGAAGCTGGCGGGCGAACCGGTGAGCTTTGGCGGGCTGGAGAGAGCTCGGGAGCGCGCTGGGCGCGGCGCTTCTTGCGGCACGGCGTCACGGCGGGCTGTGGTGAAGGCTCAGAGAATGACGCCAGGCGAGTCCTCAGAGTCACCATAGGCAGAAGCTCGCAATGAGGGCATCCGCCGTCAGCGAGCGCGATAGCCGCGTGATCCTCACCCAGGCAGGACACGCAGATGACATGATGGTCCCCGTCGCTGAGTGGGGCGCGGCACGAGCCACAGGATGGCATCTTTAAAAAGACGCAGCTCTTTTGTGATGAGAGGTGTAAGTCGCGTCACGTAAGCGAGCTAACACTCTCAGCAGAGTAAGGATAAAAAGGATAAAAAGGATACTTAGAACGCCGGAAAGCGCAGCAGGTACGGCAGTTGAAGGCGGCGAGGCCAGCGACTCCAGGAGCTCGTCCCGCTGAAGGCTTGCGTCGACGGCGCGGCTTCTCACTCCGGATCCAGCGATGCGTGTGCTTCGCTGAAGAGATGAAAATCAGTGTACCAGCCTTATCGAGCTATATTTATAGGGCGAGACCACGCCCTTTCTGGCGGGACGTGACGAAATGGGCGCGAAATGCCCCCATTGGATATGTGTCACGCAACGCCTCTCTCGATAGGCTGCTGCATTTGCCGCAAGAGCAGCCAATAGGCGCGCGAGCTGTTTCGCCTATGTCTGCTTGCTGCTGCAAAGCGTTTTACATTAATAAAAAATTAAGGATAATTTTTTGCTTCAATATCTCGTGGAAAAGAGGTTTTCCCCGTAGCGTAAGCTATTACGCAGTACGAGAGATACTCTCGTAAGAGAACTGCTTTTCACACACAAAATAATTATAAGCAGAGTGAGGATAAGATTCTTAAAAGGAAAAAATCATTATCGGGCAGCTTCTGTAAGCGGTGAATGTGTGTGTGTGTATGTGTGCAAGTGTATATCATTATTCATCTTCATATGTGACACTTCGGTGCAAATACACAGAGCTTATAACAGGTCATGGAAAAGAGGAGGGGGTCAGGTGATGAGCCAAAGACTCAATCAGCATCCGACTCATCTCTAAAGCGAAGAAAGAATTAATTAAGGTTGGGTAAATCTGATCCCCAACCATACACTGCCAGCATGAATGCCCACACACAAGACACACTGTGAATTCTGGGTGGGGAAATGTTGTTTTAAGCCCCTGGAGCTGTGAGTGTTAGAAACAGTGCCGTTTGAGAAGGTCTTGCACATACTCTTTGGCTAATAGACATGCTATTTTTAAACCAGGGAAAATAGTAATGGCATTGTGCTTTGGGAGAACCTCTTTGCTGGTTTAGGAGGACTGACGTTTTTGAAGCTACTCAGTGTCCCAGAGGTTGCTAGTGATTTGTTGACAGTTCTTGAGAACATGGCTTATAGGCCAACAGTATGATTGATGTTTGGAAACTTGAAAAAGTTTGAAAACACTGAGTTTGTCAAGTCTTGAAAGTACTTTCCATTACAACACACATATTGCTTCTAAAACTAGTCTGAATGTCTCCCATTACAATACATTGTCAAAGGTTTTAATAGGCAAAAAAACTATGCAAATGAATTTTTTAGCATAGTTTGGAAACAATCCTAAAGCGATCAAATAAGAATATGCTAAGATATTGAATAAACTGAAATTGTGGGAAAATAAAAAGAGAATTGTGCATATTGTTTAATCCAGTTTGACTGGATGATTCTTATTTGATCTTGTGTAGCATCTCATGCATGGGAAATAAAAATAAAAAAAGTGTTTTTAATATCTGAAACAAAGTTGATAAATGAACATAAATGATGTTTTATTAACAAAGTTCGGGACGAGCACATTCAGATAAACCTAATTAGCACGAGAGGAGATATATATATATATATATATATAATATATATATATATATATATATATATGTATATATGTATATATATACATATATGTATATATATATATATATATATATATATATATATATATATATATATATATATATATATATATATATATACTGTATATATATATATATATATATATATATATATATATATATATATATATATATATGGACGTCTTTTTTTGGTGTCTTATTGTCAGGGTTCTGTCAAGCCACGCCCCCTAGTTATTGTTACTACGCCCGTCAAACAAATGGTCAAACACGAGCGCGACAGATTGCCATGACGGGAAGAGGTATACCCGTGCGTGTCAGTGACATTTTTTGGAGCAATACCTCAGCGACCTCCAGATCGAGGCAAAAGGGGTTACAGTATGCAGTGGAGGGATATATTCAAAATATAAAAATACGCAATGAAGGAGACACGACTACTATCGAAGCTAATGCTTACCGGTCTCAAGCGAAATCTAAAAAAAAACCCTGACCTGTACCTCAAATACAACCAGCACAGCCTTGAAGAAGATTTTATCAGCTGGTTCAGTGGCTAATTGTTTGGAGTTAGAAATATATAACTCGCGCTGCATATTTAGTAATGTTGCCTCAGATACAGGATTAACGTTATACATTCGCTTTAACAAGCAGGTTGTTCATTACCACGGCAACCACTTGCGTGTCATGCTGAATGCGATTTTCGTTTTTAAAAAGTAACTACTTGATTACTCACGTAACCTCAGTTCCCTGATTTAGGGAACAAAGTATTGCGTAGCTATACGCAGTGAAAAACGTCTCGGTTACGTATGTAACCCTCGTTCCCTGAGTACAGGGAACGGAGACGTGTCGTCGGGGGGAGTTCCTTGACAAATTGGGATCACGCTAGGGACCCAATTGCCTTCGAGAGAATTAAAACAAGCCAATGGACATTGGCATGCAAGATTTGCATTCCGCGACCCGCCTACCAGCGTGGGTATAAAAGGCGGAAGTAAACATTGCGCAATGCTTTTCGCTGAGGAGCCGAACAGTGTCCAGTCCTCCGCGAAGGTACAGCAACATGGCGAAGGGACGACACGTCTCTGTTCCCTGTACTCAGGGAACGAGGGTTACATACGTAACCGAGACGTTCCCTTTCGTCCTGGGGACGTTCCCTTTTCGCCCCTTCCAGCGCCCAGCTAAGCTACCCTGCAGCAGTTTCTTGAATAAGTTATAATAAGGAGGAAACAGGTTCTACACATAGGATATAGAACCTAGTGAACGTGTTCGGTGTCGCCCAGCCCGCAGCTCTACAAATATCTGTCAGCGAGGCGCCTTGAGCCAAAGCCCAGGAAGCGGCAACACCTCTAGTAGAGTGAGCACGCAACCTGGGAGGACAAGGCTCACCCAGAGACTCATACCCTCGGGTGATAGCATCCACTAACCAGTGGGCTAACCTCTGCTTGGAGACAGCCTTCCCCTTCAGCTGGCCTCCGCAACAGACAAAGAGCTGATCTGAGGTCCTGAAGCTTTGCGTTCTGTCAATATAAATCCACAGGGCGCGGATGGGACAGAGAAAAGCTAGGGCTGGGTCTGCCTCCTCCTGGGGCAGCGCTTGCAGGTTCACTACCTGATCCGCGAAGGGAGTGGTAGGAACCTTGGGCACATATCCGAGCAAGGGTCTCAACACAACGTGAGAAAGGCCCGGCCCGAACTCTAGGCACGATTCGTCGACCGAAAAAGCCTGCAGATCCCCGACCCTCTTGAAAGAGGCCAATGCTAACAGGAGCACTATCTTAATGGACAGGATATTAAGCTCTACTGTCAACAAAGGCTCATAGGGAGGACTTTTGAAGAGCCCTAAGTACCAGAGCTAGGTCCCAAGTGGGTACAGTGTGCAAATTAAGGAATCTGATGATCAGGTCGTGCTTCCCCAAGGACTTACCTTCTACTACATCGTGATGCGCGGCTATTGCAGCAACATACACTTTGAGGGTGGAGGGAGACAGCCTTCGCTCCAACCCATCTTGCAGGAAGGAAAGCACGACTCTGGTCGGCAAGTTCGGGGGTCCTCCTGACGGGAGGAACACCAATTGACGAATAGGTTCCACTTCAACGCACAGAGGCGCCTCGCAGAGGGGGCTCTAGCGGAAGTGATGGTGTCTACCACTGCCTGTGGTAGACCACCTAGAACCTCCGCGTCCCGTCCAGGGACCAGACATGGAGTTTCCAGAGGTCTAGACGTGGGTGCCATAGAGAGGAATCGACCAACGAGGGGCTGTCGTGAGGACAATGAGTTCCGTGAACCAAGTCCTGGTGGGCCAATACGGCGCCACAAGAAGGACCTGCTCCTCGTCCTCCCTGACCTTGCACAGGGTCTGATCAAGAAGGCTCACTGGGGGAAACGCATACTTGCGCTGGTTCCGGGGCCAGCTGTGAGCCAGGGCGTCCGTGCCGAGGGTCCCCTCGGTCAGGGAGTAAAACCACTGGCAATGGGTCGTGTCTGGAGAGGCAAACAGGTATACCTGTGCGACTCCGAAGACACTCCAAATCAGCTGATCCACCTAGGGATGGAGTCGCCATTCTCCTGGCAGGGGAGGCAGCCGTGAGAGCTCGTCTGCCACACGGTTGAGCTCCCCTGGGACATGAGTGGCACGAAGCGACCTCAGATGCTTCTGACTCTATAGGAGTAGATGGGAGGCGAGTCGCGACATACGACGGGAGCGTAGACCACCTTGTCGGTTTATGTACGCATCGTTCGCAGAGTTGTCCGTACGGACCAGTACGTGCTTGTGTTTGAGAAGCCCCTTGAGGCGACACAAGGCTAAGCGTACTGCTTGCAACTCTAGGCAGTTGATGTGCCAATGCAGCTCCCACCCCATGGCAGAAGCATCTGTAAAAACCACAGGGCACTCCAGCCCAAAGAAACGCAGGATCCGACCATGGGGAGAAGGTTTGGTGACAGTGCGGGGTCACTTTGACCCAGAACGTGCCGCTCTGCCACGCCCACCTCGGGACTCGATCGTGAAGCCAGAGCTGAAGTGGTCTCATATGTAACAGGCCGAGCGACGTTACTGCGGCTGCGGCTGGCATATGCCCCAGGAGCCTCTGAAATTGTTTCAGTGGAACCGCTGTCCTTTCTCGAAAGGACTTGAGGCAGGTGAGCACTGACTGGACGCGTTCCTCCGTGAGGCGCGCAGTCTGGGCGACCGAGTCTAACTCCATACCGAGATAAGAGATCCTCTGCACGGGGCAGAGTTTGCTCTTGTCCCAGTTGACCTGAAGCCCCAACCGGCTGAGGTGCCGTAGCACCATGTCCCTGTGATCGCACAACACATCTCGCGAGTGAGCTAGAATGAGCCAGTCATCGAGATAGTTGAGAATGCGAACGCCTTGTTCTCTCATGGGAACAATGGCTGCCTCCGCGACTTTCGTGAAGACACGGGGCAACAGGGCCAGCCCGAAGGGTAGGACTTTGTACTGATACGCTCGACCCTCGAACGCAAACCGTAGAAACGGTCTGTGTCGAGGAAGAATCGAGACATGAAAGTACGTGTCCTTCAGGTCGATCGCTGCAAAGCAATCCTGGGGACGGATGCATTCAAAAATGCGCTTCTGCGTGAGCATTTTGAATGGGAGTTTGTGCAGGGCCCGTTTCAAAACTCGCAGGTCCAGGATTGGCCGTAACCCACCGCCTTTCTTGGGTACAATCAAGTAGGGGCTGTAAAACCCGGACCTCATCTCGGCAGGAGGGACCGGCTCGATCGCGTCCTTCGCCAACAGGACATCGATCTCTTTTCGTAAGACAGGAGCGTCCACTGACCGCACACGGGTGAAGTGGACGCCTCTGAACCTGGGAGGCCGGCGTGCAAACTGAATTGCATAGCCGAACCGGATGGTGCGGATGAGCCATCGGGACGGACCCGGAAGCGCTAGCCAGGCTTCCAGATACCGTCTCAACAAACCCACCCGAACCACTGGCGTACCCGCGGGCAGCGAGGTGGAAGACAGGGACCCGGCTCCGGTGGCAATGGAGCAACCGAGAGCGGGGTCTGGGCGTGGAACTCGACAGCAACCTGCTTCCATCGGGGGGCAGACAGCAGAGAAGGCCCGTGGGCATTCAGCTGTGGGCTGCCCAGTGGCGAGGGGAGGGGTAGAGACGAGGAACGAGGCCCTCCCTCCTCGTTAGCTGGTCTCTGCCCCTCTGGGCCCAACCACAGACAGATCCGCTATCCGCAGATTGGGAAGAGGGGAATGGGAGCGATGCCGCTCGGAGACACCCCTCTTGGGTGGAGGAGACTGTGTGCCCACCAGTCTCGACCGTGGATAACCTGAAGGAGAAGGTAGAAACTGCTCTTTTATTGAAACTTTGGGCGACAGGAGACGGGCGGAACAGAAAGAAAAGGAAACAGAAAATTCTCCGCCCGGCCCTCCCCCGGGGGAAGGAGGTGTGCAGAGGCACCCTCCTGTAGAGCAGCATCCAGGTCCTCCCTCAGGTCGCCCATCTCAGGAACGCTTCCCTCCCTTCCTTTTACGGGAAGGGGCCAGGGGCGCCTGAGCGGGCTGGGCCGTCCTCTTGCGACCAGACTTCCGCCCTCCAGGGTTGGACTGCTGCCCTGAAGGAGAAGCTTGGTGCAGGAGGACGTCCTCGGCGACGGGAAGCAGCCGGAGGCTCTACGGCGACAGGAGACGGGCCAGCAGCAGCCCGTTTCCTGTGCAGGACATGCCGTATTGCCTCCGACTGCTTCTGGGCAGCGGAGAGCTCTCCACCGCGTCGCCAAAGAGGCCACCTTGGGATATGGGGAAGTTGAGAAGTTTGTTCTTCTCAACATCGCGCATATCCACAAGGGTAAGCCACAGGTGGCGCTCCTGGACCACCAAGGTGGACATTGCCCGACCCAGTGAACGTGTGGTGACTTTCGTCGCCCAGAGGGCGAAGTCCGTCGCCGCACGCTGCTCCTGCAGCAGAGCTGGGTCGGGACCACCCGCCTGCAAGTCATGGAGTGCTTTAGCCTGATGGACTTGAAGCAGAGCCATGGAATGCAGGGCGGAAGCGGCATCTTCACACGCCATGTAAGCATTTCTGGTCAGAACAGAGGAAAACTTACAGGCGCGGGAGGGGAGTGAAGGGGCACCCCGCCAAGTGGAAGCGGTCTTCGTACACAGCTGCATCGCGACCGACCGCTCCACTGGGGGGATTCCCTCGTACCCGTGCGCCGTCCCGCCATCGAGGGTGGTGAGGAAGGAGGAGCGAGGTTGTCTACACCTGGTCGTGAGAGGGGCCAGCCAAGACTTCCTCAGCTCCTCATGCACTTCCGGGAAGAATGGTACAGGAGTGGACCGTGGGGCAACAGCACGACCCGCTCCGCGACACCAATCATCTAGCCGCGAAGGTTCGGGACCCGGTGGAGGGTTCCACACAAGCCCGACATTCGCGGCCGCCCGTTCGAGCATAGCAGCCATTTCTGGCTCCGGCTCAGGCGAAGCCACCACACCCGAAGGGGGTAGCTCGGCTGAGTCATCACCAGAAGATGACTGCTCTCCCTCCGATGCCGCGATCGACATCTAATCCTCAGGCGGCGCCCTGAAGGAGACAACCGGAACCGCACGAGGCGGCTCCGACCGCTCCACCGGAAGCGCCAATGGTAACGAGCTACTAGAGGAGTGAGAAGCCTGTGAGGATCTTTCACCAGACGGAGCATTCTTCACTGTAATCCCCATCCGCTCACCAACAGGAATCACCGAAGTAGCCGTATGCCGAACTGAACCGGCAGACGAACTAGACCGGGGATTCTCTGAAGGGACTCCCCCATGTTTCAGGGTTCTCAGTCTTGAACGCAGCATCACCAGAGTCATGTTCCTGCAATGAGAACATGACTCGTTCACAAACGCTGCCTCAGCGTGCGCTAGGCCCAAGCATGAGAGGCAGTGTTTGTGACCATCTTCCTGAGGGAGAAGTCGACCGCATCCAGAAACGCACGGGTGAAACGATATCCTGAAAAGGACGTGAAACACCCGTGATGCTCTTTTAGAAAAAAGAAAAAGCACTCTTTACACGCGCTGAAGCACCGAGGGATCACCGCGGCAGACACACGGGGAAACTGCAAGCCCGTGTGCTGCACTCCACCACTACCAGCCGTGAAAACGGCTCTTTGTTTAAAGAGGAAATCCGGCCAATAGTGGGAGTGATGATCGCTGAAGCGCCGTCACACCAGCAACAAAGTCAAGTCAAGTCAAGTCATCTTCATTTATATAGCGCTTTTAACAATGGATTGTTTCAAAGCAGCTTTACAGAGATAAACATATGATTTAAGGTAACAGAGATTGTTTTGGCTTTATAGCGGTTCTTGAATAATGTTATTTCCAGCTAAAGTTCATTTTGATTGATTCACCTCCGTCGACATGATCAGACTTTAAACGCGAACCTGTGATTAACGCTGACGGCGTTCACATGCTCATTCAGAATTGAATTCTATAGTTATGTGCTTTTGAAAATATGTGCGCAGGTTTGTAATTCCATACAACCCATGCCTAAACAAACTACTTGTCTTGCCTATAAATTTTGATACAGAATTTTGTTTTATCACTTCGGGGTACGTGAGCCGAATTTCACAACGCTTTATCTGTAGAGTGGGAAAGGGATCCTCCATAGGGACAGGATAGTTGACACTTCAGCACTGCATTGTCATCGGGTCCAGGCGGATCTCCTTCGTCAGATCTGGATACGGCCTAGATCCGGCAGGCTGCGGGAAAACCTCGGGATAAACAAAGACACTAGTATTAGCGTAGATGCCATTCTTCTTATGATGTAACGAGTACATCAAGATTTAAGGGAAGTGTTCCCAGTTCCAGCTGACCTAATCTATGCAGCCTAACATTGAATTATAGAAGTCTATAATGTATTATGTGTACGCTAGGTCAAAGAGATGTGTTTTTAGTCTAGCTTTGAACTGACAGAGTGTGTCTGCTTTCCGGACAATGGTAGGAAGTAGGGATGTCCCGATCCGATCACGCGATCGGAAATCGGGCCCGATCACGTGGTTTCAGACTCGATCGGAATCGGACGTTACCTCCCGATCAGGACTCGGATGTATGTAAATTAGGGGTGTAACGGTACATGTATTCGTAATTATTGAACCGTTTCGGTACGAGGCTTCCGGTTCGGTACGCATACAAACCGAACGATTCCTAGGACCATTTTTCCTGCAGATAAAATCTGCGCTGGCGCGCACCACAACGTTGCGCAACATCAAATGGCAAACGTAATGAAAGCGGAACGAAACTGCGCTACTCATATATTGTGCTTAACGGACCATTTAGCAGTTCGGACCAGCACATCTGTGCAGTCAATTTCAATGTCAACGTCAATTTTTTTATCGCGCGATTAACGGTCTTTTTGGCCTAGCAAACTTTGTAGTTTTTTTTCACATGCTGTTACAACAGGACGCGGCATGCGCGGCGCTGCGCTATGAAACCCATTCATTTCAATTTGCGCCGCGCGAGGATGTTTTGTTGCTTCATCGACCAAAGCGCAAGCGGATCTAGCTGGACCGGAAACAAAACAACAGGCGCGCCGCACACACTTGTTTGGGCTTGCGAGCCGGCCAAATAGTTGGTTAACGTTACGCTTTGAGTGGATGACGAGCGCGAGACGCCGAAATGGATGCCAATAAGATTCTGAATGGAAAGTTTACTTTGAAAAAGTTGCCAAATGGTTCCATTGACAAGACCAAAGTGATCTGTGTGTTTTGTCGTTGTGAACTGAGCTATCATCATCGCAGTACGTCCAGTCTGAAATACCGCTTGATGATGGACAAGCACACACACACACACACACACACACACATTCTCCGCCCCCTCGTCAATATCAGGACCTCGTCAGTATTTCTTTCACCCTTTTATCAATGGACATTGCATTTAGAGATTATTTGCTCCAAGTGAATGTTAGTGTGAAATTGAACACAGTATGTCAATGTTGTTTTCAATAAAAAACATTTGCACAAAGCAAGCCGATCCACTTTTCAATGTTGATAAGAGCATTAAAATGAGAAAAAATAATGGGACAAAAAGAAAATCAAGAGACATTTTGAATGGATAAAAATAATTGCGATTAATCGCGAGTTAACTATGACATTAATGCGATTAATCGCGTTTAAATATTTTAATCGTTTGACAGCCCTAAAATATATATTTAAATGTTATTTTTAATGTGATTACCAAAACATTATTTGTTCATCCTTCAAAGATCACCCCCATTTATAAACCTGTAAGTTTTCAAGAAAATTCAAACTTACTTAAAAATAGTTTTTCTTTTAATAAATAGGAAATTTCTCTGGCATTTCTTTCTTTTTGCTGTATTGTATCGAACCGAACCGCACATTTTGTGAACTGTTACACCCCTAATGTATATATATATATATATATACTCATTTTTTTATACACTTTTAAAACATTTTTATTTTTTGTTTACATGCCTGCCGGGTATTTTAAGTTAAGGTGCTATTTGTTTTTATATTAGACTTTTTCTATATTTACTGTTGCACTTGTTGTGGCTTTTTTCCTTCTTAACAAACATCATCACTGAGTAAGAGACACTCTGAGTCCAATTTAATAGTTTATAAAGTATTTATTCTCTTGCAAGAGAGATCTTCGTCACCAATACACATTCGTGAGTCAGTGAGGAGAGATAAGGAGAAGCAGTGTCTGTCTTTTTTATATCTTGTGTCCTCCAAGGCCTTATTTCTGCCCTCCCCTCACAGGAGAGATATACTTTGTTTTTTCCTATTTCTCCCTGGCCCTGAGAGGTAAATGCCCCCTTAACCCTTTAGGCTATAACGTACAAATGCACTCAAGATGACCCCTTGACCACCTGCTTTTCCTTACCTCCACTGACTCCCAACCACAGTAAATTATCAATCAAAGGCCCCCTCTCACTACATTCGTGAGAACAGATGAGGCCATGGTCCGTGTAACGCTTCACAATTCAATTTTCAGACCATACAATGCAAATGCAAAAATAAAACATTGAAACCAGACGTTCATTTTTCTTGTTTTTCCAGTTACATTATCAATGGATAGTTGCCCTTTTCTCCCTTTTTTCAATTTTACTTGTGCTAAATTGTGACTTTAGAAACAAACATTTGAATTAATGAAATCGAACTGATTTTGTTTTTCTAATTTTCGTCTTGTAATTTGCGGCGTGGGCGGTACCATTAGCACGGGGGTGTGGCCGTGGACTAACTTTAGCTACTATCATTTCATTGATGCAACTGCTTTATTTACACTGCATGCACGTTGAGGAGAAGTTTAAAAGACGGAACACAGGACGACATTTTTCACCCGAGGTGACAGTTTTTATTGATAAACTGCACTGTTAACCCTTGCTGTAAAAAAGGTCCAAATTCTGGCAATATACCATTTTCCATTAAAACAGTATTGCTTAAATTATTTGCAAATAGTACGTTAAATAGATTACTTAACTACAACTAGACCTATACGTTTTACCATTCTTAATCCTTTAAATCGCTTTTAAAAACGTAACTCGATTATCATTATTTTTTAAATAATAAATCCCCCACCTGTATATTAAACACGGAAAGCTAGCAACACCACTGGTAGCAAAGCTAACACCTATGGTAGAAAAGCTATTAAATCATACAAAAACACTAAGACAGTCTATACAAGAAAAGAAAAATTAGCCACTCAAAGTAAAAAAAAAAAAAAAAATAATAATAATTAGTGCAGTAAGCCCATTTGCAAATCAGAACTTGTTTATTTTTAATGAATAGAAATACTGAAAACCATAATCAAGTATATCGGAAATGACAATGTCAATAAAGTAAAATAAAGTCATGTGAAATAATACTTCCTACAGTAAACTATGCCCAAAAAAGGTTGAAAGTAAAAGCATTATCTTAAAGTAAAATAGTGTAATAAAAAAACTCTTTGTGATGATCAGATGTATAAGTAAGCTAGCCTAGATACACAGCGGAATAGCCAGGCCACCGTTTCTCCCACTACTCTCAATGGCCAGACCTGAATTCTACATTTAGCACTGTTAGACCTTACCAGATTTTTTTTACGGTAAATTACTGGCAACACTGTTTTAATGGAAAATGGTATGATATTGTCAGAATTTGGACATTTTTTAAGGGTTAACAGTGCAGTTATTATCAATAAAAACTGTCACCTCGGGTGAAAAATGTCGTCCTGTGTTCCGTCTTTTAAACTTCTCCTCAACGTGCATGCAGTGTAAATAAAGCAGTTGCATCAATGAAATGATAGTAGCTAAAGTTAGTCCACGGCCACACCCCCGTGCTAATGGTACCGCTCACGGCGCAAATTACAAGACGAAAATTAGAAAACCAGAAAATCAGTTCGATTTCATTAATTCAAATGTTTGTTTTTGAAGTCACAATTTAGCACAAGGAAAATTGAAAAAAAAAAAAAAAAACGAGAGAAAAAGGCAACTATCCATTGATAATGTAACTGGAAAAACAAGAAAAATGAATGTCTGGTTTCAGTTTTTCATTTTTGCATTTGCATTGTATGGTCTGAAAATTGAATTGTGAAGCGTTACACGGACCGGCCATCATTAGGAATCACTGAAATCAGAACAATAAAGGAAAAATTCCATAACAATTCCTCTCTGTTTATCATACTCTGATAACTGATTAATCAAACATTGTAATAATAGTAATAATAAATGCAAGTTCAAGTCATTACATACAAATCTCTCCTTGAACCTGTGAAGAAAAAGTTTAGAATGAAAAAGCATAAGGCTGTTTTTTTTGTGGGGGAAAGCCCCATAATTATTTAGCAAGCAAGTAAACATTTTTACTGGGTTTAACGGGCTAAACGAGAAATCACTGTTTCTGCGCTCCTGCAAGCAGACCCTCAGTCACACCAGTAAGGAATAAATAGTTATAACACAGTAAGAAAACAAACAGAATAAAAATCCCTCAGTTTCAAACCCTGTCCTTGTACGCCACCTCGTAACACGGATGACCGCTGCTTGTTACCTTCTTTAAATCTTTTGCCCTTAATCTTTCTCAGAAAATAAACAAATAGAAGAAAAACAAACAGAACATACATTTAACACATATCTCACTGTAGCTCCTGCTAACTGTATCGTCGCATCATTTTGTTCATCCTTGGGATAGACTGTCATTTTCACCAATTGAACAGACAGCAGGTTTTCACCTGTCTCTGTAATCATATTCATCCATGAATAACAAAATTATCAGAATAACACACACAATCCTAACTCCTATCATTAAGCCTTTTCCATTAATCTACGCCCATCTCCATATTTCATTCACTTCTAATTCAATTTAGTAAGCTCTATTGAACGCACTGTTTAACAAATCTAACCAGAGAAGTCTTATAATTTTTTCCCATTCCTCTAACCAAATTAGTTGTTCAAAATTAACTCTAAAATCTCCATTACGGTCCGTCTTTTTGCTTGTTACACATAAATTAATAGATTTTCTACATTTGCACCAATCAAATCAATACCTAGTTTGATTCAATCAAACAAAATCATCAAAATCATCACAAAGCAGATTCTTCTGTTGAACTTAAACCATCAGTTGGCAGTTGGTTCCTCCAGGTGTGTTGATCATCTCGTTCGCCCCACGGACGTTCCGTGTTCACCAGGGTGACACTTTGCATGCCGTTGCAATGGTTTTTCCCTCGTAGGTTCGGGAGGCACGTTACTAGCACGTCCTTGAATCCCTCACTTTGTGCTCTATTGGATGGTTGAGGCCTGTTGGTGTTGTCTAAGGTGAGAGGCTTGGACCCAGGTGTCACATTCTCCAACCATTTTCTGATCCTTATAAGGTTTTCCCTTAAATCACGACCGCACCCCCACTGGAGTGAACCATTTCTTGCCTGCTGTCACCTGTGAATGGAGACCTTAAGTATTTTGTTAGTGACCGCTTGTCTAGCCGCTCGTCCCTTTTGGTGTGACCTGTGGATTCAACAACCTGAAACATTATCACCGGATAATTTCTTGCTCACTTAATAGCACTCGGGGTCCTTTTCCCCTGAAAAACAATATTTATACATTTGGAACAGAATCAGTTCTGTTTTCTGCAACCCATCCTGACATTCTGTAAAAGGAAAATTTAAGTTATGCGCTGCGCAGGTGTGGCACCTTTCTGCTACAATAATAACCCAGGCCAGGATAGTTAGCCAAATTCATCCATAGCCATCCTTTTACTAGGCCCATTCTCCCCTGTATCCAAAAGTCTGCATGCTCTGTAAAGAAAAACAAATGTCGAGGTTATTTTCAGATAGTAAAATACACGTAGTTTCTTTTGTCTGCTGTGCTGCCATGGCCTTTGCACATTACAAATTTCCACTCAGATTGAGTCTCTGTTGCACTGGCAGTTTCAGCCACAGTACAAATCAGATCCAGATAAGCAAACTGTTTCATTACAGCCAATAACAAACTTATCTTTTGAAAGCAAAACATCAGCTTCTAGTTCTTTCATGGTCAACTATTCAAGCTGTTTGTTTAATCAGCATTTAGCAACTGTTAATCCAGTATTGCTTCTGCTTACTTGATCTTAAATAAAAATAATTATTCCAGTTCAATAACTTTTCATATTTCCTCTAAATTTTAGTTGTCAAGTTCTCAATTACGTTAACTTTGACAAGGCTAGCACTCTCTGCTTGATACATCTTTTGCAATTATTATAAATCATTCGTGAGATTAGTCTCTCTCCTTAATCTAAACCCTTTCTAAAATGTTTAATTAAAACACAATCATCCTGTTAGTTACTTTGATATATTTTGCAACTCACATTTGTTGGAGTCATTAATTTTACATCAACCTGTATTCATCAATTCACTTTTAAAAATTACTATTATAGATCTTTTCTTTCTTATAGGATTCACTTTAAGACTTCAATCTTTTGACCTTGTTTTTATCTCTTATTTCTCAGACGAAAAATGTTACTGTCGTCATTTGAACACTGATCTACTTTCAAACCCACATTATTATCAGAAATGTGTCACTATCACATTTTTAAACACCTTCTCGGTGGGCATTTACAGTTACGTATTAAATGGTCCTGATGACCACCATTAAAAAAACACTCTCTGTCATGTGGTGGGTTCATGTGTCAGCCTCAATTACAGCATCAGACACCTTGACTATAGTTTTGATCACTGTGAGCTTGCAAACGCCTCCAACTCACTGCACACTCTTGAAGCAGTGTGTGTCCCATTTCAGGAATGTGAACAGAGCCACTGATAAGCAGTTCTCTGTATTCTTTTACAGTCCACCAGTCGCGGATTTAATCACAATAGCCAAATCATAATCTTCATCATTTTACTAATTTGGTATTGTCATCAACAACACTAATTCCAGAAAGTACTCTTCATAAAGTGTAACAATCTGTACATCATTATTTTCATTACAACTGGTTTGAAGCCTTTTTCTTCCATTACATGGTTAGTCTGCAGATTCAACTTAATATTATCATTATTGTCTCAGTCTTATCCATTATAGCTACTACTATATTTCTTCTCAATCTTTCCCTACATGCCAGTTCCTTCTGTATCCTCTCCTTTATTTTCCCTACATGCCAGTTCCTTCATTATCTAACCAGTACATGATTGTTTGCACAATCCTCACACACACGTGTCTCAACCTTTTGTTTTTCACTTCCCTCTTCCATCAAGTCTCTCACTTACAGTTCCCTCTATTTCACACAGACAGCCTTATTGCTGCTTGCTACTTCAATCCTTATCATATAAATCTAAGTTCTATAGACATCTAATGTCATGCATCCATTTACTGGATGAAGAAGTAAAAACATTATTTCTCCTGGCAGTTCGACATTTTATCTTCAAGCCAACAGTCCATTATCTGTTCACATTTTTTACACACATGTTGAACGCAGCCACAACAACCTTTTGTCCCGCTCAGGGCCGGCGCTAGCCATTTGTTATTTATATATAAAATATTTAAATTTATATATAATATAAATTATATATAAATATATACAGTATATACATGCAAATATTTCTTAAATATATACGTGCATATGTGTGTGTATTTATATATACAAAATAATTATACACAGTACACACACATATATCATGTAGACACAAACTTTTATTTTGGATGCGATTAATCTTTTCCCAGCCCTAATAATTTGACAACTCTGTGAATATGAAAATATACAAACACTGAGATTGTGTTTTTTTTTTTTTTTTTCTAATTGCAGTTTCACCAACAGATGTCGCCCTTGGGCCTTGGCCTATGAACCTCTTGAAAATGACCGCATTATCCGCATAAAACAACAACGAAAAAACGTATCTAAGCGGTCTTCCTTTTCTCCCCAAACAAACTAACTGCATCTTAAACAGGCCAAGTTTCAAAATTTTCCGGGGGAGAAAGCCCCGGACCCCCGTTAAAATAAAAGATTCAACATGCAGGGCTAAAAAAGCCCCGGATCATTTCATTTGCACTACTAGCGACGCCCCCCCTGGACATGCATACACGACGCAAGGGCGCCCGCGCTACAAAACTAACATTTTTATTTAAAACATTGTCTTACCTGCAAAGCGACGCGTGAGTATCATCCCGCTGTCTATTCTTTTTCCTTTTTTCGCCCCCGACTCTTGGTGCCTTTTTGAGGCCATGTCTGAGGTCGGTGTCTGCCAAATTTGACATTGATTGAGGCATAATCGAACAGACCACTGGGAGGTGGGGAAGGGGGGGCACCAGAGGGAGACGAAAAAGGAGATTCACCTTTTTCTCGACTAATTTGGTCTAGGCCTATATTACTTTTGTATTGCTTTTGTATATTAACATGCTTTAGACATATTTTATTTGTTATTTATACTAGTAGCCTATTGTGATGATTTTTCACGACCCAGATTTTTTGGTGCCCCCCCAAGCACTTGGTGCCCTACGCGCAGCGCGTGATGTGCGTGTGCGGAGCGCCGGCCCTGGTCCCGCTGCTCTGTTCCACTGATTCTCGCACACTCTTAGTCAATTTGTGCTCAGTGTTCCCTCCCTGGGGAAATCATGGTATTTTCTCAGTTTTTCAATATCTAAAACATAAATTTTCCCTCATAATTTTCCCATTTGATAGAAAACCGGTGTATCACATTTTGCATGCTTACCTTGAGACTTCCCCATATTGGCTGCTTCTCTGTTCTCTGTGGATTTCTCTTCAACGCGCGTTTTCCTGATCTGTTAGGCGTCCCCAACAGACCCGATTTTTTCTTTTAACCCAAATCGGTCGGGTTGCACTATTAGTGCCCTCCTAATTAAGGTTTACCAAAAAAAAATCTTTTCTGGCTCCCCCTAATTAGCCTCAGCACCTAAAAACGTGGTGGAACAACTGATTTTCAGGTTACCTATCTGTTTGAAATCTCTTGATCTGTTACAGACCTCAATTAATCTCAGATAATTTTCTCTTGTATCTGTTTGAAACCTCTTGATCTATATATAGATCTCAATTAATCTCACATTACGTACCACAGAAACAGCCCTCAGCCAATATGGTTCACTCACATTTCTTACCCGAAACAAAATACTTTTCCCCAAAAGAAAATATTTTAGACGTATCTTACCAGCAATATGTTGGTTGCCACGGGTTCGCTTTCTTTTGATTCCAGTGGAGCCCCTCCCGGACCCGACAGCGGTCGGCCCCTCTCTCTCAAGCTTACGAGGTAGAGCTGGAACTGTTCAGTCCAGGTGGCCGAACACCGTCCGCTCTCTATTTGCGCGAGGATATGTTTGATAGTTAACATTTTGAAGGGCCGTCTCATGAGAGCCTTGTTCAAATTCTGCACTTCGGTGCGAACGACGTGACTCACATCGCTTCTCACCGAGGTCTCGATAACCGCCTGAAACTTTGGGGGTCTGCGAGCGAATTGGAGCGAGTAGCCTCACTTTATAGTGTTTATGACCCAACTCGACACATCAGGGATGGCTTGCCAGGCTAGAACCCGTGTGGCTAGGGACTGACACACTGATTGGGATTGGCCGCCTAACATAGGGGGACCTGATACCCTTATAATGTGATTTGTGCATACATTGAGTGTTTGACTGACTGTACAGGCATTTGGGTGTGGGCGAGTCAGTGTTACAACAGGGTTACAACAACCATGTGTTGTGCTTGTGAAACATGTTCTTTTTTTTTAACATACTCTTTTTGTACTTTATTTGGTTCACCGGGAAAGCGGCGTTTGTTTGTAAAGACGCGCTCACTGTTGCGGGCCTGTTTACAATAATAAAATCCCCAACCGCCTTAACTGAACAGGGAGCTGTGGGAAGTCTTTTGTCTGGGATGGGCCGCCTAACACAGGGGGACCTAATACCCTTACATTGTGATTTGTGCACATACTGAGTGTTGGACTGACTGCACAGGCTTTTTCCTGGGGGAAAGTCAGTGTAACAACTGGGAGGGGGCCGCCTAGTGAAGGGGGACCGTGAACCCGTGTGTTATGATTCAGTCAGGACCACTTGAGTCAAAAATACCAAAAAACAATTATTTTTCCAAAATATTTATTTGCATGATTGTTAAAGTTACATTTGGCGGTATGGCTCTGTTCTGAATTACCCATCCTTTTCATGAGCTCCATGAAAGCTACTCAGGTAACAGCAGCAGCTTCTGGGGATAATCTCCCATTTAAAACTGGGACGAGGAAGCCATGAGGAAACGAGAGAGTGGGGGAGAGAGACCGGGGGAGACTTGTGGGTGAACTGGACCGTGACGGGAGAGAAAGAGAGGAGAACGCCGAGAGCGAGAGACATTGAGTGACAGCTGATTGCCGCGAATTGAGTCTGTTTTGTCCAGCGCGTTGCGTGACTTTTGTTTATGTTAATAGAGTTTTTGAGTTTGAATAAACACCCACAGTCTCCTCAAGCCGACCCTGTCCTCTTCCTTCCCTTTATCTGAACCTTACATCTGTTACACAATTATTTTTCCAAAACATTTATTTGCATAATTGTTAAAGTTACATTTGACGGTATGGCTCTGTTCTGAATTACCCATCCTTTTCATGAGCTCCATGAAAGCTAGTCAGGTAACAGCAGCAGCTTCTGGGGACAGTCTCCCATTTAAAACTGGGAAAGCAGCAAACAAATCCCCCAACAGACCATACCAGGCAATCATCCCTGGCTCTTTTGCTAAACGAAGAGCCAGGAGAGGATCGAAATGAGCGTTCAAGAAGCCAACCTTATTTAGTTTATAGGAATAAACAAAAATTTTTACGTGAAGATAGCCAGAGAAATGAAGCTAGATCTAAAGAAGCTGTAATTAAAAAGCCAATTAATTACTGAAGCAATATTTGTTTCGACTACAGATCAAGCATCACTCATAGCTTTCTGAGCCTCCAGGATGGCTCGAGTATCTGGCCGGAGATACCGTTCATAAGCTGCCGAAGACCATCTTCCAATAGCTTTAAGGGTAGAAACGGGAGTAGAGGAAGCAGCCGTTGTAGCAGCCCCTATACGCAATGAATGAGCTTAATAACGCCCTGGGGGAAGCCCGCAGTATAGACAAAGCAGGCGGAAGCGGGATGCAAACCAGGCTCTGGACATAGGCTTCCCTTCCTCCGTTGTAAATAATGGGTCCTCCAGACGAGCTTGAGGACGGCTCCTCAGATAAGCCAACATAGAAGACAGAGGACAAAAAACAGAATTAGGTTCAGAAACGTAAACAAAAGCTCCTTCCCTGTTCCTATCAGATTTTGAGTGTTTCAGAAATATGGTGAAGTGGTGAGAAAAAACTGAAACATCAGATATTGTGAGGTCATGTGACGGATTAAAGGAATCTGTGCATGTTGAGAACTCGCCTCCTCTGAGAAAGCCATAGAAAGCAGTAAGCAAAACAGATTCTAACATCATATCAGTATAAATCCCAAAGCATCCCGCTCTAAGATGTGATATTAATTTTCTCAAAAGTGGAAGTGTGAGAGGGAGACGATGATCATTGCCTTTAGGTTTCTCTTTTTTAAGTCCATTAAGCAGGAGACGAATCGATGAATTTTCGAGCAAGCTGAAGGTAGATGGATCCAAGCAGCGCAGGTGGAATTGGATGCCGGCGATCATACTTTTGATTGATGAAGGCTGCATTTTACGGGACTGTGTGAAAACAGTGAACTATAAAAGCACTAACATATGAAACATTGACAGGAAGTACATTTGCAGAGAAGGTAGCACAAAAAGAACTAAAATGAGACCAAGCAGTGTCATACATTTTTAATGTCGATGTTGCTAGACCACTGCGCATGTACTTAGCTGCTGAATGAAAATAAGATTGAAGGGTCATGTCTAATCTATTACGGTTTGGCTGAAAGGAGGGCAGACCAAGTTGGTTGATGCTGAACCTGGACACAGGAGGTGGAATTTCTGAAATTCAAATCGAGAAAGTGAATCAGAAACTTGATTGTTTAAGCCTGGAATGTGAGCAGCTCAAAAAATGAAGTTATCCAAGACCGATACCCAAGTAAGGCGCCTGACGAATCTGTTGATAAACGGAACTGATGAGCGACCCTTGTTAATAATATATACAGTTGCCTCATTATCGCAAAAAAAAAAACAGAATTTGTTTTCTGGACCATTGTTTGCCCCACAAAATACAAGCTATCACAATGGGATATAATTCCAACAGAGCGGTGGACATAATATTATTAGGCATGTGTAACCCCTAAACCCGGGTCCCACTCGACCCGCTCCGAGCGGGCCTTGAACCCGGGTCTCCGGCATGAGAGTCAGGCACTCTCAAGGAGGCTAAAGACTGCAGCCTCTAACATCTGTCGCTAGAGAGCCTTTTGAGATCAGAGGAGTGAGGTTTACTCGCACAACAACTACTAGCTGGCCTCCGTTACACTCACCCCCCTAAACCTCACTCCCATCCGGGTCACGGCACCAATGTAACCCCTCCACCAGGGTCCCACTCGACCCGCTCCGAGCGGGCCTCGAACCCGGGTCTCCGGCGTGAGAGTCAGGCACTCTAACAAGGAGGCTAAAGACTGCAGCCTCTAATATCTGTCGCTAGAGAGCCTTTTGAGATCAGAGGAGTGAGGTTTACTCGCACAACAACTACTAGCTGGCCTCCGTTACACATGGATATCAGCTCCTTTGGCCATTTACTAGCAAACCACTGACCATTAAACCCCCCCCCCCACCCCCCCCCACCCCCCCACCCCCCACCCCCCACCCCCCACAAAACTGACAGAAGGCGCAGCATCTGTATACAATTTAAGGGCTGCAGAAGACTCCAGATCATCGTAATGAAAAAAAGAAATGCCATTCCAATTATTAAGGAGCAAAGACCAGAACCTGAGATCTGATCTGCAGCCTGCATCTAGGGTAACTATGTCCTTAAGATCTTTAACTGATTTGGATAGATCAAGGAGTCTGGCAATAAAAGACCTGCCTTGGGGAATTATACGCATCGCGAAATTAAGATGACCTAGTAGAGAAAGCAAATCTCTTTTTGAAAATCATGTGGACATCTGAGCATTTCTCATGATTTCTCTAATGCGATTTAATTTATCAAGGGGCAACGAGGCTTGCATTAAATTAGAATCTAATGTAATGCCTAAAAACTCAATAACTTTAAGAGGGCCTAAAGTTTTCTTTCCAGAAAGGGAAACACCTAAATCGGCGAAAGTGTGTTTTAACACCGAAATGCATCTCCCTGGCTTTGCATTTGTATAATCCACTAGCAGCGATGGATGTGAAGGCATGACTTTAAAGGCCCGTACACACCGGGACGAATATCGGCGCGCGTTATTCGCCAGCGTTTTTCAATGCGTTTTTTGTGTTCACACCCAAGCGATTTTCGCTGACGATGAGCCGAGTGAACATGCAAATTCATTCCCTGACATTAGATGGCGCCCATTTGCTCTGCAATACCACGCCATAACAGTTCTCTTTTATCAAGATTTTTGTAGTCGCTGTCGTGTTTGTCATGTAGTTCTTTATGTTACGACACCAACGAGACCAGCAGCTCTCATCTTGCCTTGCATCTTCCTCGTCTTATTTATTCCCGGCAGTGTAGACGCTACTTGGCGTATATCTTCTTCGCCGTTACGTGTGTGTGCTCGGCAAGACCGTTTTGTGTTTGAGCCCCCCCAAGTTGTGTTTTACTGTAACTTCAGAAGCTCCAGACACGTGAGCAAAAGCGCCCATCTCATTGGTCGGATAGTTTTTGACGCGGCGCGTCAAACTAAAAAAACGAACCCGAGGCGTTTTTTAAATAATGACGCTTTTACGCGTGGCGTTTATCGCGCCGGTGTGCACACTCACATTGGCGCCCTTTGTTTAGTCACGAGGCGTCAAACGTCGGCGACTATCGCGCGCGAAATTCGTCCCGGTGTGAACAGGCCTTAAAGGCGTCTGTAATATCTGCCTTTGCGAGCCAAGCACCCCAACCTGCTTTTTTTATGAATTTAATTGCATCGTCGACAGTTGCGTAAAAGAGAGAAAACGGAGCTAAAGGAATAAGACTGTTGATACTTTGAGCGGCGTCATTATGAGGGGCAGACAAGTAAAAAATTAAGCGCTTCTTCCCTGAATATTTCCGAGTAGCGATCCCTATAGGATTAATCCGACAAATTGAGAAAGGAGACTTATCAAAAGGCCCAATCAGGAATCCTTTCTTGACTTCCTTTTCCAACAAAATATCAACAATTTCAGGTTCTTTAACAGCAGAAAGCAAATTATTACAGGAAAAAGAAAGATTAGGCAACCATAACAATCCTGCAAAAAAAACCTTGAATAAGTCCCATTATTAAATAATTGACGAAGCAGCGGTTAGGATGATTTTTCAGTGCCTGTCCCAGCTTTGGAACATTGACTGGGGTTGATGGCTTTATTTCTTTTTCTCCTTTTTCATAAAGCGGGTTCGTCTCGGGCACACAGATTTTGGGTGGCTGTCCCCGCAGTAACTAAAAGCATGAACATATTTACAATTATAGAATTTGCAAACATTTTCATTAAAATTATAGCACAAAGGAGTAGCGAATGGTGTTACCTTCGAGTCAACAGTTTGAAAACCAGGCTTAGAAGTTAGAGGAGACACAGATTTTGGGCATAGATTGAGAGTGTGAGAATGAGAGCCACAGATCGAGCAGGAGAGAGCTTGATGACCAGTGAAATGTCTGCTTATGAGGGTTAAGTCGACTACAGACCAGTCCAATCTCTGATTAAAACGTTGAATAAACATAGCAGCTTTTGCAGATAATGATTTGTGATAGTCATAGAAGAGAGTTCCTCCATAAGTCAAAGCCAAGTCAGAAATAATTGCTAAATATGTGTCTAGCTCGGCTCTACGAGACAGATAGATTTCGCAAATGACATCTCTGTATACCCCAAATGCCACGTTAAATTCAGCTAGTGTTAACATTTTTGAAAGCCGGGGATCGCTGTCTTTAAGCATAACGGACACATCGCCGCAATCAACAACACGCTTCTCACTCATTTATGAGCACAGTAACATTTTTACAAGATTGACATCATTACCTGCCACGATTTGGCTTCTTAACTGATGAGAAATCGCCGCAGCCGGTGGAAAGAATGGAGAGCCTGAAGACACGGGAACTGCACTTCCCATCGTTCTTTGCGGAATAGTCGCCGCATTGACGACGTCATCATCCAGCTGCGGAGTAAACACGGGCAGCTACGCCGAGCCTGAAGTGGAGTTCTCAAAAGACGAGCCGGGGAAAATATTTGCTGAGGACCTAGATGATGGACCGGACTCCAGAGCCTGAATTCTGAAGTTCATGTCGGAGAGCGAAAACTGAATGCTGGACAATGCTGATAACACTGGGTCATTGCTTTGGACTGAAGAAGAGTAGACTTCTCAGTTTGAGACGGCTGGGCCACCTGCCCGCTTGGGCGCAACATCAGACGAAGTAAAAGCCGGGTCGAGGTTCTTTCTCTTCTGCGGCTGTTTCCTGCCGGAAAATGGAGGAGGAGGAGGAAGATCTGCTGCTGGGACGTCAATTTTTTCACAGAGAAAAGCAAACAGTTCTTTATGCGTAGCTCCAGTCGGTGCGGGGATATCGTGTCTATACAAAGTTTCCAGTAACTTCGGCAGTGGCCAATCAATGATGCTAGGAGGGCTAAAAGATTTACTCGCAAGGCAAGAGCTCCGACGGACAGAAACGTTGCTTTCGTCTTGAAAGGCTTCACCTGCTTGACTTAATTGTTGCTGGGATTCTTCAATGGATTCAACTTGCCATTGGTCTTCTGTCATGATCCTGGTATCCTTCTTCTTCACTCTGTCTCCCTCTGCTGGTCATATTTGTTATTGCATCCTCGTACACACACTCATTCACTCATTATCTCATTCATCTCCAGCCGTTTCTCATTATCCCATCTGTTCCTCCTCTTCTCCGCACCTGTTTCCCACTTTCTCTAATTCTACTCCCTATTTCTAGGCTTTCCTTTTCCTTTGTTCTTTGTCAGATTATTGCCAAATGCTGCGTATCTACCTGCTCTATGATCCTGTGGTTTTGTACTCTGTCCTGTCCTGTCTTGTCTCGTCTCGTCTCGTCTCGTCTGCTGTCAGAATTATTCGGATGACACTGTGCTTCGCCTCTGCTTTTCCAAAGCCTCGGTAAACGTGAGTGGTCTTCGGTTTGGCGTTCCCGCACTCTCTCTATGGACCCAGCCTGTCCCAATCATCTGATATTCCTGTTTCGGCTGAAGCCAAGAATTTCTGTTTCATTTATTGAGAGACTTTTGTTACATTTACCAAGGACTGTCTTCTGTTCAAGCTTTGCCAAGCGGCCACCTGTGTTGTTTCTCCTGAACTTTGATTAAAGAATATCAGCTCACCTTTGCGTTTGGGTTCTCTGTTCACTCACCTGACAGAATAATCTGACCAAGATGGACCCAGCGAAGGATGCTTCTCTTCAGTCGGCACTCGAGATCCAGGGAGCCATGCTGGGACGACATGAGGATGAACTAGCCGTCACTCGTCATGCCATGGACTCTCTCGCGGCTCGCATGTCAGAGATTTCTCAACAGCTTCATCATCTCCGGGTCGATTCATCTCCGGCAAGGAGTCATGACGTTCCGAAACCTAGAGTGAACAATCCGGCGTGTTATTCCGGTGAGCCTAGGGAGTGTCGATCCTTCTTAACCCAGTGTGAGGTTGTCTTTTCACTACAGACTACCACGTACGCTAATGACCGCTCTCGCATCGCCTTCATCATCTCCCTGCTGACTGGCCGTGCGCGAGAATGGGGTACAGCTGTCTGGAGCTCCGAGGCGGAATGTCTCAGCCGATATTCCTTTTTCAAAGAGAAGATGTTACGTGTCTTTGACCGCTCTGCTAGTGGCACGGAGGCTTCCCGGCTTTTGTCTTCTCTCCGCCAGGGTAGGGGGACAGCGGCAGATTTTTCTATTGAGTTCCGAACCCTGTCTGCTTCCTGTGATTGGAACGAGCCCACTCTGGTAGCCCGTTTTCTCGAGGGGCTTAACGCCGACATCAAGGACGAGATGCTAGCCCGCGAAAGCCCTACTCAACTGAACACCCTGATCGACATGGCCATTCGAGTGGAGAAACATTTTGAGGTTCGCCGCCACAGCCGCGGTTTTGATAGGTCTTTCCTCTCTGCTTCTCCGACCTCCTCAGCTTCCTCCGCCACTGCCGAGACTGAGCCCATGCAACTGGGAGGGCTGCGTATCTCCGCTGCTGAGCGCCAACGCGGCATTGTGGCCGGGCTGTGTATGTACTGTGGATCCGCCTCCCATCTTGTCGCCACCTGCCCGGTAAAAGCCAGGGCTCACCAGTAGAGTGAGGGTTACTGGTGAGCGCTTCTACCCTAGACCCTCCGCCACGCACTCGCACTACTTTTCCGGCCCTTCTCCGTTGTCCAGGAGTTTCCGTCTCGTGTCTGGTCCTTATCGACTCAGGCGCCGAAGGCAATTTCATTGATGAGACCTGGGCTCGAGAGCTGGGGATTCCCCTCATTCTTCAGAAGGACTCCTCCCCTGTCCACGCCCTCGATGGTAGTATTCTCTCTCGAGTGCGATTTTCTACTGCCCCGGTGAGTCTCACCGTCTCAGGCAATCATCAAGAGACAATTTCTTTTCTTGTTCTACATTCACCTTTTAATCATGTTGTTTTAGGCCATCCCTGGTTAGTTGAAGATAATCCTCAGATTAATTGGTCTAATGGCTCTATTCTGTCTTGGAGTTTGTCGTGTCATGTTAAATGTTTGCTGTCAGCTGTTCCTCCTGTCTTCTGTTTCTGTTTTTCAGGAGGAGCCAGGTGATTTGTCAGTGGTCCCGGAGGAGTACCATGATCTTCGAGCGGTCTTTAGTCGTTCCAGGGCCACTTCTCTTCCTCCCCATCGACCGTATGACTGTGGCATCGGCCTCCTTCCTGGCACTACTCCCCCTCGCGGGAGACTCTATTCACTCTCTGTCCCTGAACGCGAGGCGCTCGAGAAGTATCTGTCCGACTCGCTCGACGCAGGTACCATTGTTCCTTCCTCCTCCCCTGCCGGTGCGGGTTTTTTCTTCGTTAAGAAGAAAGATGGTTCATTACGTCCCTGCATAGATTATCGAGGTTTAAATGACATCACGGTCAAGAATCGGTACCCCTTGCCGCTCATGTCATCTGCCTTCGAGATCTTGCAGGGGGCCAAGCTCTTTTCTAAACTGGATCTTCGTAATGCGTACCATTTGATCCGCATTAGGGAGGGGGACGAGTGGAAGACGGCGTTTAACACTCCCTTAGGGCACTTTGAATACCGGGTTCTTCCTTTCGGTTTGGTCAATGCTCCTGCCGTGTTCCAGGCGTTGATTAATGACGTTCTCAGAGACATGTTAAACATTTTCGTTTTTGTCTATCTTGACGATATTTTGATTTTCTCTCCCTCTCTCCAAGTGCACACTAAACACGTTCGTCAGGTTCTCCAACGTCTCCAAGAGAATCGACTGTTCGTTAAGGCCGAGAAATGTGAATTTCACGCGCAGTCTATTCCTTTTCTCGGATCTGTGATTTCTGCTGAGGGTATTAATATGGACATTTCCAAGGTGCGTGCCGTTACAGAATGGCCAGTTCCCGAGTCGCGCGTCGCCCTACAGCGCTTTCTAGGCTTCGCAAATTTTTATCGTCGGTTTATCCGCAACTTTAGCCAGATTGCCGCTCCTCTCTCTGCCCTTACATCATCCAGGGTCCGATTTTCCTGGACGGAGGATGCGCAAGCTGCATTTGATTGTCTGAAATCGCTTTTTTCGTCCGCTCCCATTTTACGAACGCCCGATGTCTCCGGACAATTCATAGTTGAGGTTGACGCATCTGAGGTGGGCGTGGGAGCTGTTCTCTCTCAACGCTCACACTCTGATGGCAAAATTCACCCCTGCGCGTATTTCTCGCACCGTCTCTCACCCGCCGAACGAAATTATGACGTGGGCAAACGTGAATTATTGGCCATTCGTTTGGCTCTCGGTGAGTGGCGTCACTGGCTTGAGGGTACAGCTGTTCCATTCATTGTCTGGACGGACCATAGAAATTTAGAGTACATTCGCTCTGCAAAGAGACTATGCGCTCGTCAGGCCCGTTGGGCACTTTTCTTTACGCGCTTTAATTTCTCTATCTCATACCGTCCCGGCTCTAAGAACCTCAAGCCGGATGCTCTATCACAACTGTTTTCTTCCCCCGAGGCTGTTCCCAGTAAGGAGGAGATCCTTCCTCAGGGCCTGGTGGTGGGTACAGCTGTCTGGGGAATAGAATGTTTGGTTAAGCGCGCTCTTACCCACGCCGTTACTCCTCGTCTTTGTCCCAAGGGACTTTTATTCGTTCCGCCTTCTGCTCGTCTAGCTGTCCTCCAGTGGGGGCACTCGTCCAAACTCTTCGCCCATCCCGGCGTCCGGGGCACCGTCGCCGCCGTTCGCCAGAGGTTTTGGTGGCCCTCTTATGAGCGTGACGTTCGTCGTTTCATTGCCTCGTGTACAGTCTGCGCTCAGACTAAGTCTCGTAATTCTCCTCCAGCCGGTCTGCTACGTCCTCTCCCGTTGCCTTTTCGCCCGTGGTCGCACATCGCTATGGATTTTATCACGGGTCTCCCTCCTTCTGAGGGGAACACCGTGATACTTACTGTTGTTGACCGTTTTTCTAAGACCGCTCGTTTCGTTCCCAAACTCCCCTCTGCAAAGGAAACGGCCCAAATTGTCGTCGACAAGATTTTTAAGATCCACGGTCTTCCCACGGATGTTGTTTCTGATAGGGGTCCCCAATTTGCGTCCTTATTTTGGAAGAAGTTTTGTCGTTTGATTGGTGCGTCGGCGAGTCTCTCCTCCGGTTTTCACCCTCAGACCAATGGCCAGGCCGAACGAGCTAACCAGACTATCGGTCGTATTCTTCGCAGCCTCACGTTGCGTAACCCTGCCTCCTGGTCTGAACAGCTTCCCTGGGCTGAGTACGCCTTTAATTCCGCACTGTCCTCCGCTACAGGGTTATCCCCGTTTCAGTGTTGTCTTGGTTACCAGCCCCCGTTATTCTCCTCACAAGACTCCGACTCTAAATTACCATCCGTCCAAGCTTTTATTCAGCGTGCTAAACGCACTTGGAGAGGGGTCAGGTCTGCTCTTTGCATGTCCCGTTCCCGTACCCGACGGTTCGCTAATAGGCGTCGAGTCAAGAGCCCTTGTTATTCTGTGGGTCAGAGGGTTTGGCTGTCCTCTACTAATCTTCCTCTCCAATCCTCTTCGCGTAAGCTGACACCAAAGTTTGTCGGTCCGTTTCGTGTCCTTGAAGTTCTTACTCCTATCTCTGTCAAACTGAAGTTATCCGCTAACCTTCGGCGCATTCACCCGGTCTTCCATGTGTCCTGTATAAAGCCCGTTTTTCGCGCCCCTCCTCCTGTCCTGTCACTTCTCCTATCCGTGTTGAGGGCACTCCTGTCTATAGGGTTCGCAGGATTCTTGACGTCCGCCCTCGGGGTCGTGGCCATCAGTATCTGGTGGATTGGGAGGGTTACGGCCCTGAGGAGAGAAGTTGGATTCCATCCCGGGACGTCCTGGACCGCTCGCTGATTGATGACTTCTACCGCTCCCGCCAGTCTTCCTCCTCTTCTGCGCCAGGGGGCGCTCCTTGAGGGGAGGGGAGGGGGGGGGGGGGGTACTGTCATGATCCTGGTATCCTTCTTCTTTACTCTGTCTCCCTCTGCTGGTCATATTTGTTATTGCATTCTCGTACACACACTCGTTCACTCATTATCTCATTCATCTCCAGCCGTTTCTCATTATCCCATCTGTTCCTCCTCTTCTCCGCACCTGTTTCACACTTTCTCTAATTCTACTCCCTATTTCTAGGCTTTCCTTTTCCTTTGTTCTTTGTCAGATTACTGCCAAATTCTGCATATCTACCTGCTCTATGATCCTGTGGTTTTGTACTCTGTCCTTTCCTGTCTTGTCTCGTCTCGTCTGCTGTCAGAATTTTTCGGATGACTTGTGCTTCGCCTCTGCTTTTCCAAAGCCTCGGTAAACGTGAGTGGTCTTCGGTTTGGCGTTCCCGCACTCTCTCTACGGACCCAGCCTGTCCCAATCATCTGATATTCCTGTTTCGGCTGAAGCCAAGAATTTCTGTTTCATTTATTGAGAGACTTTTGTTACATTTACCAAGGACTGTCTTCTGTTCAAGTTTTGCCAAGCGGCCACCTGTGTTGTTTCTCCTGAACTGTGATTAAAGAATATCAGCTCACCTTTGCGTTTGGGTTCTCTGTTCACTCACCTGACATCTTCATCATGTGCGGTGGTAGACATGATCAGCAGTTGAGTGAGTACAGCAAAATATATGAGTAATCTCATCGTATTGCGAGAGCTACTTTTGCAAGCATGCAGTGGAAGCAGCTAAGCAGACAGACTGAAAAATGCCTTTAAATAAGGCCTTTGATTGAAAGAAACTGATTGAAGGCGTATGAATCGGATCAGCTGATAGCTGAGCTTGACTACGCGGCCTGCCTGAACTAACGCTGAACGCTAGATTTGTGAAACATAGGCTACTCTTTTTTGCTTTCCGTGGGTCGCCGTGACAACAGCCTTTTTTTTGTAGAGGCGCGCGCAGTGCAGCGGGCCTGTTGACCATAATAAAATCTCCCGCCGCCTGAGTTAGACAGGGAGCTGTGAGAATTAGAGCAGTGACTATCTGTGGCGGTGTACGCTTCGTAGAGGGCGCACTGATTGCAGTGATAGTGTGTGGCATGATGAACAGAATGTAAGGGAGCGGCAGCTCTCTTGTGTCGTAAAGAGAGATAGCTGCGTGCACATCTGACCGTGCGCTCCTTCCGTCGCTGCTCAATGAGGGAAGGAAGCGGGCAAGCGCATAAAAGAACATTTCAGTTAGAAAACCCTCTTCTGTGTGATGTGCAAAACAGAGGGCGGGTTAGCTCTCTTGTGTCGTAAAGAGAGCTAGCCGCGCGAATATCTACCCCGCGCGTTTCTTCCGTCGAGGCTCGACGAGGGAAGAAAACGTGGGCGCGCGCGAGGCGGTTTGCCGTCCCGATCGAGGGAGAGCTAGCCACGAGCGCATGGTGTATTTTTAGTGCGGGGTAGCTCTCTTGTGTCGTAAAGTGTGTCGGGGGGGGGGGGGGGGGGGGCGACCGGACCGGAGAACTGATTGAGCAGGCGAGAGTGAGGCACGTGGGGACGTGGCCGGCGTGCGTTCACCACAGACAAACACAGGATATTACAATGAGAATGGATATAGCGTCGTCGCCGGATAGCCACAGGTGAGACGGCGTCAGGAGAAAACGGCTGAGAAGGCGTAGTCCGCTGAGATTATACTCACTCAGGGTTGATCAAACGGCGAAGGCTTAGTAAAACAGTCAGAGACATGCAGTTGTCGCTGAATGAGTAAAATCTGCTATAATGGTGAATTCGGGGACTAATATAGACCCCTTTTGCGCCGACGTCACAGTTACGTCACAGCGCTAGCTGGAGGCAAAACAAACGGACAACTGGAGGCGGCTAATACAAACCAGCACAGATTTGGCTACATAATAAGGAGCTTAAATTATTATTATTATTATTATTATTATTATTATTAAATGTCATCTTGTTGTGTTGTTGGGTGCAAGAATCAATGAAAAATGAATATGCTGTATCTGGAATTTTTATTTCTAGAAAATATTCACATCATTAACATTGCACTGTAATGTCACTCTTTACATTGTCGTCTTCTCTGTGCTGGCTAGGCAGAACTGCGGATCGTACCACAGAAGTCTTTGACCATTCAGCACATAGTTATAGGCATCTAAAGATGTATATACCCTCAGTTTCTCTTTACGCTCGGTTTCTCTATCGGATAGGTGTAGAAGTCAGGCCACAACCGGAGGTAGCGTTAAAGTCGGCATGAAATCAAATTTGACAAATCTTCTTTTTATATGTAATATTGTAGTGTTTATTATAAATGATTTATCTGTGCACTTCATTATTTGTTTTAAATTCATGTACCCTAATAATCTTTAATCAAATACATTACCCTACCCTCCCACCTCGAAACGACCTCTCCTCTTTCGGTCACGTGCCATGGCGAAAGGGTGTGGCCAGAGCCGATGAGGGTGCGGCTATCGGTGCACCGCCTCTCAGAGATCCTGTCAGTGTCAGCGCCCAACCTCCAACGTTCCAATCAATTCCCGAAGGACGAAATCAAGCCCCGCCCAACATTTCTTTCTAATTTCAGAAGCCGTTTCACTTGGATATACGTCACAACAAGGAAAAAATGACAATCTCAACTTCCATTTCATGCCGACTTTAACGTTAATCCTGTCAGATCGTCCATCCATTGAGTGTGGGTGTACAGTACAGGTCAGCCAATCTGGTTCCGTCCGTTAAAATGAACTTTTGCAAATAACAATTGCGGTCCTGGACACTGAGTGACCTTGCACATTAAGATAAAATCTGATTTTCTCCAGTCATTGTTAAAAAACAAGCTAACAAAACATACAAACTAACGTTAGTGAAGCGGCCAGAGGGATCGTTCTGCCTCCACCTAAGCTCCGCCCACAGAAAAACGTCACCATGTTTACCAACTGAAAAGGGGTCTATAGGCTGAGGCCACGCCCCTTGACGGGCTCTGACGTGTAATGACATAGAGTGATCTCATTGGTCGCACGTCAGAGGCGCCCGCGCCATTGGATGTGCAGTTGCTGCAGCACAGCCTATGAGCGAGCCAGACGCTCAATGGGCTAGCTGTGCAGCTCCAAATGCATTTTACATATAGGTTTCAGTAAATCGAGAAAAAGGAGTTTTCCACTGCGTAAAGGATAGCTACGCAATACGAAGTGACCGTGCGAAAGGGAACTATACATAAGAGACAGAAAGATGCAGATAACCATAAGTTACTTTATTTAGTGATGGCAAAATGAGGCTTCCTGAATCACTGAGACCTCACAGCCCATTGCTTCACCCAAAGGTTCATTACTCGAAGCTTCATTCAGCATTGCTCACTAGTGACACCTAGCTACTGTACAAAGAAGTAACAGACAATAATAAATTCTGAACCAATGACCTGAGAAGACTCATGATGTCCGAATACCGCCCCACCCCCCAAACCCCCCCGCCCCCACCCGTTCTGTTTTGTTTATTTATTTATTTATTTTCTTCCCATTGTTTATGTCTGTAACCTTTCATTTGCAATAATAAAAAGATCTGAGCATACATTTGTCCATTGCTTGGGTATAAAATAAAATATGTATCTTTCTCTGTCTGAATTTACTTGTGCAGAGACAACTGTCACACACACAGTTAATTAATTATGTATAAATTGTTTGGATAGTGACAGTATGACACTGTGTTGAGTGCAGTGCTTGGAGGGAGTTTAATACGTAAACTCAGAGCCGTTAGAATTTTAAATTTAAAATCTCTTCCAACGGCTCTGCTCTATGGTTAGTTCCGACCGGTGACGCGGTGCACAATGACAGTTGGTTGATTTTCACTCTCCACTTCCGGTGAAGTGATGTATCGATGTTCCCTTATTCCCTACGCCGTTTGCGGTGCCCTTCGAACTGAACATGTTCGTTCCCTTAGGATTGGAATCTCACTTAGTATGGCGAAACACCCTGTGAAGTCCACTTCGCAGTCCACTTACGGTCGAATGGAACGCACCTGTCATGTGATTTTCACGTTAACAACACAAGCCTCGAATCGCGGCTTCATCTGGCACGCCCATTTTTTCTCGACACAAGCTCCGACGCCTCGGCTCAAATGTCACATCACTAACTTTATTTAAGGTTATTTCTATTCATTACGATATTGATATATGAACTGTATGGAGCTAATAATATGACAAAATGATTTGAATTTGAATTGTGTAAATTTGAATTATTTGTAAGTGTAATCTAACAAAATTGAATTTTAGGTGGTAGTTTAAATAGTTCTGAATTAGATTTTTTTTCAACGAATATTGAACATTCCAAGTAATTTCCTTCAGAGGCTAGGCGAGGATCCTCTTTAGGATTCGAGAAAACACGTAAATGGAACATTCTAGCAAGAGCACGTCATTGCGTCCATCAGTGAAAAGGTAAGTTTCGGCGCGGCAAAAAATAGCAAAAATGGAAATGCTACTGGCTTGTTTGTTGTACAGCATTTTTGTGGAGATGGAGATGGAAATTGTGAAGCACGATCAGCGTCAGGATCGCAGGAGGAGAATGTTGATTTGTCGCCACCTCTGCCGTCAAAGACGTGGGATGGTAAGTAGCTCTCATCATTAATTTATAAATAAATTATAGCGAATACAACCCCGCGAACTCTAACGCGAAGCGGAGGGGACTTGAATAAACCTGAAAGGGTTGTATTCGCTGTAAAAACCGGCTCGCTATACATTATCCCATGGCTGCCTACCTAACAAAATAAATCAATAATAATAAATCAATAATTTGAGGCAAAATATTGATTTAAAAAGGAGTTTGTTGATTTAAAAATGATTGTATTGCCTGAGTGAACAGAACTGCGTCCATAGCAGCATTCTAGCTGTTAAAACACATGCAATGGTAAAATATGTGATCAACAAAAAAAAGTCTATATGAAATAAAAATTACAAGGTGAATAACCAGTAAAAAGGGAACAGCTTTAAATCCCCCCCCCCCCCCCCCCTGCAAATCAGTTGAGCCGATATGTTTAATAGTTTAACAAACATTAAATAAATGGCAAAACTGAAATTATACTTAAACCTTCCTCTTTTCTTCACGTTGTACAGGCTCGGCCCTACTGTGCCTTCAATGCCACAGTGCCAGTACTGCAGCGGTACTATGGGGGGAGGACACTCGGCCAGACTTCAGGCTGGGCAGAGAGGCCATGCAGCAGCTGATGGTGGCCCTGAAGACAGACAGGCAGCATGGATGGGGCCCGACCCTGGAGACACTTGTGTTCCTGTTCTGGCTGGCAACCGGTTCAGCCTACAGAGTTGTCTCCAGGGTCTTCAGCATTCCTCTTCCCACGGTGCACAGAGTTGTCCACAGGATGGTGGATGAGGTGGTGGCTGTGCTCCCCCAATTTGTTCACTTCCCCCGCACACAGGAGGAGCTCCAAGTGGTTGGGGATGGTTTCGCTCGTTTGGCTAATCACCAAGCATTTGGCAAGGCAGCAGGGGCAGTAGACGGCTGCCACGTTCGAATGAAATGTCCCGGCGGCCCTGATGGTCACTATTATAATAACAGAAAGCTCTTCCCTTCAGTGGTGCTCCAGGCAGTCTGTGACCATCAGGGTCGCTTTATTGACATCTTTGTGGGTTACCCAGGAAGTGTGCATGATGCACGCATCCTTAAAGGTGCCCTGGAGTGGTTTTTTATATTATTTTATAATGTTTCCTGGGTTGCCCTTATAATGTTAGTATGTTTTTTAGATCAAAAATAGTCATAATTTAGAAATAAAAGGCATTTTAGCCTCTGATTTGAACGCTCTGTTTGAAGGGGCGTGTCTGCTGTGTGGAACCGGCCTCTGCTGTGATTGGCTGACATGCTTGCATATGAAATAGCTATGTATTACATGTGAAACTCTCTCGAATACTTTTACTACAGCTATTATACGTTTTTACTATTACAGCTATCGAAATTAACGAATCGTGAGATGTCTTTAAAGTATTTAGATCTATTCCCATCACATACAATGTTGCTGTGATGACTGAGCATTGAGCAAGCAGAGGACAGTCTGTTGATCGCGAGAATGAAGATCTTATCATTGTAATGCAGTTTCTGTTCTCTAATGCTTTCCCCAATGCAAACACGATCATGTAAATACAGTAAGAGCTTCGCTGTGCAGTGTAACGTGCGTCATTGAATTCATAACGAGTTTGGCAAGTGTCCAGATAAACTCGCGCTGTGGAAAGATTGTTCTTTGATCGCTTTCTGTATATAATTTATTCACAATTTAAATACGTTTTTTTTTCATCCTACTAAAAGAAACGATGTGAAGTTGATATTTTAGTCACTGGCTTGACTTACTGATGCATAAACAGTATTGAACGATTTTGAGAGAAAGGTTACCTGTCTGAACTTGAACAATTACACATCAGAAAGTGTTGCTTGGTAGCTGATCCGAGGCCAGCTCTGTATTGGCCCAAGTTGAGGAAACAGTCGTCGGTGAAATGTTTGGAAATTTCCAGAGAAAATAAAAGTAAGCCATTGTTTCTTCAGAGGCTCGGATGAAGGAACTAAAAAATACTTTTGTGTTCATGTGTACATCCAAACACTGAGCAACTGCTATGCTTCGGCTGCGCAGTTTCGCCTGTCATTGAACATGGGCTGGCATATGCAAATTTGTGGAGGCATACATATTAATGATCCCGACTATTGCGTCACAGTCGGTATTGTGCGGAGAACCGACCGTTTTTCAGGGGTGTTTTTCATAAACGTGAATTAAATGAGAACGCGAAAACAGTCCAGTTTGAGATTCACTCTATGTCATGTCAATGCACTGAACTCTTCTTATTTGGCTATACCAAGGTAAATTCAATTTTGAATTATAGGTCACCTTTAAGTACAGCCCCATCTACACTAGGGGGACTTACCCTCCGCCTGGGTATTTTCTCCTAGCTGATGGTGGCTACTCATGTCTACAGGAACCCCTGGCCCTTATCACACCATATAAGAGGCCAGTGAGCGGCATGGCAGAGCAAAGGTTTAACTACCATCATTCCAGAAGTCGCACAATCATTGAGCGTGCATTTGGAATGATGAAAACCCGCTTCAGGTGCATCTTTTTAGAAGCACTTGTTTCTCCCTAAGGTAATTAGTCATTGCAATATTTCTGTTGTGAATTTCTTAATCAAAGCATAGTATCCTCAACATAACAGTATCCTTTTGCTCTGCCTTGTGCACAGGTGGTGACGGCATGTGTTATTTTGCACAACATTTGTGTTGGTGTCGGGGATGTGCTGGAAGAGGTTGTGGAGGTGGAGGACAACCAGCCACCTGTGGAGCTTGATGGTGGGGAGAGCCGGAGTGGAGCTGCTTGGCGGGCTGCGCTGACCAACGAGGTGTCTGCACTCCACGAGGCACCTCTGGACCTTGACTATTTTTGCCCATAACAAAACTTGTTTAAGTTGTTGTATATAGTTGTAAATGTTTACGTAGTTATAGTTGTAGATATGAGAATGTTGTTAAATGAAGTTGCTGCTTCGTGTAAATAGTTGTCAATATAGAAATGTTTAAATAAAAAAAAATTATGTAACAAAGATGAAATTAATGCTTTTTGTAGAGCTTGGAATACCTAATCACAAAACGTTGTAAATAAGGGTGAAGATATTGTCAATACATTGTTTTAGGTTCACATGCTAGTTATTTGTTACCAAATTTTTCTTTCTATTGCAGTCTAAAGAACAAGGTTTTGAAAAAATGGATATACAGTTTATATTAAATAATTAAGGGGCAAAGACAAAACCAGTTCAATTTAATTGACTTTATTTTTTTATTTTTCCGCCAACCTCTCCAACTGCAAAAAAAAGCGGTTTGACCTCTCTCTGGCCTCTGCTTCCCTCCTCTCATCTGCCTCCCTCTGGTATTTAATATCCTCCTGTAGTAACTGTAGGATTGGATCCTCTCGCTTCCTTCTCCTTTTCTCTCCTCTGTGCCCTGCTCTCTCTTTGCGGCTGTCTCTCACTCTCTCCTCCTCCTCATCCTCGTCTCTCCCTTCATCTACCTCTTGTGCAGTGCTTGGCCCTGGTTTTTCCTCTTGGATCGAGGCAATAAGGCAAGGGGGCGAGACTGCTTCAGACTGCCCTAATGCCTCGTCCATGAGGGCAAACCAGGTCCAATTTGCTGCTGTTGCCTTGCCATCTTCTGTCCCTTGACCTGTGGCAGGACAGTTACATTCCTAAACAGTGAAGATCAGAAAGTTGTGATGATGTACACTACCGTTCAAAAGTTAGGGGTCAGTACGATTTTAAATGCTTTTAAAAAGAATTCTCTTCTGCTAACCATGATATAAATACAACAAAATTCAGTTATAGTATTAAATATTATTTCAGTGTAAATCAGCTGTTTTCTATGTGAATATATAGTAAAGTGTAATTTATTCCTGTGATCAAAGCTGAATTTTCAGCATCATTACTCCAGTCTTCAGTGTCACACGATCCTTCACAAATCAGTATAATATGAGGATTTGATGCTCAAGAAACATTTATTATTATTATAAATGTTGAAAGCAGTAGTTGGTCTGTCAGTTTTTTTTATTTATTTCCTCCAAAAAATAAAATTCTCACTGACCCAAACTTTAGAACGGTACACTGTAAAAAATAAAATCGTAAAAAAACGGTCAATGACTGGCAGCTATGGCTGCCAAACAAAAACCGTAACAATAAAGTAAAATATCCTAATTTAAATTGAGTGCAAACATTTTTTCCAAACTTTGTCCTTAAATGTATTACAGAAAAACACTGTTATTTTACAGTTATTTCCTGAATTATTATGATCAAACACCTTCACTGTGTAAAAAATGTCAAATGACTGTCAGCAATGGCTGCCATACAAAAAACCTAATTCAAATAATAAATACTATTGCAGAAATCTATTACAGAAACACAGTTATTTCACATATTTCGCTTCACTGAATTTTTACAAAAAAACATATTCGCTGTAAAAAGTAAATATCTCGCTATAAACTACACGCATGATTTACTGTGATTATATGTCATCAGCAACTACACAGTTACTGTCTGTTAAATAAAGCAACACACAGCATTTCATCAGTGTTACCCTGCTCACCCTGGACTGAGGCACAGGCTCTACTCTTCAACACAATGGTGACACACAAAACACACCATACAGAAACACTTTACATCCCAAAAGAACATTAAACACTAACAGATCTCTCAAGATCTCAGCATCTTCACTTATTACAATCCTTCTTTCATACTAACATTCTTATTGAGAAATAACAGAGGTTTAGAAGTTGATTTTTTATTGAAAATAATAAAGTTTGATGTCACCATGATAGAGATCAGTGTTGGCTTTAGTTGGGCTCTTGACCCTTTAGATATTAACATTAGTTTTTCTCTGGCTGCTTTAACTGTGTGTCTCTTGATACGTATTTGTTATTGTAGGAAACTGAGAGAAATTCAGATCAGATGATGTTGGTCACTTAACAGTGATAATATTCATCAAGCAGTTGTCTGCTTTGTTGTTACCACCTGATTGGTATGTCTTATTAATGACTGATCAAGTTGTAAAATATAAATTGCTATAGAAGATTCTGCAATGCTGTGATTATTAAGATTTTATGAAGTCATTATGCAGAAAATGTTTTGACAGGATCATACAGACTCACTCAGACATCAAGAATTTGCGTATGAATCCCAACAATGGTGACAATGAAAAAAATCTGACCTATTATAAAGTCACAAAAAGGCTTTGTTTATTGTCGCCATTGTTGAGATTCATATGTTGATTATTGATGTCTCCATACTCCTAACAAAATAAAACCAACTCAAAACATTTTATGTAGAATATGTATATTTTTTAATTTGAGATTGCTATAATACTGATCCCACAATACTTCAACAAATCATGTGAAGTATAACACTAAAATCCATCTATATATAATGCATTCACAGCTAATAGAGATTTGACTGTCATATCAATGAATCAGATCATCATATGATGACTATAAAATCATCAATAAATGACCAAGATCATCTTATATTTTCTCTTGCAATTATTGCCATAATAAATGTGCATCAAAACACAGTTAAAGTAACCAGAGAAAAACTAATGTAAAACTCAAGAATCATGAGCCCTACTAAAGCAAACTAAAGCGTTATTTATAAAAAAAATGCCGGTGACCGCGAACAAGCTAATAATTGTTAAAATGACAGGTTAGCCATCAATAACGTAATTTGTATAATTTGTAATATCAATACGGTAGTAATTTGTACTGGCATTTAAACGTTAAACTTTACTTTTACGATTGTTAACAAATGTATGGTAGCGTAAATATAATTACATTTAAAAGCATATAACCCCGTTATTGCTCCGACACCGCTAACGTCCGACATTTTGTATTTTTTTTAACAAGATAGCAAAGCTGCGCGCATAGGATTGTGTGCGATTTGAGAGCGCGAAGAGCGCGAAGTCTACACATATGCATCCTTTCCTGTGTATGGGATATTTTTCAAACAAAGGACTCAGTCCTTGGTTGAAATTCTGAGGATCCTCGACATTGGAACAGTCCTTCGAGGGATGTCGATGACGTAGCATCCTTGAAATTCAGGCATTCGAGGATCCTTCCTTGACATTGAGAAACGCTTTCTGACTCTGATCATGAATCGCCCGGAGTGATTCTTAAACATGAATGATTTTGTGTGTATATGTTAGGTAGCGTTCTTAGCACGTGAGACATTTGTCTAAACGGTCTCTGGTGTTTGTTTTAAAGTATATTTTGTGTAAAATTGATTAGAACACCACCGTGTCTACTACACAGACAGGACGCGAGCGGCGCGACGCAACACAGTGCTTGAATGCAAAGAGCTGGGACTAGGTCAGAAATAGGATGGGGAATCCGTGTGCTGTTGGGGATTTCACGGGTCACATCGCACCACTCGCGTCCGGTCTAGACTGCGTCGTACATGTAAGCATAAGGTATGAGTGTGAATTAGCCATTAAATGTCTTACAATAAGCCTACATAATGCAATTGTCCCTTCAATATTAAAGGTCCACTATGCAGGAATTCCGTTTTTGTCAAACGGCGACCCCTAGAGTTGCTGTGGAGTACTTGTACTGTCGTAAATAGCACTCATGCAGAGATGGCTCTGCACTCACGGCCTGATCCCCTCCCCCTGTACACCGGTACCTGTTCAGTAGGATGGAAGCTATAACGAGTTGAAATAAGGTGTGGCCCCTTTAAGAGCTGCGCGTGCCCTGTTTAACTGTCGGCAGTCTGTATTGTATATGCGCCTCGAACACCACATGTATACGGCGCCGGGTTATTTCTGTTTGGTGCTTATTTTATCAGAATTTTATCAGATCTTTTTTGCCATAAAGCAATTCGTTACATCGCGAGACCTGATATCACGCGACAGTTCTTGATGCTGAGGCCGGCGGCCCGCCGGCCCAAAGTTGCAAGGGTGGTTTTGCGGCTCACAGGCACCAGGGGGGTGCGAGACGACCACCATTCAACCCGAAAAGAGTAATATAACCATTCCAATGACTCCGAAGCTGTTCGGTTAAGGTAAAAAAGTTACTTAGTTCACCTTTAAAGTCTTCTCTACTGATTGATGACTGACTCAGTAATAAAGACTGTCTTTGCCGCCATCTAACATTACAGGCGAAATATTTTAACTTATGCAGCTGCTCACGGCCAGGGACTATTTTTTTTTCCAGCAGAAGGTAGGCTTTTGGTGATTTATTTTACTTCATGAAAGTTGCACTAATAAGTTCCAAGTTGCACCCCCCCCATATTGTTACCCTATTATTGATTCATTATTGATTCATTTGTCCCACCTGTCCTCACTCGTTACCTGCTTTGTTTGCTCTCACTATTTTTTCTCCCTGTGTTTGCAGTCCTGTGCTGGTTCGTCGTCATATGTACATCATAACTCTACCCTGTTATGTTCCTCCTGCCTCAAGTCAAGCTGGTTTGTCGTTGTATGTACGTCGTAACTCTACCCTGTTATGTTCCTACTGTCTCAAGTCAAGCTGGTTTGTCGTTATATGTAGTGGTGGGCAGATCGAGGCTTCGTGAAACACTGAAACAGTTGAAGCAAATGTGCCGTATTGTGTCGAGGCTTCGAAACAATCCGACACCTGTCTCCATGGTGGTCAGAACAGTGTAAATGCAACAAAAACTCAGGCCAAACATGCATAGAAACCCTTTTTACAAATCTATTGCAAATATTTTATTGAAAGTAAAATCTTTCAATTGCAATTATCTAATCATCTAATAAGATTATCAAGTTTATATATGTTCTTTTATCATTTGTCAGGGTTTGTTTTGTTAGTTCAATGAATGGCTCAGCTAAACAGGCCAATAATACTATTAACTACCATTATTCATTTTAATTATACTAATGTCTAATTAAATAGTCTACAAATGTATAAAACTGATCAGATATCAGGTAAAAACCCACAGACACTTGTTCAATGGTTCTCAGTGAATCTTCATGATTCATGGATTGACAGAGATCATGAAGTGGTGAACCATTGAAATTCCGAAGTGTTCTGAACGTTTAGAAAAAGTTATGACGTAATGTAGCCTCGTTTACTGAAATCACATGACTCTGGCAGTTTGATACACGCTCCGAACCATTGATTCGGAATAAACGATTTGTAAAGGCTTCGAGTTTTGAAATTGCCATCACTAGTTGTATGTATGTCGTAACTCTACCCTGTTATGTTCCTCCTGTGTCAAGTCATCCCCCTCGGGGTAGTTTTGTTTGTATTTTGTTTTATTTTATTATTAATAAAAAGCCCTTGTTTCCTGCACTACAGTTCTCGCTACTTCCACCTAACCAAAACCTTACAGAACGAACTAGCCAAAAGAGAACTCGGCAGAAAAATGGGCATCTTCCTTTTCCCATCTCCCTGCCCCTCCGCTCAGCAAATGGATCAATGCAGCAAACTCCTTTCTCATCGACAAGGGGGAGCCAGTGTGAAGGAGTTTGCTCACCAGTTTGTTTTTGTAGTGGAGGGGCTCAACATTAGCGACTCAGTGCTCAAGGACGTTTTCAACAAATGAAGAGGGAGGAGGAAGGACAGGTCCGCCTCATCTGCCTACTATCTAGAGGCGGCCAAAGTGGCTGCAGCGCCCCCAGTCGGCGCCGAAGTAGCTGCAGCGTCCCACTGAGGCGGCAAGTTCCTTGTTACTGCCTCGCTTTCATAAACGGAGGAAGAGGAAGAAAGCTTCCTCCCCATCACAAGGCTTGGAGGCCATCCCTGTCTCATCTCTCTGCCAACTCTCCCTGTCTCAGTCACTGAGTCTGTTCCCGTCAGTCCCGCCTTGGCCAAGAGGGTGGTTTTCACCTGTTATGTAGTTGCTGTCCTGCATACGTGGGCAGCACACACCTCAAGACTGGCTTTCTTCAGTCCTGTTGGCACTCTGGAAGCCGTCCCTGAGAAGCCCATCCCAGGGCCGCCAACTTTCCCTGTCTCAGCCACTGAGGCTGTTCCTGTCAGTCCTACCTTGGCCAAGAGGGTGATTTTCACTTTTTATGTAGTTGATGTCCTGCGTGCCTGGGCAGCACACCTAAAAAATGGCTTCCTCCAGTCCTGTTGGCACCCTGGATGCCATCCCTGAGCAGCCCACTGCCATTCCAGGATGGTCTGCTGCCATCCCTGAGCTGCCTGCTGTCGTTCCAGAGCCGCCCGCTCTCACAGAAGCAGCTATGGAGGATGTCCCAGAGCAGCCTGTGATGTCCCAGAGCCGTCCGCTCTCTCAAAAAAACTGCTATGGAGGACGTCCCAGAGCTGTCCGCTCTCACAGAAACAGCCAAGGAGGCCGTTTCAGAGCAGCCCAAGTGTCTTGTCCTGCCTGCTCCACCCAAACTCCCTGCACCGCCCTGGCACTGAGCCAGCACTCCAGACCTGTCAAAGCCCAGGGTTTCCCATGCATTCATTAATTTGTGGCGGCCCGCCACAATATCAACGTTGACCGCCACGCATTGATTTTCAGATTTTTTAACTATTTAATATGGGTAAACTTTTATTTTATTGTAGAGCTGCGCGCTGCGCGCTCCCTCCCACTCTCACAAACTGACAACAGAGACGCGAATAGCCCCTCCTCTTCGAGTACGATCTGAATCAAAACATGATCATGCGTTGGAGGACGGATTGTTGCCGGTGCTTATTCCTCCAGAATCAATCCGGAGTTGAATGGTTAGTATAATGAACACTATATAACTCTAAAAAGTTAGTCTATAAATGCTGTGGTGTTTCCATTACAGATTCGCGCATTTTTTTCCTAAATATCGATTTAAAAAAACTATTGCGAAATGACGGCGTTTCCATTAGGCCACTAGGCTTGTTTGAGATGAGCAAAATCTGCGCAGAACCGATCACCGGTGATCAGCGCGAGATGCATGCCGGTTAGAAATGCGTCCGAGTGCGGTCCGCCTTGCTCTGATGTCATACCGACATATGTCAAAAAACTCTCGCGACCGCAAGGCGCACGTGTCGGATTCTGCAGTCGCGGGCAGTTGCTCTCCACCGACTGCGCTGATCAAAAGAGCAACAGCTTTGCTCATTGGTTTAAACAATCGTGATGTATTGTTCTTTTTAAAAATGTTTGATTTTAAAACTCTGATATCATGTTTTATGTGTATACATGTGTGGATATTCCCAAACTCTCTGACAGGGGGATCTATGTGATGTAATTTTTTTTGAATGTTTTAAAAATAAAAACACATGTCTGTATTAAATAAAACATGATTGATAAACACGCCTATTTAAAATGGAATTAAATAGTACTTTGGGTGTCTTGTTCATTATATTTATTTTCATATTCAAGCAACAAAACTTAAATTACATCCAATTTATTAGCAACACCGTGCGGGCGTGAATCCCGTGAATCCCGCGATATCCGCCTTTGATCTCACAGGTGTCTGATCCACTGCGAGAAGCGAGATCTGTCCGGCTTTTCTGCGCTTTTTTCACCCCTCCTCTCACTGCAGCCGCCTACTCGACTATATTTCAGGCGAGGCAAGGCGCATCTCAAACAAGCCGTTATGCGACTAAAACGTCTTTTTTTTTTCCTCTCGCGATCAGTCATTCCAAAAATCATGGCAACGGATGTTGGTAGGTTTAAATATATCACAGCCACCGCACTAGACATTATTAATATTATTATTAATGAAAAGAGACGGCGTGTTATCCAAGCATTAATGGCAAAGACTCTTACTATGAGGTGTTTTCTCACTTATTTCTGCTCCGAGGCCTTGATTGTGGCATTTCTTTGAGGTTTAGAAGACATGTAGCTTATTGCTGTATTTTTTTTATGAATTTAATAAATAACTCTGTCTCGTATTCTGTCCAAACACACATTTTGAGTATCTACTTGAGTAATTATTTTTCAGCTGACTTTTTACTTCTACTCCTTACATAGGCTATTCACGCAATTATTTGTAGGCTACTTTCTACTCTTTACATTTTAATAAATAGCCTCGTTACTGTTATGTCATTTCGGCTTGTTTTCATTTCTGCTTGACATCGTAAAAAAAAAAAAAAAACCTATCCAGATAAATCGCGCCATCAAGATAGAGTGCATTTGATTGTGGTTGGATGAGAAGTATAAACATTTCATTCCGGTTTGTAGGCCTACACGGTGCATCACAACTGCAATAGCTATATCAGAGCTCTCAAGTGTCACGAGCGTCACAGTCACTCGTTTCGGTCTTTTGTATTTATCTCGCGTAAAATCGGTTTATATTTAATATGCGGCAGCGCCCAAAATGTCTCTGGCCGCGCCGCTCTCACTATTGAACCGGCAGGAATCAAGCGCGTCTCTCCTGGAGTTCTGCAGTCGAGCCTGCCACTTATCAGCCAATCAATCAAAAAAAAAAAGAAAAGTGCTACATAATAGCCAATCAGAAAATAGCGTTATTGTATCTGGGTAAGATTTAACGCAACAACCAAAGAAAAAAAATATATCCTGAAATTGTTCACGTGATTCTGTCACTCCTGCTGCCTGTCTTCAAAACTTTAGAGCCCTGCTATATAATTGAGTATAGTAAATACTATGAAGGTATCAATCAGGAAGGTATATCAATCATAATAATGAGTTATTTTTAGTTTTTGATTAATCACTTTGATGAATCATTCAATTTGACAGCTCAAATGTTTAGAGTATATAGACAAGACAACCATACAAGGGTTTTTGTTACTAAGCCTGCCCTGGGTACACTAATGTTCTTGTCAATGCCCTCACAGTTTCCTGCAGCTAAGCTTATGTACATTTATATTCCAATAAAGGTTATTGATAACATGCTTACAATACATATAGGCCCCTGTGACGCGGCCTATGCTTACAATATATAGGCCCCTGTGGCGCTGCCTAAGCTTTTGTCCTTTATGCAACTCCAACTGTTTTGCGTCGTGTATGGTTACTTAAATCGATCAAACCACGAGGAGTTTGTATTGTGTACCAAAAGTTGTTGTTCATAAGGGGGGAAAATGCAAGAAATTGACCGAAAAACTACGTCTGCGGTCGGGAGGAGCCGAATGGGAAAATGTCCATGTGTGCAGTGATCACTTCGTCAAAGGTGAGTTAATACAGCTGAAGTGGCTATGTTTGTGTAACGTTTCCGAACTTTGTAAAGTCAAAGTATGTCTGTAAGACGAGGTAGTTGCTGATATCTTCCGCCTCGATGGCAGGAAAATCTTTCAATTCAGTTGAAAAATCGCTCCTCTTCATAACGTAAGGATCACGTCCAACATATGTTTGATTTATTTGTTTATATCTTTCTCTTGCAATAGCGTGTAAAGTAGTAGGCTACAGTACGGATTTTCCTCCATCTCGTCCATTGCGCTCATTCCCTGCCCTCCATCTGAATTTAGCGCGTCATCATAATCACGTGACTGAAACCCGGTAATGAAAAGCGAATTTAGTTTGTTTACATTACCATGGCAACAGCCGCACAGTCAAGCAGCGCTCGCCAGATCTGTGCTGACTGAGCTGAGAGGTGTAGACAATATCGACAAGTGCAACAGTAGGCTACTTATCACAAGAACATTCTATTACTGGAAGACTTTGCCCTGGCCGTTGCTTATCAAACAGCGTCCTATCGCAAACAAACATCAGTGCAATGACCTCAGAGACTAATGAGGAAAATAAACCGGATGGAAGGTGTTTACTGGGAAACTGGGTTGAGGAGGTGAGTTTCACACAGCGTTAAATCATACTGCAGGCTGAAACTTTAGCAAAATGTTTCTTGTGATACTGGTATAATTATATTTCCATGAACATATTTTCTGCGCTTTTTGTCTCATCATATTCCACCTAATCAATGACAGACAGTTACACTTTCTTTCATGCGCTTCAGAGGGCTACTGCATTGCTAGACATGACCGAGCCTAGATCACGTGTTCTTAAGTACGGACACACAGGGATTCTTACCATGGACGTGGCTGCTAAAGTGCAGGAGATAAGTACATTCAAATCAGCCTTCAATGCTCCTAAAATCCTTGTGGTGCGACAAAAAGGTATATTAAATGTTTTGTTTTTAATTTGCTTGCACTCACTGCTAGAAATATTTTCATACGCCATGATGTTGTTTAGGCCTAGTCAAAATGATTCTCGACAAAACCTCATCTAGAGTTTACCTTGATGACACGTGAAAATTAGCAGGATAACGTTAAATGAGTCAAAAAAAACAAACAAACAAAACACTTGTGCATAATATATCACACTAAGTCAAAATACATAGCTGGTCTGCATAAAACAATCAGGTTACTGACAGTTCTGTGGTTGTATCATGGTTGTACTTATTGTACTCTTTTTATTTAAAAATGTATTTTCATATTATTAAATTAATTTGACTTCTTAGTTATTCACCGATAACGTTCTTTAGATTAGTCCACAGAGCTTTTGCATAAATCTTTTTAAATACATTTCATTGTGGTTTTCATTTTAGGAAGAAGGACTGAACTTTTGGAAAATGACCTCATCAAAAGGATAAGGTAGCTAAATGAACAAGCATTTACTTTAAAATGTAATGTTTGACGACTTCATCGTGTGTTAATTACAAATTAAATTTTATTGTCCTCTCACATTTCTTGTTTCATGTGTGAATAGAGGAAACAGTGGGAGAGGAATGATGTAAGAATGTTTGTGTCATGGTTAGATTCATAGTTTAATTAAATAATTTTTATTTACCATGCAATTTTATGCTTCATTTTTAATGTAACCTTGACAACAAGTCTCTGACCTCAGACAAGTGGTTGCAATATTGTTTTTAAAAAAATAAAAAAAAACAAAAAAACAGGAAATATTACTCTAGTGAGACAGTACCTCATACCCATAGATTTGGTATTGGCCACCAGTACTGAAAGCTAAATGTAGGCAATTCTACTTACCATTATCCTAAGAACTTCATAGAAGTTTCCCATTATCATCAGGAAGTTCACATTGAACTATTTTAGCTAAATTGCTTCACTTTCTAGAGAAGCAGTCAATGGATCTAAAGGTAAATGTGATACACTGTACAGTTGCATACTTTATTTATGAAATTCTAACCATAATGTACAAATATTTAATCTATTTTTTGGCATCATATTTAATTTCTTGGTTTTATTAAATAAATTAAAAATAAAATAAATATTTTGCAATATTTGAAGTAGATTAGCTTTATTAAACATTTAAAATCAATACCAGGAAGTCAAAAATTTCTTTAAAACGGGGTGTGAAGCAAAGAAGGCAGCATGAATGGGAATGCTAACAGATAGCTCTCTCTCTCTCTCTAGGTATATTATAACTCCCTGATTAAATTTACGAAAACAAATTAGCCACACAAATATTTTTTAGCTTAATATTTTGATCTGTTTTACAGTGATCAAATACATGCAGAGCTGAACGCAGACCCTCCAGCCCCTGATTTGTGCTCTGTGACCAAAGCAGACTTCAAAGTGGAGGGCTTCAAGTCTGTCCACGCACCACTAACCGTGGTCAGTTTCTGTTTACCATAAATTTTAGGGAGTAATATTTGAAAGTCTCTTGGGCAAAGCTTTTCATTTTGAAGTGACAAAAAGGTCTATGGTAAATAATTTTAAGACCTGTCAATCATTTTGTTTTTTGTCAATCATCATACATTTGCATGTGTGTGTCTGTTGTGTGTGTGTGTGCGCGCCTTTCTCTTTTGGTAGTTAATCTGCTTGTCTCTCACAGGATCATGATTACACAACCAAGCAGGCCATTACATTCTGGAGTGATAATTATCAGAAGATTCAGGTCAGCATACAGTGAGATTTCAGTGAATACATTTATTTTTTGCAGTTTTGGAGAGGTTTTATAATGTTGTTGGTGTTTTCTTTTCACAGGGCATGACAGCAGTTAAAACTAAAGATAGTCCATTTAAAAGAAATGCCACTTTTAGTACACCAATCGGTGAACAACTGGATCAGCTGGACGACACAGTGCTGTACCCATCAAAAAATGATGTTAATATGTGAGAAATTAAAACATATTTATATCATCATTTCATAATTTCATTATCTCCTGTTAAATGTCTTCATTTTAGTTATAACCTTTTTATATCACAAATAAACAGTTAAGTCGCAGAAATGTAAGCCTTTGAATTACATGGCTCTCTGGAGTTCTGATACTAATTGGTCAGTCACTGCATATCATGATACCCGATCACATTGTCATGGTTTATTGTATGTAGCGATTCTAGCTCAAATAAAGGGAATATAATTTTAATAACTGATCATGAATATGATCAGGAATCGCATACACAGATTAAAATTAGCCGTAAAGGGGATACGTTGCCAATGTATCTGGACAACTACATACAATGGATTATAATCAATTATCCATACAGGTAGGCAAAAATAGATCAATTGTATAATCAATCATAACGAATTATAATTAAATTTTAATATGTCAATTGTCTAGAATAGATCGATTCTAAAGATAACCCCTATGGAATTAATTTGTTATCGAATAATCTGTTCGTCCAGCAAACTGATCGTACGATCTTTCATCAACCCTCAAGAGAAGTTATCCTTATAGACTCGCAAGAAAGGCTATCTTTCTGGCCATGAAAAATAACTTTCCTGTTTTATAAAAAATACTATTTAAAGTATTAACAAATTGTAAAGCTTGTAGCTTATATCAAACATTTAAGGGACTTCGTAATATGAGCAACAGACAGAGTCAATAAATGAATATAATGGATTTAATAAAGGAAAACTACGTATACCGGTGACTAACGTTACAAGGAATAAATGTATATACATCAAAATAAAGCAACAACAATGAAACAGAATGAGAATAAGAGAGTGGTAGAAAGAGGGAGATAATGATCAATCAGTTATGGCAAAACCACAGACAAAAGGAACCTAGAGAGAGAGAGACAACAAGAATCAAATCACCCTAAATGGGGTAAACAAATCTTAAGCGCCTTGAAAGCTTGATAAAACGAATACTTTCATATATATATAAGAAGGCGTGTGTTTGTCGGTTCTTCAGAGCTTCACGTTCTCTTCGGTTCTTCCGGGGTGAGCATAGTCACAGGAAGTTACAGGTAAAGTTTGCCAGCTAATTCAGGCTAAGTTCCTTTCACTCGCAAGTAGAAATTAACAAAGGAGAATACGAAAAGGGAAAACAAAAACTGAAGAAGACAAACAAAATAAAACAGACCCGAAAAGGTCTGAAGGGTAACTGAAGACGAAGAATAAGGGGCGTTCCGTCCTCTTAAGGACAATGAAGTTCACACCTCCTTTGGGGTGAATGACCAATCACCTTAGAGATGTTTGAGAGGGGAAAGTCTTTCTTTGTCCTGTCAAGGCGGCTCATCTGCATAGTTTATGGTGGCGTTAAAAGTGATAATTTCTACTCCAGAAAGCTGGTGCATATAGAATCATACATTTTACTGTAATCTCCTGTATATGACCAACTCAGTTAGACCGAGAGGATTAAAACGTACCAAGAAAGACATGTAAAAAAGATAAGAATACAAAGTTACATTCTAATGCATAATTACAAGCACTTACAGTTCATTTAATACTACGATAAAATCATACCCCAATATGACATGGGCAAGCAGGCAAGCATACAAACATATCAAATTTTAGTAATGACTTTATTTTATATGGGAAGTTAATGAAAAGTCCATGTACGTGTGTGTGTGTGCGTCTTGGGGGAGCTTTGCTTCGGCCACCTGGAATTCCTTTCTTGCCGGGGAGGGGGTGTTGAGCGATACGAATCTGTTTGAGGCTCACGCGTTCGAGTTTATGGCTGTTTGTTTTCTCTCGCGTATGCCACAAAAGTGTCAATGGGAGCAATTAGACGCCTTCTCTCTGGCGCCCTACTTGTGAATTACCGGACAAAGTCAGGGGTTAGAACGGTTTCCAAGTGTTGGAATGCATGAGTCACCCTTACACTGTCCAGATACGCTACAGTATGCTAATGACTATGTGGTGGCAATTTTAATGATATTCATTGATCTTTAGTTAAATATAGATGATTCAAAGAATGTCACATGTGTGTCTCTCACTTGTAGTGAGAGAGGATTCTGTTTATGTACCTGGGGAGGCAGAAGAGGGAGACACTCCAGAGAACAGACGAACAAGGACCTCTGACCTAGATGTCAGAAAGCCATTTGGTGCAGGGGAGCTTAGTGGGCCAACTAGTGACGTCTATGGAAAACTACTGGGAGGAAGGCTCTGGGGGGAAGAAGGCCTTGAAACTAAGATAAAAGCTAGTTCAGTCTGTCTGGGGGTGTGTCACTCTTCTGCACAGGGTAACAACTGTGTATTAGACTGCTCCTATTCTTGCAAGAATAAATACTTCTATTTTATATAATTTGACTCTGAGTGTCTCTTACGCAGTGATGTTTGTTTGAGATGAATTTTTGCCACAACAGTTTTGGTGTCAGAAGTGATATTCCTTGGACGTGCCTCCTGGACCTGAGATCGGACGGTGTTTGGCCACCTGGACTAAGTAAGTTCCAGCTCTACCTCGTAAACTTGAGAGAGAGGGGCCGACCGATATCAGGGCCGGGAGAATCGACCACTGGAATCTAAAGAACCCGCAAGTGGCATGAAACAACGTCTCTGGTAAGGGTCATTTAAATTCGGTTTAATTGGGGGAAGAGTGAAATTGAACCATATTGGCTGAGGGCTGTTTCTGTGGTACGTAATCTGAGATTAATTGAGATCTATATATAGATCAAGAGGTTTCAAACAGATACGAGAGAAAATTATCTGAGATTAATTGAGGTCTGTAACAGATCAAGAGATTTCAAACAGATAGGTACCCTGAAAATCAGTTGTTCCACCACGGAGCAAATTTTTTTTAGGTGCTGAGGCTAATTAGGGGGAGCCAGAAAAGATTTTTTTTTGGTAAACCATAATTAGGAGGGCACTAATAGTGCAACCCGACCGATTTGGGTTAAAAGAAAAGAGTCGGATTTGTTAGGGACGCCTAACAGATTAAAGAAAACGCGCGTTGAAGACAAATCCACAGAGAACAGAAAACAGCCGGTATGGGGATGTCTCAAAAGCAAGCTTGCGAAATTTGGTACACCGGTGTTTTGTCAAATGAGGTATTGAGCGCCACAACATTAAAGATGGTGCGGGAATCAGTTGAACAGAGCAGTGAGAAACAAAAGTTGTGTCTGCGTTCAACATGTGTGTAAAAAATGTGAACAGATAATGGATTGTTGGCTTGAAGATAAAATGTCGAACTGCCAGGAGAAATAATGTTTTTTTTACTTCTTCATCCAGTAAATGGATGCATGACATTAGATGTCTATAGAACTTAAATTTATATGACAAGGATTGAAGTAGCAAGAAGCAATAAGGCTGTCTGTGTGAAATAGGGGGAACTGTAAGTGAGACTTGGTGGAAGAGGGAAGTGAAAAAACAAAAAGGTTGGTGTGTGAGACATGCGTGTACTGGTTAGATAATGAAGGAACTGGCATGTTTGAGAAAAGAAAGGAGAAATATAGTAGAAAACTATATGTGATGAAAATAGACATGGTCTGACAGAATTTATGGAAGTCAAATTAACTGTTTAAATGATATGAAAAGTTTTAGAATAAAATAAGGCATTGTATGATTGACAGGGATTAACATGATATGAAGAATGTTTTAAGCAGAATGGGGAACAATTCTAGATTTTGATAAAATAATGATTGAAATGATGATATATCTGCTTTATTTTATTAATGTTAAGAAAATAAGGGTATTGAAGCAAGTAGCTATAATGGTTGTCTGTGTAATTTACGGACTGAGTAATATAATCTGTTTTGGAGAAACAGTAGAGATAAGACTGAGACAATAATGATAATATTAAGTTGAATCTGCAGACTAACCATGTGATGGAAGGGAAAAGGCTTCAAACCAGTTGTAATGAAAATAATGATGTACAAATTGTTACACTTTATGAAGAGTAACGGAACAGTCCGGGAAAATAAATAAATAAATAAATAAATAGTGAGACAGAAGAGAGCAAATGCTGTAAACAGCTCTGCTCAGAAGATCTCACTTTGAAGAGATTTGCAGATGATGTTTTGTAAAAGATAAGCTGGGAGAAATGTGTAAAGACAGAAAACAAATTCGAATATTTTGAGCATTTTCTGTGCTGCTCATGAAATTATGTTCCGCCAATAAAATGATGAAGATTATGATTTGGCTATTGTGATTAAATCTGCGACTGGTGGACTGTAAAAGAATACAGAGGACTGCTTATCAGTGGCTCTGTTTACATTCCTGAAATGGGACACACACTGCTTCAAGAGTGTGCAGTAAGTTGGAGCCGTTTGCAAGCTCACAGTGATCAAACTATAGTCAAGGTGTCTGATGCTGTAATTGAGGCTGACACATGAACCCACCAGATGACAGAGAGTGTTTTTAATGGTGGTCATCAGGACCATTTAACACGTAACTAAATGCCCACCGAGAAGGTGTTTGAAAATGTGATAGTGACACATTTCTGATAATAATGTGGGTTTGAAAGTAGATCAGTGTTTAAACGACGACATTGACATTTTGTCTGAGAAATAAGAGATAGAAAACAAGGTCAAAAGATTGAAGTCTTAAAGTGAATCCTTTTGAAGAAAATATCTATATCACTATCTATCTATCACTATCTATAATAGTGAATTGATGAATACAGGTTGATGTAAAATTAATGACTCCAACAAATGTGAGTTGCAAAATATATCAAAGTAACTAACAGGATGATTGTGTTTTAATTAAACATTTTAGAAAGGGTTTAGATTAAGGAGAGAGACTAATCTCACGAATGATTTATAATAATTGCAAAAGATGTATCAAGCAGAGAGTGCTAGCCTTGTCAAAGTTAACGTAATTGAGAACTTGACAACTAAAATTGAGAGGAAATATGAAAAGTTATTGAATTGGAATAATTATTTTTATTTAAGATCAAGTAAGCAGAAGCAATACTGGATTAACAGTTGCTAAATGCTGATTAAACAAACGGCTTGAAAAGTTGTTATTGGCTGTAATGGAACAGTTTGCTTATCTGGATCTGATGTGTACTGTGGCTGAAACTGCCAGTGCAACAGAGACTCAATCTGAGTGGAAATTTGTAATGTCTAAATAAAGACAACTATAAAAATTATGTTTATTTGGAAACACATGTAATTTCTGGCAAACATGCCTTAAGATGGCTCCGTCTATAGAGCTATAGGATGGTAGATAAAAGTTTGATGTTAGAAGTTTATGAGAGTGCAGTGTGCCAGTCCTGAATGCCTCAGAGTCTCTCTCATTCAATGTCCGCTCAAAGCTGTTATCTGTGATAAGCTATTTGTAGTAAAGCACAGTTTCAGTTGAAGAATCATAGACACAGAGATGTTTAAAGAAACAATTGCGATAAAGGGCAATTTGTATTTGTAAATGTTTTAAATGTAAAACTGAATGACTTTAAAGAAGTCTTTAAAATAATAATGCAGAACTTGAAGACATTTTATTTTATTTTAGGACCAGTAACTTCTTTGTCTCATTTAGTCTCCACCATTCAGGACCGATGGCTCCGTCTACAGATAAAGTTCACTGAACGTACGGATGATCTAAATTCGCTGAGTATAGTCTAAGCAGCTAGTTAATGGATTTAAGTGATTAAATACAGCTGTTATTAACCTGTCTCCCTGTGTGAACACTATTAGGCAATGGGAATGGCTCTGGTGACTCTTGAACGTGCTTTTCCTAAGCTCCAGAAAGCAGCTGAGTTCTGTTGAAGAAAACCGATTGTGTGATGGGAGAGAGCGGTCACCAGTGTGTACGTGGCTACTCAATGACGGGATGATCTTCCTGGCCAGGGGACAGCCCTACCCAGGGGGTCACGAACACTGGGTGTTATATGCGAGAAAGGTATGAGAGTTGAGCGCTGATTACTGGAGGCCACCGGGGTCAGCAGAGCATTGAGAGGTGAGATGCGCGGTAAGAAGTTTACTGTAGTCTGACCCAGAAAGTGTGAGTTTCCTCCATACCACTCGCCAGAAGAAACCGCATTAGTTGTATGGCTTGTTTTTCATTGTGACAAGTGTCTGCAACTATACCAGGGGGGACAACACCCTGAGGAGAAGAAAATTATAGATAAAGAGCTAATGGCAATGGGCTTTCAAGAGCCAGCTGAGACCGTGAGGGGATTGCCATTATTAATTGTTGTGGAGACAGTAATAAAACTTTTTGATGTCGGTTGCCTTATGGGCAAGGAAAATGTATAGAAGTTTATAACATAGTTCTAACTCCTGAAGGTCGTTAGACATGGTGGTGACTAAAGATGAAGACAGCTTTTGTAGATTTAAGTCTGGATAACAAAGGTGGATGGTCAAAGGTTATTGTAATGAATTTAATATTACATTTTGTATAAGAAATGTATTTATAGTGATAGAGACTGCTTGAGCGGAGGAAGGAATGGTAACTGTGTCTGTCTTTCTGTTATCGGCCTGCTAGAGCAAGCTGAAGGAAAATAGTGATAATGAACCAAAACAACCCAGCTGACTTGTCTAAAAAAATCTAATGAATAATGAACAAGACATGCTTTGAAAGTGGTTAAGAGACCATGTAAAATTAGATAGAAGCTACAGGAAAATGGAAAGGTTAAAATCTTATTTAAAATTTAAATCCTTTTAACGATGATATAAGGAAAGGGCAAACATTGAGAATGAGCAGTTAACATATGTGTGTCTAGTATGAGTGTGTGTGTGATGGTGACAGCACTTTATGTCTTGTATGTATTAGTTTGGGGTACTAATATTAGAACAGTATTGAAATTAGAACAGAACAGTTTTATCATTACAGATGGGTTAAGGCAAATGACAAATTTTAAAGAAGCCGATAATTCTGAGTGGAACGGTTGAAAAGACAATACAGAACATGGGACGAGCTTTAAGTTGATTGGACATCAAGCTCTGTCTGGTAGTAATACTTTTTTCATGCATGATGTCGATTTGAATTATGTTCTGGATCAGTTTAAGTATTTGTGTAAATTGGAATTGTGTAGTTGTAGATCACCATCTGGCATGGGCTGAGATAAATGAAAATGTTGTAGATTTGATGGCAACAACAAAATGACATATTGGCTAAGTCAATTTCGAAGTATCAAGAGAGCCCTTAACATTTATGATAATTGTGAACAAAGGGGGAGAAATGATTGACTGACATTGACCAAGTCTGTACAGCACGACCTGACCTGATAGGGAAAATTGATGACTTTAGAAATGTTTGTAGATGGCTGACTTGAGACCAAACAACAGGCCTGAAAAGCAGGATTCGCTGTGAGACTCAGGGACGTTGCCCTTCAAATACTTCGATAAGAAGATGAGATTGGGCTTTAAGTGAAGAATGTAATATTTTGTTTCAGAGGCAGAGAAGGATGTCTGGGCAAAATTTGGCTGAAGGACGCCGTTTGGGTTGGTGTTGATGGCAAATCAAATTAGTTTAAATTGATGAATGAGCGGGGTCATGCATCAAAAGGGGGATGGTAACAATTGCCAAATATGGTTTACTTGGGTCCCAAACAAAATTTGCTGTCTGTACATGTATTTGCAGGACTGTTTCAACAGGAAACGCTAGGGCAGATGTGGCAGCGAAGGCCGTGGCAGCACAGCAGACAAAAGAAACTACGTATTTTACTATCTGAAAATAACCTCGACATTTGTTTTTCTTTACAGAGCATGCAGACTTTTGGATACAGGGGAGAATGCAGAAAGAAACAAGGCCACACCTGCGCAGCGCATAACTTAAATTTTCCTTTTACAGAATGTCAGGATGGATTGGATCAAACAGAACTGATTCTGTTCCAAATGTATAAATATTGTTTTTCAGGGGAAAAGGATCCTGAGTGCTATTAAGTGAGCGAGAAATTATACGGTGATAATATTTCAGGTTGATTCCACAGGTCACACCAAAAGGGACGAGCGGCTAGACAAGCGGTCACTAACAAAATACTTAAGGTCTCCATTCACAGGTGACAGCAGGCAAGAAATGGTTCACTCCAGTGGGGGTGCGGTCGTTATTTAAGTGAAAACCTTATAAGGATCAGAAAATGGTTGGAGAATGTGACACCTGGGTCCAAGCCTCTCACCTTAGACAACACCAACAGGCCTCAACCATCCAATAGAGCACAAAGTGAGGGATTCAAGGACGAGCTAGTAACGTGCCTCCCGAACCTACGAGGGAAAGACCATTGCAACGGCATGCAAAGTGTCACCCTGGTGAACACGGAACGTCCGTGGGGCGAACGAGATGATCAACACACCTGGAGGAACCAACTGCCAACTGATGGTTTAAGTTTAACAGAAGAATCTGTTTTTGTGATGATTTTGATGATTTTGTTTGATTGAATCAAACTAGGTATTGATTTGATTGGTGCAAATGTAGAAAATCTATTAATTTATGTGTAACAAGCAAAAAGACGGACCGTAATGGAGATATTAGAGTTAATTTTGAACAACTAATTTGGTTAGAGGAATGGGAAAAATTATAAGACTTCTCTGGTTAGAATTGTTAAACAGTGCGTTCAATAGAGCCTACTAAATTGAATTAGAAGTGAATGAAATATGGAGATGGGAGTAGATTAATGGAAAAGGCTTAATGATAGGAGTTAGGATTGTGTTATTCTGATAATTTTGTTATTCATGGATGAATATGATTACAGAGACAGGTGAAAACCTGCTGTCTGTTCAATTGGTGAAAATGACAGTCTATCCCAAGGATGAACAAAATTATGTGACGACACAGGTAGCGGGAGCTACAGTGAGATATGTGTTAAATGTATGTTCTGTTTGTTTTTCTTCTATTTGTTTATTTTCTGAGAAAGATTAAGGGCAAAAGATTTAAAGGGGGTTAAAAGCAGCAGTCATCCGTGTTACGAGATGGCGTACAAAGATAGGGTTTGAAACTGAGGGATTTTTTATTATACTTTTATCTGGTTGTTTCCTTGCTATGTTATAACTACCTTTTCCTTACTGGCGTGACTGAGGGTCTGTTTACAGGAGCGCAGGAACAGTGATTTCTCGCTTAGCCCGGCGCAGTAAAAATGTTTACTTGCTTGCTAAAATATTACGGGGCCTTTCCCCCACAAAAACAGCCTTATGGTTCTTCATTCTAAACTTTTCTTCACAGGTTCAAGGAGAGTGATCATTTATGCAAAAATCAGAGATGAAAAGTGTAAGTGTGATGATATGACTTAAAATTTGTCTTATTGTTTATTATTGTGATTATGGGTAATCAGAATGATAAAAAGTGAGGAGTTGTGGTGGCAATTTTAATGATATTCATTGATCTTTAGTTAAATATAGATGATTCAAAGAATGTCACATGTGTGTCTCTCACTTGTAGTGAGAGAGGATTCTGTTTATGTACCTGGGGAGGCAGAAGAGGGAGACACTCCAGAGAACAGACGAACAAGGACCTCTGACCTAGATGTCAGAAGGCCATTTGGTGCAGGGGAGCTTAGTGGGCCAACTAGTGACGTCTATGGAAAACTACTGGGAGGAAGGCTCTGGGGGGAAGAAGGCCTTGAAACTAAGATAAAAGCTAGTTCAGTCTGTCTGGGGGTGTGTCACTCTTCTGCACAGGGTAACAACTGTGTATTAGACTGCTCCTATTCTTGCAAGAATAAATACTTCTTTTTTATATAATTTGACTCTGAGTGTCTCTTACGCAGTGATGTTTGTTTGAGATGAATTTTTGCCACAACAACTACATGACTGAAATTATCATAATGACCCATTTTTTAACAAATTTTGGGTTCTTGTTACATTTTACAAATGGTGTTCTAGACAAAAGGCAGTAATGGGATGAGTGTGCTCATCTAATCCTGTCAGTCACAATGCAAGTCAATAAATGGCTGCTCACTTCACTCCTGTACTGTGACAAATCACCACCTCAACTCCATCTTAAAGGGGTCATACAATGGTACATGGACTTTTTCAAGTTGATTGTACTGAAATGTGTGTTGGCAGTGCCTGTAGACAACCATCATATAATGATAAAAATCTATCCAGTGTTTTTGTTTTAATCTCCTTATATGTTTTCCCTTGCCTCAAATTGACCCGTTCTTTTTTGTGACATCAATAAAACGGATGCCCCTCCCTCGATTGTTTATTGACAGCAGCGTTTCAACACATCTCCGCCCTGGGGCCGGTTTCACAAAGCTATTTTAGACCGGTCTTTAGTGTTAGACAAGTCTAAAATTTGCTCATTGACTAGTCTAATGCAAGTTAGACAGTTTCACAAAAGTAAAGACTGACTTAATTTAGACCAAAAAAATTAGACACCTTACCCCCAGGCTAACTCAGGTCTAAGACTCTATGGTACCTTGGCAACCAACAGTAGCAATCAGTTACATTACAAACAGCCAAAAGAAAAGGTAAAATGGCTCATAATTTGTGGTTTGCTGACGACATTATGGAGAGAGCTATGAGAAGGGAAAGCGTTTTCAGGGACCGCAGTAACCTACTGGAAATATATTTTTGTATCTTTTCTGTATGTCTTTATCGCTCCGCTCAACGGTCGGATTAACGCTGTTAACTGTCTGTGGCGAGCAGGATGAGGTTGAGGGACGTGAGAGCGGCGCGAGGCCAGTGGCGTGATTGATAATGAGCGACACCTGCGAGACGCACCGGTCTCGTATCTCTCACGGAGGGGCGGAAGCATAAAGGAGGAGCGACAACTGTGAAGATACGAGACCGGTGCGTCTCGCAGGTGTCGTAGCAATCTTTTTCCAAATTAAATATTTCTTCTTGTTACTACATTCTCCGCTAAATTTCCCAAGTAAAATGTCCTTGTAACTGTTATACTCCAACAAACACATATTTTCCACTGGGGTAAACTGCACTGAGCGGTTGAATGCGCTTACTCGATCCGCCATGTTTTTTGTTTTGAAAAGTGTCTTATTTTACCCAGAATGCATTGCAGTGTAGTCCTACTTAAAGGGTTAGTTCACCCAAAAATGAAAATTAAGTCATTAATTACTCACCCCCATGCTGTACCAACCCCGTAAGGCCTTCGCTTGTCTTCGGAACACAAATGAAGATATTTATGATTAAATCTGAGAGGTTCATGACTGCTACATAGGCTCCCTAAGGGATTGAAACCTGACGGCCCAGAGAGTCATTAAAGAAAATGTTTAAATATTCCATGTCGCAACAGTGGCTCAACTATAAGTTTATCAAGCGACGAGAATACTTTTTGTGCGAAAAAACAAACAAAAATAACGACTTTATTCGACTATTCCTTTTCTTCCTTGTAGGCCTGAAACGAGACTTCAAGAGATTTCCACGACGCGCACGCGCGAGAACTTAACTGAAGTAGTTGAAGGAGATCGCAATTCTCACGCATGCGTCGTGGAAATCTCTTGAAGTCTCATAAACGACGGTCAGACTCAGTATAAAGCTGGTTTTGCTAAGAAGCTGCTCCTGAAAAAAGAATCGGTACTAACTATTCATGTCCCTGCATGCTGCACCTCCAGAAGAAGTGAGTGTAAAATTGTAGATTTTATATTAATCTTTGCAAATCGCTTACACGCTTAATGATAAATGCGGCTAAGGTTTACACTCAGGGTACATTACGGCATGTTTTCTATGTACGACGTTCTCAATATAATTCATAATCCCACCTTTATAATGAACAACGTGTTATGGTTATTGTGTTATTACAAACTGAGTACGTATACATCAGTAAACACATAGCGTTCGTACATCTCACTAAGTTACTCTAACGTTAACCTGCCAGTAAGTTACATACAAAGATAGATCAAAGTGACATTATGTTAACCAACCATTCAGAAATGTCCTGTTCGAGCCTTAATTGTCAAACTTCTTTGCGGCCGTCATCTTGTTCCGGGTCCGACTCCGGTTCAAACTGATACGGTATGGCGTTATATATGTGCCTCATTCCTGAGCGAGTAATTATAAGTTTTGAGCACAGATAACTATATTTTGCAAGCACATTGCATTATATTTTGAACAGAAATTAACAATCGCAAAAAAAAAAAAATCGTTTAAGCAAAGAAAAAACGATTCCGTGCTCAATAAATGTGTTTGCTATAACGTGCAATAATAACCCTCTCACGCAGTTTACTCAGGTGCTCTCACAAACCTCACGCAGTTTACTCAGGTGCTCTCACAAACTTATTATCTGTGCTCTGTCAAGTCCCTCTCTCTCTCTCTCTCGCTCAACCTCTTAATTCTGTGCGCGCTCAACTCTTCACACACACGCGCGCTCAACTCTTCACACACACGCGCGCTCAACTCTTCACACACACGCGCGCTCAACTCTTCACACACACGCGCGCTCAACTCTTCACACACACGCGCGCTCAAGTCTTGACACACACGCTCGCTCAACTTGCATCAGCGTTACAAGTGTGCCACAAAATCAACCAATCGGAAAATTAAAGGTCAATTGTGATTGGCTGTTGGTCTCCAATCAAATCGCTAGTAGGATCATTCTACAGAAACGTCCACTTTTGGTATGGCAAGATGTCTTAAAAAATGTATTTCTTTTTCTAACATTTAAACTTACACCACATTATTAGATTACCCTTTGGCTTTATGAATACGCATAAATGACAGCTTAATGATTTTTTATATTTTTTGTGCATTTATTTAAAGACCGCATGTACCGTTTTTTTTGTCACTGGTGTTACCTTACTTCTTTGGCAATATTAAATGTTTTTATGAAATATTATTTCAATTTTTTTTCAGCACATGTAGTCAGAGTTACCAAAAAATAATAATAATGCAACAAATAAGGAGATTATGTTTTATTTATTTGAATCAGGTTTTTTAAAAGTGTGCTTGAATGAGGTTAGTTAGTTTGCGCAACCTTGTATTTGCTATAATAATGAAAATATTTGAAAACAAGTTAAAATCAAGTAATGATGCAATCCTTTAAATCTTAACTTTTGAGTGTAGCAGAATTAAAAGGATGTAAAACTATTATCATGTCAGATATGGCATTGTATTTAATGTGACAGAAAAAAAGACAGTAACACCAGTGACACAATGAATCACCAATGACATGCAAAAGACCAAAGATCATTATTCTTCAACTATAATTAAGTAGATGAGACTAAATTGTTACATTTGGCATATAATCTAAATTAATAGCTTTGAATAAAGTTTATCTATAAATGGGAGTCACTGGTGTTACTGGTGTTACCCATAAGAAAGGTGACACCAGTGACAGTAACACCAGTGACAATTTTCATGAAAAATTCATTTTACAAAATGGCTGCTGTAAGGTATCAAACATATGTTGTCAATCATGGTATACTAACTAAACTAAGTAGTTTAATCCATTTGTATTCTCTTTTTTTTTTTACAATTACCTAACAATAAAGTAGGTCATACCAGTGACTTCAACTAAAAGCTTTATATGAAATCATGAGATAAATGAGAATATTTCTGATAACTAAAAAGAGACAGAGGATTTATTATGGGCTTTTCTTCATAGAAATTCAGGAAATTGGAAGAAGGAATTAAAGTGATGTCATCAGTGTGATTTTTATTTCAAAATAAGATATTTTTGTTTAACGGTAACACCAGTGACACAACTCCAGGGGACCACTACTTTCATTATAAATTTGATAATATTTATTCTGCATTTCGTTTTTTTATGTCACTTACATAATATATTAGATAGTTAGGTATACATTATTCTATTTTAAATGGTGTAAAAAAAAACTGTTATTGACCTCCAAATAAAGCATTTTCCCTCTGTACATGACTGTGGGGACGAGCACTTCTGTGGTGCTTGGAATTCTATATAGTTAATAAAAAATAAAATATTGCCACTTGATGGCTCAAGGTGGTGTAATTGTTCAAATAACATATTGTTTTATTTTAAAATGTAAATGAATTGTAATTCTAAAGTGTTTTTTTTAAGTGTAATATTTCTGTAAAGGCTAGGGACAGAAAAATGGACATTTCCGTAGAATGACCCAGTAGAACCAAAGCCCGTCTAGAACCTCTGGGTAGAACTATCTACAGCATCCCGGAAGCTTACTGAAAAAAAATCGAAAAAAAATAACAGACTACAGCGAGACTAATGGATTAAAACTTATTTTGGTAAGTATTTTTTATTATTATTAACTTAAAAGTGCCTTGTTAGTTTTGTGTGTTATAATGCTGTTGTGTTGTTTAACTTACAATATTACAGTATATCTCCTATTGTGACTAAAGTTAGTTTGACTTATCCCTTTCAAGCATTCTAAACGCTAGCACAGCCGCAGACTGTCATGTTTGATGGTGGCTAGAGAAGACATCTATCCATAAAATACATTTTTCGTCTTCTTTGTGCTGCGTGGTTATTGGAGACCAACAGCCAATCACAATTGACCTTTAATTTTCCGATTGGTTGATTTTGTGGCACACTTGTAACGCTGATGCAAGTTGAGCGAGCGTGTGTGTGAAGAGTTGAGCGCGCGTGTGTGTGTCAAGACTTGAGCGCGCGTGTGTGTCAAGACTTGAGCGCGCGTGTGTGTGAAGAGTTGAGCGCGCGTGTGTGAAGAGTTGAGCGCGCACAAAATTAAGAGGTTGAGCGAGAGAGAGAGAGAGAGAGGGACTTGACAGAGCGCAGATAATAAGTTTGTGAGAGCACCCGAGTAAACTGCGTGAGAGGGTTATTATTGCACGTTATAGCAAATACATTTATTGAGCACGGAATCGTTTTTTCTTTGCTCAAACGATTTTTTTTTTTGCGATTGTTAATTTCTGTTCAAAATATAATGCAATGTGCTTGCAAAATATAGTTATCTGTGCTCAAAACTTATAATTACTCGCTCAGGAATGAGGCACATATATAACGCCATAATACGGTTGCACAGATGTGTCCTCAGAGACTCCTGCTGCCATTCTTTCTCCAAAATATACCCTCAACTGTTGTCAAGGCAACACTCCACGTGCGTTGTGTCAAAACGCCCGCAGAACAGAGGGGCGGAGTGAGCGAAGCTCATTATCATTTAAAGGCATATGCACTGAAATGGCGTGCTGAAAACAGAGCTGTTTTTGACTAGGTAAAATTAGTGTTCCCTTTCAAGGGAACTTCTAGCTGCGTCAAACGCTGTGGGAACGCCCCTGCGTTGTGCGTCATGAAGCACGTATGGAATCAGCCCAATGGAGAGATGAAACGTCATAGGCGGGTGACGTCATCGACCAGGAAACTCTAAAGCACCCCAAAAACACAACCGCATTAGCTTCTGTGCCTTCAGTCGCGCTACATGTGAATCTGTCCCTGTGTGATATTGTCTGTCTTTACATACTCTGCACCACACTAACAATTTATATTATATATTGAGAGAATGGCGGACGAACAACAGTTTAAGAAGTGTGTTCCTCCCTGCTCGCGCTATCTAACGGGCGGGGATACACACGATCTTTGCGTTGTTTGTTTGGGAGTGCAGCATCCCCAGTCAGCTCTCGAGGGGGCTGACTGTGAGCATTGCGAGCGTCTGCCGTTAAGGACGCTCCACTCCCGCCGGGCGCTCTTTGACGAGAGCGGTTCGGTGCGCACTCCCCGCGGTTCGGGTCCCGCTTCTGCCGAGGCAGAGCGGCGGCGCTTATCGTGGGGATCGCAGATGGATCTCTCAGCGGGGGTTGAGACGGGCTCTGCCTTATCTCTCGCTTCACCTGTGAGATCCAGTGCCTCAGTCCCGGGTTCGGAAGCACGCGCTGCGGTTTCTTCCGCTCGGGCTGAGGCACCAACACTGCAACTATCCAGTTCTGAGGATCTGGATGTTGTTAGTGTTGTGGGAGATGAGGTTCCCTTTCGTCCTGGGAACTCCGACGTGTCGTCGGGGGAGTTCCCTGACGAATTGGGATCACGCTAGGGAGCCTATTGCCTTTGAGAGAATTAAAACGAGCCAATGGAATTGGCATGCAAAATTTGCATTCCGCAGCCCGCCTACCAGCGCGGGTATAAAAAGCGGAAGTAAATATTGCGTAATGCTTTTAGCTTCGGAGCCTCCAGTGTGTCTCTTTGAGCTGCTGTGTCCTCTGAGAAAGCTTTTTTGAGAAGAAGAACGAGCGTCTTTCGGAGAAGAGAAGAATCCTCTGCTGCTGGCGTGACGGCACTCGAGCGACCATCGCTTCCCGCGGCTGGCTTAAAACAAAAAAAAAAAAAAAAAAAGCTGTTTTAACGGCTGGTATTGGGTGGTGAGTGCAGCACTCGGGCTTGCAGTTTCCCCGTTTGTCTGCCGCGGTGGTCCCTCTGTGCCTCGGCACATTTAAAGAGTTTTCTTTCTTTTCTCTAAAAGAGCAACACGGGTGTTTCGCGTCCTTTTCAGGATGACGTTTCACCCGTGCGTTTCTGGATGCGGTCGATCTCTCCCTCAGGATGATGGCCACAAATACTGCCTCTCGTGCTTGGGCTTAGCGCACGCTGAGGCAGCGTTTGTGGATGAGTCATGCTCTCACTGTGGGAAAATGACTCTCGCGACGCTGCGTTCGAGACTGAGAACCCTGAAACATGGGGGAGTCCCTTCAGAAAATCCCAGATCTAGTTCGTCTGTCGATTCAGTTCGGCAGGCGGCTACTTCTGTGATTCCTGTTGGTGAGCGTATGAGGATTACTGTGAGCAATGTTTCGACTGGTGAAAGATCCTATCGGCATCCTCACACCTCTAGTAGCTCGCGGCCATCGGCGCTTCCGTTGGAGCGGCCGGAGCCCCCTCGGGCGGTTCCGGTTGTCTCCTTCGGAGCACCACCTGAGGATCAGATGTCGATCGCGGCATCGGAGGAGGAGCGGTCATCTTCTGGTGATGACTCGGCAGGACTGCCCCCTTCGGGTGTGGTGGTTCAGCCTGAGCCGGATCCAGAAATGGCTGCTATGCTCGAACGGGCGGCTGCGAATGTCGGGCTTGTGTGGAACCCTCCGCCGGGTCCCGAACCTTCGCGGCTGGATGATTGGTGTATTGGGGCGGGCCGTTCTGTTGCCCCACGGCCTGCTCCAGTCCCATTCTTCCCTGAAGTGCATGAGGAGTTGAGGAAGTCTTGGCTGGCACCTTTTGCGTCCAGGCGTGGACATCCTCGCTCCTCCCTCCTCACCACCCTGGACAGTGGAGCGGTGCACGGGTACGAGGGAATCCCCCCAGTGGAGCGGTCGGTAGCGATGCTATTGTGTCCTAAGACCGCTTCCGCTTGGCGGGGTGCCCCTTCACTCCCCTCCCGCGCCTGTAGGTTTTCCTCCGGTCTGACCAAGGATGCCTACGTGGCGTGTGGAGACACCGCTTCCACCCTGCATGCCATGGCGCTTTTGCAAGTACATCAAGCAAAGGCGCTCCATGACTTGCAGGCGGGTGGTTCTGACCCGGCTCTGCTGCAGGAGCTGCGTGTGGCGACGGACTTCGCCCTCCGGGCGACGAAAGTCGCCGCACGTTCGCTGGGTCGGGCGATGTCCACTCTAGTGGTCCAGGAACGCCACCTATGGCTGACCCTGGCTGAGATGCGGGAAGCGGAGAAGAACAGACTTCTCAACTTCCCCATTTCCCAGGGCGGCCTCTTCGGCGACGCGGTGGAGACCTTAGCCCAAGAGTTCTCCGCCGCCCAGAAGCAGTCGGAGGCGATACGGCACGTCCTGCACAGGAGACGGGCTGCTGCGGGTCCGTCTTCTGCTCCTGTTGAACCTCCAGCTGCTTCCCGTCGCCGAGGCCGTCCTCCTGCGCCAGCTCCCCCTCCAGCGCAGCCTTCCAACCCTGGAGTGAGGAAGTCTGGTCGTAAGAGGTCGGCCAAACCCGCTCAGACGCCCCCGGCCCCTTCCCGTAAAAGGAAGGGAGGGAAGCGCTCCTGAGACGGGCGACCTGAAGGAGGACCAGATGACTGCTCTTCAGGAGGGTGCCCCTGCACGCCTCCTTCCCCCGGGGGAGGGCCGGGCGGAGAATTTTTTGTTTTGTATGAAAAAACTTTCTGTTCCGCCGCTGGCCACTCGGTCAGCGGTACCCAAAAATTCATTAAAAGAGCAGTTTCTCCTTCCTCCTTCAGGTCATCCTCGGTCGAGACTGGTGGGCACACAGTCTCCTCCGTCCAAGAGGGTCAGAATGGCAGTGGGTGCTGTCACCGAGCAGCATCGCTCCCGTTCCCCTCTTCCCAGTCTGCAGAGAGCAGCGACGCTTCCTCGGTTGCGTCGCTCCTCTCAGCGGCTGGGCCCAGAGGGGCAGAGACCAGCTCACGAGGAGGCAGGGCCTCGTACCTCGTCTCTTCCCCTCCTCTCGCCAAGGGGCAGCCCGCAGCAGAAAGCCCACGCGCTCTCTCTGCCGTCTGCCCCTCGGTGGAAGCAGGTCTCTGGCAAACTCCACGCCCAGACCCCGCTTCCAGTGGCCACATCGCCACTGCAGCCGGGTCCCTGCCTTCCACCTCGCTGCCCCTCCGCGGGTACGCCGGTGGTCCGGGTGGGCTTGTTGGCTCGGTACCTGGAAGCCTGGCTAGAGCTTCCGGGTCCGTCTCGATGGCTCATCCGCACCATCCGGTTCGGCTATGCAATTCAGTTTGCACGCCGGCCTCCCAGGTTCAGGGGCGTCCACTTCACCCGTGTGCGGTCAGTGGATGCCCCTATCCTGCGGAAAGAGATCGATGTCCTGCTGGCGAAGGACGCGATCGAGCCGGTCCCTCCTGCCGAGATGAGGTCCGGGTTCTACAGCCCCTACTTCATTGTACCCAAGAAAGGCGGTGGGTTACGGCCAATCCTGGACCTGCGAGTTTTGAATCGGGCCCTGCACAAACTCCCGTTCAAGATGCTCACGCAGAAGCGCATTTTCGAGTGCATCCGTCCCCAGGATTGGTTTGCAGCGATCGACCTGAAGGACGCGTACTTTCACGTCTCGATTCTTCCTCGTCACAGACCGTTTCTTCGGTTTGCTTTCGAGGGTCGAGCGTATCAGTACAAAGTCCTACCCTTCGGGCTGGCCCTGTCACCCCGCGTCTTCACGAAAGTCGCGGAGGCGGCCATTGTTCCCATGAGAGAACAAGGCGTTCGCATTCTCAACTATCTCGACGACTGGCTCATTCTGGCTCACTCGCGAGATGTGTTGTGCGAGCACAGGGACATGGTGCTACGGCATCTCAGCCGGTTGGGGCTTCAGGTCAACTGGGACAAGAGCAAACTCTGCCCCGTGCAGAGGATCTCTTATCTCGGTATGGAGTTGGACTCGGTCGCCCAGACAGCGCGCCTCACGGAGGAGCGCGTCCAGTCAGTGCTCACCTGCCTCAGGTCTTTTCGAGGCAGGACAGCGGTCCCACTGAAACAATTTCAGAGGCTCCTGGGGCATATGGCAGCCGCAGCCGCAGTAACGCCGCTCGGCCTGTTACATATGAGACCGCTCCAGCACTGGCTTCACGATCGAGTCCCGAGGTGGGCGTGGCAGAGCGGCACGTTCCGGGTCAAAGTAACCCCGCACTGTCGCCAAACCTTCTCCCCGTGGTCGGATCCTGCGTTTCTACGGGCCGGAGTGCCCCTAGTCCAGGTTTCCAGGCATGCTGTGGTTTTCACAGATGCCTCTGCCATGGGGTGGGGGGCCACGTACAAAGGGCATGCAGTCTCGGGTCTGTGGACGGGGCCCCAGCTGCATTGGCATATCAACTGCCTAGAGTTGCAAGCAGTACGCTTGGCTTTGTGCCGCCTCAAGGGGCTCCTCAAAGACAAGCACGTACTGGTCCGTACGGACAGCACTGCGACCGTTGCGTACATCAACCGACAAGGTGGTCTACGCTCCCGCCGCATGTCGCGACTCGCCTCCCACCTCCTCCTATGGAGTCAGAAGCATCTGAGGTCGCTTCGCGCCACTCATGTTCCAGGGGAGCTCAACCGTGTGGCAGACGAGCTTTCACGGTTGCCTCCCCTGCCAGGAGAATGGCGACTCCATCCCCAGGCGGTTCAGCTGATCTGGAGTGTTTTCGGACTCGCACAGGTAGACCTGTTTGCCTCTCCGGACACGACCCATTGCCAGTGGTTTTACTCCCTGTCCGAGGGGACCCTCGGCACGGACGCCCTGGCTCACAGCTGGCCCCGGGACCTGCGCAAGTATGCGTTTCCCCCAGTGAGCCTTCTTGCACAGACTCTGTGCAAGGTCAGGGAGGACGAGGAGCAGGTCTTGTTAGTGGCGCCTTATTGGCCCACCAGGACTTGGTTCACGGAACTCATGCTCCTCACGACAGCCCCTCCTTGGCCGATTCCTCTGAGGAAGGACCTCCTTTCTCAGAGACGGGGCACTCTATGGCACCCGCGTCCAGACCTCTGGAAACTCCATGTCTGGTCCCTGGACGGGACGCGGAGGTTCTAGGTGGTCTACCACAGGCAGTGGTAAACACCATCACTTCTGCTAGAGCCCCCTCTACGAGGCGCCTCTATGCATTGAAATGGAACCTATTCGTCGAATGGTGTTCCTCCCACCGGGAGGACCCCCGAACTTGCCCGGTCAGAGTCGTGCTTTCCTTCCTACAAGATGGGTTGGAGCGAAGGCTGTCTCCCTCCACCCTCAAAGTGTATGTTGCCGCAATAGCCGCACATCACGATGTAGTAGAAGGTAAGTCCGTGGGGAAGCACGACCTGATCATCAGATTCCTCAAGGGTGCTAGGAGGTTAAATCCACCTCATGTTTTACACTCTGTACCCTCTTGGGACCTAGCTCTGGTACTGAGAGCTCTTCAAAGTCCTCCCTTTGAGCCTTTGCTGACAGTCGAGCTGAATATCCTGTCCATTAAGACAGCGCTCCTGTTGGCATTGGCCTCTTTTAAGAGGGTCGGGGATCTGCAAGCTTTTTCGGTCGACGAATCGTGCCTAGAGTTCGGGCCGGGCCTTTCTCGCGTTATATTGAGACCCCGGCCCGGATATGTGCCCAAGGTTCCTACCACTCCATTCGTGGATCAGGTAGTGAACCTGCAAGCGCTGCCCCAGGAGGAGGCAGACCCAGCCCTAGCTTTTCTCTGTCCAGTCCGCGCCCTGCGGGTTTACACTGACAGAACGCAAAGCTTCAGGACCTCAGACCAGCTCTTTGTCTGTTACGGAGGCCGGCAGAAGGGGAAGGCCGTCTCCAAGCAGAGGTTAGCTCACTGGTTAGTGGATGCTATCACCCAAGCGTATGAAGCTTCGGGTGAGCCTTGTCCTCCCAGGTTGCGTGCTCACTCTACAAGAGGTGTTGCCGCCTCCTGGGCGTTGGCTCAAGGCGCCTCGCTGACAGACATTTGTAGAGCTGCGGGCTGGGCGACACCGAACACGTTCGCTAGATTCTATAGCCTACGTGTGGAACCTATTTCCTCCCGAGTACTCGCTACGGCCAGTGGTGCGAGGGAATAGGTTGTGTCGGCTTGCTACGCCACTCCGTGCCTCAGCCGGATACGTGCGTCTTTCGCTCCGTTGGCGCCATACGTTGGTTAGCCTCGTGAGTTCCTCCATCACCCCTTCGGTGCCAGGCGTGGCGGACCGCCGGCGCCAGGTCTACTACCTCTATGGGAGTTGTTGTGTAGACTGGGTGTTATGTCCAGTGGTCTCTTCGGTGACCCATTATGCCACGTGCAGTCTAGCCGTGTCTTCCCCTTGACAGACTCGTTCTGTCGTCCCTGTTGAGTACGCTCCCACTCCCCTTGGAGGGGACTACCTCAGGGACTGCCATATGTTTCACTATCCCCCTGGGCTAGTACATATGTGTATTCCAGGCCTTCTTCAGGCATCTGGCTTCCGCAGCGTTCCCTTCCCCTGTTTACGGGTTGGGCACGCTTTCCCAGTGTTATCCTATCCACTGTGCGGGTCTTGCGGAACAGCAGTGCGATTCCCTTGCTAGCTCCGTAATTTGTAAAACTGCTTGGGTAGCTTAGCTGGGCGCTGGAAGGGGCCAGCACCATGGCGTTTTGTTAGGGATCCCAATTCGTCAGGGAACTCCCCCGACGACACGTCGGAGTTCCCAGGACGAAAGGGAACGTCTCGGTTACGTATGTAACCCTCGTTCCCTGAGTACAGGGAACGGAGACGTGTCGTCCCTTCGCCATGTTGCTGTACCTTCGCGGAGGACTGGACACTGTTCGGCTCCTCAGCGAAAAGCATTACGCAATATTTACTTCCGCTTTTTATACCCGCGCTGGTAGGCGGGCTGCGGAATGCAAATTTTGCATGCCAATTCCATTGGCTCGTTTTAATTCTCTCAAAGGCAATAGGCTCCCTAGCGTGATCCCAATTCGTCAGGGAACTCCCCCGACGACACGTCTCCGTTCCCTGTACTCAGGGAACGAGGGTTACATACGTAACCGAGACGATTCGCCACCCCACACTCCCGAAAGTGATGAGCTAATGGAGGTTTTGACAAGAGCTGTTGAAAAACTCAGTATCGAGTGGCCATTGACTAGACAGGAGTCTGTTTCTAAATCAAAATTAGATGAGAGATTTTTGCCGTCACGTGTGCAGCCTCCACGCCGGTGCCTGCCGTTTTTACACGATCTCCACACCGAGGTGTCGAAATCGTGGAGAAAACCGGTATCATATAGAGTGTTTAGTCCCCAGACTTCAACTTATTCAAATATTATGGGGGCTAGGGCTTATGGTTATGGTGCTTTGCCTCGTGTGGAAGAGACGCTTGCGAGCCATCTCTCCCCCGAAGCAGCATCATCCTTTAAGGCACCGGCATTACCCACCAAGCCTTTAAGAAACACCTCGGCTTTGCTGGGTAAAGCGTACTCGGCAGCAGGTCAGGCTGCGTCATGCCTGCATACTATGTCAATCTTGCAGGCATACCAGGCTGATCTGCTAAGGGACGTGAGTGAGAGTGAGGAGGTCAGTACTGACGTAGTTCGTGAACTATGTCAGGCTGCTGATTTATCCCTGCGTGCCACCAGAGAATCGGCCAAGCTAGTGGGTCGTTCTATGGCAGCTCTGGTGGCCGCAGAAAGACATTTATGGCTAAATCAAACCAATATAAAAGAGAAAGAAAAGGCTTTTCTTTTAAACGCTCCTCTCTCTCCCCTGGGTTTGTTTGGTGATGCAGTGAATTTGGTTATCGACAAATTCCAGGAAGAGAAGAAACAAACTGCAGCTTTTAAGAAGTTTCTTCCCCTAAAAGTTCACGTCCCTGGGGCTGCTGGGCGGGAGCGGCCCCGACCGTCTACGAGCTCATCACATAGAGCGCAGCAGAGGCAAAGCAGGGGGAGCACGCGTCTCGTGCTCCCCCTGCTGGACAGTGGGCTCAGCCGCGACACTCTCAGCCGAAGCCTTCTAGCAATAGAACTGATCTGAGGACAGTTATATTGGCTAAGAAGGCTTCGGCTAAGAAGAAGTCCTGACGCCAAGGCGTTCAGGATACTGAGGGTGGTCCCCACCGAGGCGGAAAGGTGTTCACCTCTTTTTACGGTGCCCATTCCTCCTCTGTGCCCTCAGGGGCTTGTTCTGCCAACCCTGCCTTCATGCCGTGGCGCAGACGGTCCCAGCGAGCGCTTTCCCGAGGGACGCTTGCTCCCTCTGAGGAGGGTCTCAGAGCAGTCAGACCAGTTGTTCCCTGCCGGTGCGCCGTTACAGGGCACTGCGTTTCCTGCTCAAGTTACACCAGAGGCCAGTCTCGAGAGACTGGTACCCTTAGTAGATTTTCTGGCAGAGTGGAAAAGCCTTCCAAAAATATCTCATTGGGTCCTGCAGACAGTAGAAAAGGGTTATGCTATCCAGTTCAGGTGTCGTCCACCAAAATTCAGAGGGGTTCTGCACACAGTGGTGGGCCCCGAGCAGGCTCTGGTAATGGAACAAGAGGTGAAAACGCTCCTTCAAAAGGAGGCTATAGAACGGGTTCCTCCTCCCAGTTTGGAGTCAGGTTATTACAGCCGATATTTCATCGTTCCAAAGAAGGATGGGTGGTTGCGTCCAATTTTAGACCTGCGCCTATTGAATCGCTCGGTAGGGAAGCTAAAATTCAAGATGCTCACTATCAAGCAGATCGTGTCTCAAATCAGATCCGAGGACTGGTTTGTCACGATAGATCTAAAGGATGCATACTTCCACATTTCCATCCTTCCACAAAACAGGAAGTTCCTGAGGTTCGCCTTCGGGGGCGAGGCGTACCAGTACAGGGTTCTTCCGTTTGGCCTAGCCTTATCTCCCCGCACTTTCACGAAATGCATGGATGCAGCACTAGTGCCTCTGAGGCTTCAGGGCATTCGTATTCTCAATTATATCGACGATTGGTTGATTTTAGCTCAGACGGAGCAGATGGCGGTTCGGCATCGAGATGTCGTCCTCGCTCATATCAGAAAGTTGGGGTTGAGCCTGAACGCAAAGAAAAGTGTATTATCTCCTTCCCAGAAGACCACTTTTCTGGGTGTCGTTTGGGATTCGGTCTCGATGCGGGCGCGACTCTCTCCGACCCGCATCACTTCGATTCTCTCAGCTGTGAAACAAGTAAAGCTAGGCCAGCTACTCACTGTGAAGCAGTTTCAGAGACTGTTGGGTCTGATGGCAGCAGCGTCCAACGTTATACCTTGCGGCCTGTTGTACATGAGACCGCTACACTGCCCTACAAAGGCAAAAGACCTTAACTCGCTAGAGTGTGGAACTGAGAAAAATGACTTTAAAGATTTTTAGGTTTCCCGCCAAATTAATTATAGGTAGGACACTGAAAATCTGGCAATTAGATGTTTAAGTAATGAAAATTATCTACATAACAAATTTTTTAGCTCAAAATTGACTTTTGACCACTATTTTAAAGTTACTGTACTCTGCCTTTGTATTGTCAGCAAAAAGTGAGAAGTCATGCCAAGGCAAAAGGCAGTAACTTCCACATTATCAATATTTGGTTGCTGATCACCATTAACAAAAACATTATAGTAACACCTTATTCTGTTCTGAACCATCATTTAACTCATAATTACAATTTGGACTGTTGGCCAGACGCGTCTCAAGCCATTATACGGCTGGAACCGCAAATACGGTTGGAACATTGTTTGCTGGTCGTAGAGCGAGACACTGCTTCACTGCTGCTCGCCCTGCGATCGACTGCTTTTGTCAGCCTCATTTGTTGGTCGTAGAGCGAGACATCGCTTCACTGCTGCTCGCCCTGCGATCGACTGCTTTTGTCAGCCTCGTTTGTTGGTCATAGAGCGAGACACTGCTTCACTGCTGCTCGCCCTGCGATCGACTGCTTTTGTCAGCCTCGTTTGTTGGTCATAGAGCGAGACACTGCTTCACTGCTGCTCGCCCTGCGATCGACTGCTTTTGTCAGCCTCGTTTGTTGGTCATAGAGTGAGACACTGCTTCATTGCTGCTCGCCCTGCGATCGACTGCTTTTGTCAGCCTCGTTTGTTGGTCGTAGAGCGAGACATCGCTTCACTGCTGCTCGCCCTACGATCGACTGCTTTTGTCAGCCTCGTTGCCTGCTGTGAGTTTGTTTGTTTGCGTCGTGGCTGTCTAAGCCTCGTATTAGGTCGTATTTCTTTCTGTTTCTCCGTATTTCTTTCTTTTATTCTGTTTTATTCTGTTTATTCTGTTTTGTTAAAATGGCGAATATATCAGGTGTATGTCATCTACCTTTTGGTGCAGATGAGAACAAATCTGATTTGCCCGCGGTGCAGTCTGAATTAGAAGCTGTAGAAAAGCAGATCCGTGACCTTCTAGAGAGACAAGCTGAGCTGAGAGACCGGCGTTTAGCTCTTGAAACATCACGCGCTGATGCACACGGATCAGTGATTAACGTTAGTAACCCGGTGACGCCGACCTCGTCTACTCCGTGCGTTTCTCAGCATTGGTCCCGAGCGTCCAGGTCACGATCAGCCATGGTTTCATTCACTCCGGCTCCAACACACCACCACGAAGCCTGGGTGGTTCCGCGGAAGCCGCGAGCCAGGACAAGAATTTTTTCGCCCCTCCCGGTGTTCGAGATCTTCACTCAGAACCGCTTCTCCCCTCTTCGTGAAATGGAACGCGATGCTGTGATCATCGGCGATTCCACCGTCCGACACGTCCACACTACGTTAGGTAAAAGTAAGGTGCACAGTCACTGCTTTCCTGGTGCTCGTGTTCTCGATATCACTGCGCGGGTAACTGAGATCTTGAACGGTGACGAGCGCGTCGGAGCTGTTGTGCTGCACGCGGGAGCTAACGACACTAGGCTGCGACAGACGGAGGTTCTGAAGAAAGACTTCAGGAGCCTTATCGATACGGTACGCAGTACATCGCCTGAAACATTGATTATTGTGTCTGGACCGCTTCCTACGTACCGACGAGGGCATGAAAAGTTCAGTAGATTATTCGCGCTAAATGAATGGTTATTGTCATGGTGCAATGAGCAGAAACTGCTCTTTGTAAATAATTGGAATCTGTTTTGGGAGCGACCAAGGCTCTTCCGCGCTGATGGCTTACACCCAAGTAGAATCGGGGCAGATCTTCTGTCGGATAACATCTCCAAGATGTTAAATACCGTTTGACTAGTATCCAAAAATCCAAATCACAGTCTCTACTGCACCAATTTAATTGATATTAATATAATATCAAATAATAAATCTACTGCGGGATCTAGAAAAAATCTAATTGTTATTAAAACAAAAATCTCGCTATTAGTGAACAAAAACAATTTCTAAAGCTAGGTCTTCTAAACATTAGATCGCTCACACCTAAGGCGGTTATTGTAAATGAAATGGTCACAGATAATAATTTCGATGTTCTGTGCCTTACTGAAACCTGGCTTAAACCAAATGATTATTTCGGTCTAAATGAGTCTACTCCGCCAGGATACTGTTATAAGCATGAGCCCCGTCTGATCGGTCGTGGCGGCGGTGTTGCAACAATCTACAGAGATATCCTTAATGTTACTCAGAAAACTCGTCATAGGTTTAATTCGTTTGAAGTACTTGTGCTAAATGTTACGCTCTTAGATGTAAGAAAAAAATCCCTATTATCTCTAGCATTGGCTACCGTATATAGACCTCCAGGGCCTTACGCCGATTTCCTAAAAGAGTTTGCTGACTTTCTATCAGATCTTTTGGTCAACATCGATAAAGCATTAATTGTTGGAGATTTTAACATACACGTTGATCATTTAAATGATGCTTTAGGGGCTGCGTTTACAGATTTATTAAACTCCTTTGGGGTCAAGCAAAACGTCACCGGACCAACTCATCGTCTTAATCATACACTCGATTTAATTATATCATATGGAACCGATCCAACCGATATAGATATCATTCCACAAAGTGATGATGTCACTGACCATTACATGGTAACTTGCATATTAAGTACTGCTGTAATATGTCATGCTGCGCCACGTTATCGACCAGGTAGAACAATTCTCCCATCCACCATAGATCATTTCTCAAATAGCTTATCTGATTTGTCTCAGCTGCTGCCTGAACCCAAACAAACAGATGAACTAGATGAACTAACTAGCACTATGAGCACCATTCTCTCTAGAACATTGGATATTGTTGCACCCATTAAATTAAAAAAGGTCAGAGAAAAAAGTATAGCACCATGGTACAATAATACTACGTATGTTTTAAAGAGAGAAACCCGTAATTTAGAGCGTAAATGGAAAAAAACAACTAATTTAGAGGTCTTTAGAATCGCGTGGAAAGACAGTATGTCACGTTATAAAAAGGCCCTTAAAACGGCCAGGGCTGAGCACCTCAGCAAATTAATAGAAAACAACCGAAATAATCCAAGGTTTTTATTTAATACCGTGGTTAGACTAACAAATAAACAGACATCGTCTGAACAAAATACGCCTTCAGGGACGATACTAAACCGGGAGACAGATAGCTCGCAAGCGTCTGTTCTACCCGGGGTATTGCCCCATAGCCATACTCTCTTAACCCCCTAATATCTGAATATACATGAACTTGAGGGCTAAAAGACAAGACGAGTAAGGCTTTTTCCATGATCTAGACAGCTTGCTGTGCAGATCGGGAAAAAATGGAAGGGCCCGTGATGGAGGTTAAAAAATAGAGGGAAGGAAGCTAATTTATTTTTAGGACGAGCGCCCCCTTATTTCTGCTGTCCATTAAATATTTAATTTATCTACAGCCTTAGTAAACACCTCCACCAGCTTTTCATTTTATTTTTTATATATATATATATTTTATATTTATTTTATTTTATATATAATATATAAACTATTATATATATATATATATATATATATATATATATATATATATATATTTCTCATACGCCGGGGAAAGAGATGGCAAATCCACTTCCCCCATGATTGTGTCACTTTCAATGCCCAGCACATCTACCTCCTCGAAGGTAGAGCACTGAAGCATTGATCTCTCTCCCCGGGCGGAAGAGACCGCAGCGCGGGCTTCCGAGACCAGAGAGAGAGCACTGGATCGCTCGGGAAAGGGAGGAGATAAGATCCGCGGACCCGTCTCCAACCCTGTAAAGAGATCCTATTTGCGATCCACAGGAGTGCATTCTCCGCACCCTGAGAATCGCGAGCCTGGCCACTTTCCTCGAAAAGTGACAGGCGGGGACGGAGCATTCGAAGCGAAAGCTTCTCACAATGTTGGCAATCAGCCCCATCGAAGGCTGACACCGCATGCTCTACTCCCAAACACATCACACAAAGCTTGTGTGTGTCCCTACTCGTTAAATAACGCGAGCAGGGAGAACACAGAGTTGTGCAATTGTTTAGTTTTCATAGTGTTTATATATATATATATATATATATATATATATATATATATATATATATATACTGTATATCAGACAGACAACAGTAAATATAACAGACAGTTTGACACAGATCGCTTGCTGAGGCAACGGAAGCTAATGCCGGTTTGCCCCGGATGCTCTTTTATCACTTCCTGGTCATGACGTCACCCGCCCGTTACGTTCATTCCTTCCATTGGACTAGTTGACATAGATGCTTCAGACGCATTCACGCTGGGAGCGTTCCCAAAGCGTCGTTGACGCATCGCGAGTTCCCTCGAAACGGAACTCTAGCTTCAGCGTTTTGGACCAACTTGGACTTTGTTTATTAAGCGTGCAGGGCAACCACCCAGTAGAGCATTACTATAATCCAGCCTTAAGGTCATGAACGCATTCCGCGTTTTTCATTGAAAGCATATGTCGTAATTTAGATACATTTTTAAGATGGAAGAATGCAGTTTTACAGATGCTAGAAACCTGGCTTTCAAATTAAAGTTTGGTATCAAAGAGCACACCCAGGTTCCTAACCGACAACGAAGACTTGACAGAGCATAGACAGTATTCTGTGTTAATACGTGCAGAGGTTTTTTGCCCAATAATTAGAAACTCTGTTTTTTTTCAGAATTAAGTAGTAGGAAATTACTAGTCATCCAAATTTTTATATCAGCTATGCATTCCGTTAATTTTGTGAATTGAGACGTTTTGTCGGGGCGCGAAGGAATATAGAGCTGAGTATCATCAGCATAACAATGAAAACTAATGCCATGCTTCCTAATGATATCTCCCAAGGGTAGCATGTACAGAGTGAACAGCAACGGTCCTAGTACTGAGCCTTGTGGTACTCCATACGGAACTTTTGATTGATATGACATCTCTTCATTTACTGCTACAAACTGATAACGGTCAGATAAGTATGATTTGAACCCTGCTAGTGCAATTCCACTAATGCCAACATCATTTTCGAGTCTATTCAAAAGAATGTTGTGGTCGATGGTATCAAATGCAGCACTAAGATCCAGTAACATTAATAGAGAGATTCAACCACGATCAGATGATAAGAGCAAATCATTTGTTACTCAAATGAGAGCAGTCTCAGTACTATGATATGGTCTAAATTGTGACAGGAAATCCTTGCAGATACCATTTCTTTCTAAAAAGGAACAGTTGTGAGGATACTGCCTTTTCTATTAATTTTGACAGAAAAGGTAGATTCGAGATCGGCCTGTAATTGACTAATTCTCTAGGATCAAGTTAAGTTTTTTAATAAGAGGTTTAATAATAGCCAGCTTAAATGTTTTCGGTACATATCCTAGTGACAAAGATGAATTAATGATATTAAGAAGAGGATCTGTGACCTCTGGAAGCATCTCATTCAATAGCTTAGTCGGTAAAGGGGCTAATATACATGTTGTTGATTTAGATGATTTAACGAGTTTAGACAATTTTTCCTCTCCTATAGCAATGAATGAATGACATTTTTCCTCAGGGAGTCTACAATGCACTGTCTGATGCGATACTGTAGTAGACGGTTCCATAGTTATACTTTTCTCTCTAATATTGGGAAATGAGGAACAATTAGTCCATGCGTTCATGACCTCAAGGCTAGATTATTGTAATGCTCTACTGGGTGGTTGCCCTGCACGCTTAATAAATAAACTACAGCTAGTTCAAAACGCCGCAGCTCGAGTTCTTACCAGAACCAGGAAATATGACCATATTAGCCCGGTTCTGTCAACACTGCATTGGCTCCCTATTAAACATCGTATACATTTTAAAATATTGTTGATTACCTACAAAGCACTAAATGGTTTAGCTCCGCAGTACTTGAGCGAGCTCTTAACGCATTATAGTCCTTCACGTCTATTGCGACCTCAAAATTCCGGCCAGTTGATAATACCTAGAATATCTAAATCGACTGCTGGCGGTAGATCCTTTTCCTATTTAGCACCAAAACTTTGGAACAGTCTTCCTACCATTGTCCGGGAAGCAGACACACTCTGTCAGTTCAAAGCTAGACTAAAAACACATCTCTTTGACCTAGCATACACATAATACATTATAGACTTCTATAATTCAATGTTAGGCTGCATAGATTAGGTCAGCCGGAACTGGGAACACTTCCCATAAATCTTGATGTACTCGCTACATCATAAGAAGAATGGCATCTACGCTAATATTAGTGTCTTTGTTTATCCCGAGGTTTTCCCGCAGCCTGCCGGATCCAGGCCGTGTCCAGATCTGATGAAGGAGATCCGCCTGGACCCGATGACAATGCAGTGCTGAAGTATCCACTATCCTCTCCCTATGGAGGATCCCTTCCCCACTCTACAGATAAAGCGTTGTGAATTCCGGCTCGCGTACCCCGAAGTGATAAAATAAAACAAAATTCTGTATCAAAATTTATAGGCAAGAAAAGTAGTTTGTTTAGGCTGGTTTGTATGAATTACAAACCTGCGCACATATTTTAAAAGCACATAACTATAGAATCAATTCTGAATGAGCATGTGAACGCCGCCAGCGTTAATCACAGGTTCGCGTTTAAAGTCTGATCATTTCAATGGAGGTGAATCAATCAAAGTTAACTTTAGCTGAAAGTAACATTATTCAAGAACCGCTATAAAGCCAAAACAATCTGTTACCTTAAATTATATATTTATCTCTGTAAAGCTGCTTTGAAACAATCCATTGTTAAAAACGCTATATAAATGAAGATGACTTGCCTTGACTTGACTAATATTATCAATCTTGTAAGTAAAGAAGTTCATAAAGTCATTACTGCTGTGCTGTTTAGAAACGTCCGGTGTTGGAGCTTTATTTTTCATTAATTTAGCCACTGTTTCGAATAAATATCTAGGGTTGTGTTTATTTTCTTCTAAAAGTGTTGAAAAATAAGCAGATCTAGCAGTTTTTAAGGCCTTTCTGTACGCAATCGTGCTCTCTCTCCACGAAATACGAAAAACTTCAAAAAAAAATTCTTCCAGTTACGCTCCATTTTTCTCCATCTAGGAGAAAATCATTCTCTCTCTCCCTGATGTCCGCTGATTATGGCATGAAAGAAAGCACTCATCCAACCTACTAGCGACTTGCCGTTTCTCACACTCCCAAGCCAGATCCAATCTGGTCTGTACCACCTGACTGCTGCAAATTCACTTCGGCGTTGATAGTGTTGCCATTAAAATGCATAAATTTGAATCACAAACCGGCCATGATGTCGAACAATTCAACAATAATTCCAACCATTCTAAAAATAGAGGACTCAGTACAAATATTATACTCTGCATCTATAACCACATCCGCCTCCTCTTTCCTGAATGGCGCCAGCAACATGCTATCTGCTGGATCAGATGACTCGAGAGACAACACATCCGGATCCAACAGATTGCTCGAGTCCGCGACCGAGGAGCGCGAAAGGCCAAAAGTTTCTCGGACTCTGGCTTGACCTGCGATCCCCATGACCGAAGCCTCCGCTGTGCCTCGGCAACATGCGGGGCCTGAGCTGTGAGGCGCAGACACTTGTTCTACATCCCTCGAAACTAAGGACAAAAGCAAACAGAGCTTTCTCATTGAGAATTTCTCACAATGAGTGCATTTAGAACCCTCGAGAAAAGAACGTGCATGCTCCTCGCCTAGACAATAAACGCACAGTTTGTGTGTTTTCTCAGGTGTCAAATATCTGGGACAGGGAAGCACCCACTTCCTGAAACACTTGCTAGGGACTTGCCGTTCTGGATACTTCCTTCAGCAGAAAATACAAGCAGACAAAAAAAACCCTCTTATACTTCAGGGCGCTCTGTTTATGACGTCACTAGCTGTCGCCAGCCAATGAAATTGGAGTGTTCACACATGTTTTAGACACCGGTCATGCTGATGGCGTCCCAATAGGAGCGTCGATCCAAGATGCAGTGTAGAGCTCCAATTCAAAAGGGAACCAAGTTCCCTATAGTGTGAAAACATGTTCTAATTACCTAGATCTTTTTCATGGGCAAAGTTGTGTAACATTGTCCATGCCAAGTATAACTTTCTGATTCAAAAGTTTTATTATCAAGTTAAACTGGATGACTAGTAATTTCCTACTACTTAATTCTGAAAAAAGAAGTCAAGTCTTTGTCGTCGGTTAGGAACCTGGGTGTGCTCTTTGATACCAATCTTAGTCACGTGTCTAGTATCTGTAAAACCGCATTTTTTCAATCTAAATCTAAATTACGTCATATGCTCTCAAAGACAAATGCGGAAACAATTAGTTCATGCATTCATGACCTCAAGGCTAGATTATTGTAATGCTTTTATGGATGGTTGCCCTGCACACTTAATAAACAAACTACAGCTGGTCCAAAACGCAGCAGCTAGAGTTCTTACCAGAACCAGTAAGTATGACCATATTAGCCCGGTTCTGTCAACATTGCATTGGCTCCCTATTAAACATCGTATCAATTTTAAAATATTGCTGATTACTTACAAAGCACTAAATAGTTTAGCTCCCCAGTACCTGAGCGAGCTCCTAATGCATTATAGTCCCTCACGTCTTTTGCGATTTTAAAATTCCGGCCAGTTGATAATACCTAGAATATCAAAATCGAATACTGGCGGTAGATCCTTTTCCTTTTTAGCACCTAAACTTTGGAACAGTCTTCCTAACATTGTCCGGGAAGCAGACACACTCTGTCAGTTCAAATCTAGACTAAAACACATCTATTTGACCTAGCATACACATAACACATTATAGACTTCTATAATTCGATGTTAGCTGCATAGATTAGGTCAGCCGGAACCGGGAACACTTCCCATAAATCCTGATGTACTTGTTACATCATAAGAAGGATGGCGTCTACGCTAATATTAGTCTCTCTGTTTATCCCCAGGTTTACCACAGTCCGCCGGATCCAGGCCGTATCCAGGCCGGATAGGGATCTGATAAAGGACCTGCGCCTGGACACGACGACAACGCAGTCCTGATGTGTCAGCTAGTCTCTCCCCTATGAAGGCCTCCTTACCTTCCCTTTACCTCTGTACAGATAAAACGTTGTCAGGATCATTCCAGTTCACGTGGCTATGCGGAAGCGATAAACAATTCTGTATTATACATTTTTTAAGGCTTGTACCTCGGAACCTATTTCATGGTTTGCGTTCTCGAGCCACTTTTGTGCAAATGAGCGACCGGATCGCATTAAGGGTTTTCTGTTAGAAAGGTGTCGTGTTAGCGGCCCCTAAGTTAATAACTAATGATCGTTGCGACGGAAGTGAATCAATCAAAACTAACTTTAGCTGGACAATAATTTTATTCTAGAGCTGCTGTAAAGCCAAAACAATATCTGTTACTTTAATTTCCTATTATCACTGTAAAGCTGCTTTGAAACAATCTATATTGTTAAAAGCGCTATATAAATGAAGGCGACTTGACTTGACGACTTTTAATCAAGAGAAAGTAAATACTTAAGGGGGAGGCTCTCTAATAACACAAATTGACCATTGTCTTTGGACAAATGAGAAAATGGTTATTTGGGTGCAGACAGCAACCATCTGCCCTTTTTCACCATGAGAGAGGATCTCTCTAGCCATTTGCTGAAAATCGACTGATGCTCTGTGTTTCTTTGGATCAGGGTGGCTTACTTTCTCACTGCTGGGCTGTCAATCAGAGAGCTCTGTTGCTGCTCTCCTCTTTCATGTTTCAGCAGGGATTAACGCTGGGTAACTATGGCAACAAAGTACGTTTAGACTTCATTAATTCAGTGTTTTCTTTTGTTTTCATAAAATTTGCTTTCTCTGAGGAACTCGACATAAAAGTTTGAACTGGTTAGATTCCTAAAGAATTTTATCTTGTTGCTTCAAGAAAAAATATTTTAAATAATTGTCTTTTCTAAAGTTGCTCATTTAGATCTATTCTGTCATGTTTTATGTGTCTTGCCATATCTATATTTTTATACCGTCTTCTTAATTAATCAGACATTCCAAAGTCCTAATTTGAAACCAACAGGGTGATTTTGACTTCTAGTTAAATTAACAACTTTCTGCTGCTTTTGTTTGTGTACTTAACCATAATTATAAATTGAAAGCTGTGACTATATATCATAAAGCCCTGGCCAAGCATGTTTGTTATCGAGTATGTCATTGCAAAGCTTTGCAGGATGACCTCTTGGCAACAGGACTGACTGTGACAGAGCTGTTAGTGGGCGGTAATTAGGAATCATGGGGGCGAGTAGCGGCTGTGAACATGAGTATACACACACAGATGCAGCGTTCTAAAGGCACAGATGCCAGATGCTAAATGGATTCTTAATGATCAGACTATGATGTCATCCCTATTTACCACCAAACTGTTGAGTGAGCAGTAATGATCAGGGCTCTTTAACAAGCAGACAGTGCATGATTTCAAAGAAAAAGTATAACACTAAATGATTTATGATATGGAAATATTGATAATGTATTATTATTAATATTATTAATTTAAACTGATGAATTTAATCCTGCATTAGGTAATACAGTTTTTAGATTAAATGCAGGGTAGGCGATTTGTTCCAGAAACATTTATGCTGGTTGAAAGTCTCTTCACATCCTCATACATTATAAATACACTTAACTTAGTGATTGCTATAAGTAATATATAAATGTATTTATATATTTTATTGTGATTCGAATTTATGCGTTTTAATGGCGACACTATCAACGCTAAAGTGAATCTGCAGCAATTAGGTGGTACAAGTCAGTGATCTTTAAGTTATGTTAATTAGGGGCCAAGCCCCAAAGGGGATAGCCCCTATTGTATCTGTTAGTTTTATTATTATTATTTTTCCCGAATGGGTGTCAATGGCAGCCCTATCAATGGAACATAGGAAAAATATAGCTGCAAGCAGCAATCCGGGGCCAAGCCCTTGAAGGCACTGCAAGCGTAACAAGTACAGCAAGCTACAAGCAAGTACAGTAGCACATCAAGTACAGTACTGTAAGCACAGCAGCGCAGCAAGCATTTAAGCACCAACAGCAGTAGAGAGCCAGAAGAACAAAAACATCAGAAATTGAATGTACTGTACATGTAAATGTACATCAAGCACAGCAGCACATAAGAAGAACAAAAACAGCAGAAATTGAATGTACATGTAAATGTATATCAAGCACAGCAGCACAGCAAGTAGCCTACTGTAAGCACAGCAGTGCAGCAAGCATTTAAGCACCAACAGCAGTGTAGACCCGGAAGAACAAAAACAGCAGAAATTGAATGTACATGAAGAATAGATAGGTTCAGAAGTACAGATAGGATGAAATCAAAATGAACAGAAGCGAACACAGAATGAAGTAAAACACACTTATTTCTAATCCAAGAGTAAGAAAGATTAGTACAGCTCTTACCCAGATAATAAAGGATTTGAAATGACAGCTTTATACACAAATTTAAGGTTGTCCCACACAGGCCTTGAACCCACTATCTATGGGTCAGGTGCCTGTCACTCATCTCATTGCTCCACTTGACAGACATGTATTCAATACTTTCACAGCGAAATTCAATACTTTCAAGACAGGATCAAGTCAAAATGAAGAACTTTGAAGTAAATGCAGAGCATATCGTATTAGATTAAATTATCCAAAATTGGTCAGATTACTACTCATTACCATCACTACAAGTGTGCCAATTTTCATAATTTTCCTACTTGTGGTTCATAGGGCTGCCATTGACTACCATTGAAGAAGAACAATGAATTGTACGTAAAAGCACTCCATGTGACAGCTTCAGATGAGACCATTCTTAGGCACAATGCCTGGAACAGATGCAACTTCTGCATCTTTACCTGCCACAGTAGCTCATGCGGTCTGGGCACGTGTCACGCTGAGTTGTGAACCAACAACGCGAAGCATTCGGGATCCGTGGTGTAACACGTTAAGCTAATCACTTATGCATGTTCAGTGTGAGAATGAGTTCACAAAAAAGCTCCAAAACAGGTTAACTAGATTAGCATGTTATGCTAATGTAACTTATGGTTAACTTGATAGCTGAAGACCCACATTAGAAAGAATGGCAACTGGTTAGCATGCTAACCAATTAGTATGCTAAGCTAACTAGCATAAGGCAACAAACACAGGCTAGAGCTGTGTCTGAAACCGCTCACTCGTTCACTCATTCACTATCCCTATATAGTGTATGGCATTTGAGTCCACTAGATCTGCAAGGAGTGAACGAAATGAAGTGAGTGAGAGCTCGGAGAGCTGGAGCTGTCGCAGAAACGGCTTCGTCTCATGTAGTGATAAAACTCTTTTTATCTTACGTTACTTACTTTATAAAATATATTAACAACAATAACAATTATAATGACTTTATTTTGTAATTATATATACCTCTGTGCCAGCTTTGTAGTTTCATCGATTGAAATTGTTAGAAACTCATGCTCACAGATGATGTGGTCGTTGAGCGCCCTCAGGCAACCGTTATGATTATATTCGAATGAACAGATGATTAATGAATATTTTTAAATCATCCACCAAATTATCATCCCTTCCTTACAGTTTAACGAATTAACAACAATACCACAAATTATTAAAACACCTGGCTTACAGTAAAACACATTCAATTGAGTTAATGCCTAAATTATATATTTTAATAAAAAAAAACCTTAATATCAGTTCATTTTAATTTTAACATTAATCTATATAATATTTCTCAATATTGTAATATGTTTTATTCCAGTGATTAATAAAAAAAAGGTATAAAAAAAAGCTGTAAAGTAATTTTTGGTTTAAACTCGCTCGCTCCTCTCAGTCCTCTACGCATTGGATTCTGGGAAATAGTGCTTCAGCAAGTGTACATCGGATGTACTTGTACACTCAAAATCAGAGAGGATTGTGGGTAAAAGTAGTGAACGAATGTAGGGAATGATGTCGTTCACTCAGAATTCGGACACCACTACAAAATGGCCGACATCCTATTTAGTGCACTATATAGTGGATAGGGAGCGGACAGTCACATTGTTGGAAAATGACAAACGAGATATCGTCAGAATCGGCATAAACCAAGGAATATAATGACATCTCTGTAAAGCTGCTTTGAGACAATCTACATTATTAAAAGCGCTATATATAAATGAGGATGACTTGACATAAAGCATTTTGACATGTTTTCAAAAGTTATAAGCGTTTTGCATAAAAACTTTAATCTCTGGAACACTAGGTGGCACTCTGTTCAAACTTCTCATGTACCTTCAGGACATGGTGTTGATGATCCGTACTAAATTTTGTGAAGATATGTCAAATAGTTTAAAAGATATTGCAAATTATAACAAAATTCAAAATGGCGGACACGTGGTACATCCAATACCAAATTGGTATCCACGGATTCGACATGACACAAAGAATCCATTCTTAAATTGCCTTATCTTTTAAACAATTTGACATATCTTTACACAATTTGGTAGGGATCATCAACACCATGTCCTGAAGGTACATGAGAAGTTTGAAAATTCCGTATACCTAGAACACCACCTAGTGTTCCAGAGATATAAGGATTTTTGCAAATAGGCTTATAACTTTTGAAAACATTGTTCGAAATTTTATTGCTTTATGACTTTATGCTCCTTGGTTTATGCCGATTCCGAAGGTATCTCATTTGTCATTTTCCAACAATTCACCTGTCCGCAATATTGAAGCAAATGAAAAACAGTTTTTTTTTCGCAACTCCTCCAAATCTTGCTCAATTTTGTCCATAATTTGATCAGATGATCTTTAGACCGAGCCGCACAGAAATGAGTAAACATATTTTTTATATTCGCTACCATTCCCGAGATATTCATCTCCAAAGTCAACCTTGCCTGTATTTGTAGCCTTATGCTAGTTAGCTTAGTATAATTATTGTTCTGAGTCTCGTCCTCTTGAGGTCACCGCCACGGTTGAGCCCGTTCTCATGAGAGAAACTCTCTGAATCTGTTCCTGAGTCTGAATCTGTTCCTGAGTCTGAATCTGTTCCTGAACCTGTTCTTGAGCCTGAATCTGTTCCTGTTCCTGTTCCTGTTTCTGTTCCTGAGCCTGTTCCTGTGCCTGAAAATGAAGCACTGACTATAATGGCCACAGCCATAATGTGTGTGTGGGCTGCACACACATCGGCCTCATCCAAGATGGCCGCCGCCACACCTGTGTCTTCGGACAAAAGGGCGGCCTCTACGCCTGTGCCTTCGGACAAGATGGCCGCTGCCACGCCTGTGTCTTCGGACAAGATGGCTGCCTGCTCAGCCTGCTCCGCCTCAGTCTCCTGGCCCTCTTCCGCTCCACGGGCCTGGCCCTCCATCCCGCCCCCGGGTCCGCCTCCGCTCCACCTCCCTCCTGGACAATTTTAGGAGGACATGGAAGTCGCTCCTATGTAACAGTCACCAGCTGGAGTGCCCTTGAGAGCCACCAGAGGGCACTCCACATCAGACTATTGTCATTCCCTCACAAACTACATCTCCCATAACTCACTGCCCGGACTCTTCATCCATTATCACAATCACCTGTCTCATCTTGTTTAGCTCAACCCATATAAGCCTGGTTTTCTCATTCATTATCTGCAAAGTTTTGTTTAGTGTCACACTGCAATTCCAAGCATTCTCCTGGTTTTCTTTATCTTGGTTTTCGATCTTCTGTCCGGTTTTCTTGGTTTCCTCTGTTTTTGACAGTGCCCCTTTGACCCTGTTATTGTTTGGACTAATTACCCGGTGTTTATGACCTTTGCCGATTGTGGATTACCCTTTCAATAAAACTGCATTTGGATCCTCAACCTTCGTGTCTCGGAGCAGTTCGTGACATACAGAATGCTGTAGCTAAAGAGCCGAAGAGAGCACACGTCACACCTCTCCTCACAAAATTGCACTGGTTGCCAATTGCCGATCGCATAAAATGCAAGACACTGATGCTTGCCTACAGAACAACCACTGGCTCTGCTCCCTTTTACCTAAACTCATTACTCCAGACCTATGTGCCATCCAGAAGCTTGCGTTCTGCAAGTGAACAGTGTCTCGGTGTGCCATCTCAAAGAGACACAAAATCACTTTTACAGACCTTCACCCGGACTGTACCCTGCTGGTGGAATGACCTGCATTACTCAAACCGAGCTGCTGAGTCCATAGCCATTTTCAAGAAATGGCTGAAGATGCATCTTTTTCGGCAACACTTGATCCATTAATACTAACACTTTATTTTCTATTCTATAGCTAAAAAAAAAATTACATGTACTGCGTTAGACTAAACTGGGAATGGTCACAGCACTTGCATATTGTTGCCCAATTGTTAGTTTAATTGCTTTTATTGCTCCTATTTGTAAATCGCTTTGGATAAGCGTCTGCTAAATCATCTGCTAAATGTAAACATATATATATATATAGCTTTATTGTGTGGGATTTTACCTATATTATTAGAACTTACAACTACTCTTTTGGTCCTGTATTAAAGAAACTTTATAGGTTTTACTTTTAGCATAGGTTGGGAATAATCTGTGGATCATATCATATTTATAGTTTGGAAAATTTATCAGATGACCTGAATGAGATGAATACAGGTGAAACTCAAAAAATTAGAATATGGTGCAAAAGTTAATTTATTTCAGTAATTCAACTTAAAAGGTGAAACTAATACATTATGTAGACTCATTACATGCAAAGTGAGATATTTCAAGCCTTTATTTGTTATAATTTTGATGATTGTCTTACAGATATGAAAACCTTTTCACAATATTCTAATTTTGAATTTGGTGTTTTCGTAAGCTGTAATCCATAATCATCAAAATTAAAAGTTTCACCTTTTAAGTTGAATTACTGAAATAAATGAACTTTTGCACCATATTCTAACTTTTTGAGTTTCACCTGTACAATGATGAGAAAAAATATTTAGAGCATTTAGCTTTTGAGAGTTGCAGTTAATGGAGCTCTGATGAAGAGTGAGATGTTCAAGTGTGCAATTTTCTCTTTTTCTCTTCTGATAAGCTGCAAATCCCTTTTGGAAGGTGTGTTGAGTCGAAAAGTGCCCTTCAGGAAGGATTCATTAATATTCATAATTCATTAGAACTGTGAAGACTGTATTTGCAAGAACCTTTTCTAATAATGACAACATAATAACCTGCTTTTAATTCAGTTTATTGAACAAAATATCATACAATGTCTTGGATATACATATATACAAATATTACATTGATAAAACATCACTCTGACAACCACTATTCAATGCGCTTAACACTTTAAAGGGGTCATATAATGGCATTTTTGTACAAGTTAATATGATTCTTTAGGGTCTAAATTAAAAGTTTGTAATATACTTTAATTAAAAATTCTCATTAGTATTGTAAGAAAACACTTATTTTACCTGGTCAAAAACAGCTCTGTTTTCAGCACGCCGTTTCAGTGCATGCCTTTAAATGATAATGAGCTTTGCTCACTCCGCCCCTCTGTTCTGTGCGTACACCGTTTGTAACACAATAACCATAACGCGTTCATTATAAACGTGGGATTATGAATTATATTGAGAACGTCGTAGAAAACATGCCGTAATGTACCCTGAGTGTAAACCTTAGCCGCATTCATCGTGAATCGTGCAGCTAGCGATTTGCAAAGATTAATATAAATATTAATATAAAGGTTAATAAAACGTTACACTCACTTCAGTTCTTCTGGAGCTGCTGCAGGAACACGAATAGTTGGTACCGATCCTTTTTTCAGGAGCAGCTTCTTAGCAAAACCAGCTTTATATTGACCCTCGTTTATAAAGCAGTCTGGTGTGTGAAATGATTCGCGCAAACATGAAAACATTGACGTTGCTCATGGGGAATATTCCCTTCGAAAACAAACTCAGCCACTGCGTCTTCAGCGGTTTGGATTTAGGAACATTAAAATGACTGCTGTGTTCCTTATTGCACCCAAGAATAAGAATAGAACACCACTTCGCTTAGACTCCATTCTGCTCATAGACAGTGCTCCAGTATCAACAATGACCGCGCCGGTCCGCACGGAGTATGATTGACAGCTCGCTCAGGAGCGAGGGCGGGTCAGTGTTGAAACGCTGCTGTCAATCAACAATCGTGGGAGGGGCGTCCGTTTTATTGACGTCACAAAAACGAACGGCTCAATTTGAGGCAGGGGAAAACATATAAGGAGATTAAAACAAAAACACTGGATGGATTTTTATCATTATATGATGGTTGTGTACAACACACATTTCAGTACAATCAACTTGTAAAAGTGCATGTACAATTATATGACCCCTTTAAGAAAATGTCAAATACACATCACCGGTTTCCAAAAATCTGATTATAGAAAGCACAAAAAATAAGAATTTCACCTGGAAAGACGTACTGTACTCTCTCAGCACAAGAAAACTTCATTGTTAAAAAAAACACAACTATTCAATTTTTGCAGTTTTTAAGCAGGTATGAAATATACCTGAATTGACCTCCCTCAAAAGGTATTATAATGTGTTGTTCTATGCAAGAGCGAGACACGGAACAAATTTAAGAAGCAGTGGCTCTGATCCTGGTGACTTCCTGTCATCAACAGTGATCTCAGATAACATAGACTTCTGTCTTCTCTCCCAGAAGCCAATACGTTCTCATTTTGCCTTTACCCTGAAAGAGAGGAAGAACACCGATCAATAGCATGCATCAATGAGCACTCAGCCCACTGGAGGAACTAATCAACAATATGTCAGCAATATGCTCTTTCTTAATGAAAAGACAGAGGCATAGGCCGCGTTTACATTACATGGTTCAAGTGACCTAATTCAGATTTTTTCACTCCCATGTGTCACAGATCGGATATGACCCACAAACATGTAAGAAGGAAAAAAGCACATGCAGGGCCGCCCGAGGCATAAGCGAACTAAGCGGCTGCTTGGGGCCCCGTGGCCACCAGGGGGCCCCCCAATCGAGTCGAAAAATCGAAAAATATTTTTTTTAGATAAATTAAACAAGTGACATAAATTAATGAATTAATATGAATGAATGAATAATTAAAGACAATAAAAGAACATTCTGATTTCATGATCAATATACCTCCCTACAACTGCTGCTGTGTCTGCCAGCGTTTAAGTCATGCGCATAATCTAGACACCTCGCGCGTGCATAGACAATTCGTGCGCAACTGCGCATAGTCGCGGACTCGCGGTAATGTTAAGCCATGTCACAAAAAAGGACGTATCCCTCTGGTGCCGAAAATAGAACGAAGAAAATGACAGAGGAGGAGAAAAAAATAGCAAGATAAAAGTATGTTTGCATGATTACTTACGGTATGTTTTGTGCAGCAATTGAACCATTCCTATCTACGGCAAGCCCAGAGGGGAAAAATACATTGCATACACACACATGTACAACGAGCGCCAGTACATCATTACCGGTATTATAGTAATAGACTTTGTTGGATTCTGTCATGTACAATCTAACAAAGTCTGTTACAATAATACTAATAAAAAAAATACTTTGTGGACAGTTACACTGTATTGAGACAGTTGAGAAATAATAATATTTTTACAGTTTTCAACAATAATTGTCATTGTTGAACCCTTGCTCTTATTATGTTTTTGATTTCTCAGTTGTCATTATTTTAGCAAATAATTTATTTGATATGCTTTGAGACAGTTTGTTTTAAGAAGTTTTAAAGAGTTAGTAAAAGAGTAAAGTAAAAGTTAAAAAAAAAATTTAAGTTGGCTATCTATTTTTCATTAAGTATTTATTTTGTATTTATACATAACCTCACTGTATTAATTTATAATGTATCATTGTTGCGTGATATTTGTGTCAATAATCGTCAAGCACAGGTGACTCCGCGTAGTGGGAGGGGCCCCCAAATCAAATTCTGCTTAGGGCACCCAAAAGGCTCGGGCCGGCTCTGAGCACATGGATTCTGTTTTAACCTTAGATTGGTTTCAGGCCTCATTCATATGTGGAAATAAATCTCATATGAATTGAATTAGTGCATTTGAGTCTGCCATGTAAGCGAACAGATCAGATATTCCCCTATTAATGCGAGTCGTACGTCATTGAAAAAGCAAAGGTGGCAAATTATGTCAACTCAATCACATGACTCTTTTCAATGGCGCAATGGAGGACGAAGGCTCAACCCAATGTTTTGTTGGCCTTTAAAGATGGTGCGGAAAGCAAAGGCTTGAATTATCATTTTTATCTGCATCCTTTGCAAATCACTTCCTTTTCGGCCTAAGCTTTTCTGGGTCAGTACGTCTAACTTGGGTTGTTTGTCGTAAATGTATAGTGTATAGTGTAAATGCAGATATCGGATTTGGGTCACTTTTAAATGATGCAAGATGGTCGTCAAAAAAAACTAAAATAAAAAATTTAAAACAATGAATATAAAAATAATTTAGAAAAAATAATAATTTATATATACATTTTAATCACTTCAGAATGCAAGCACGACTGGAACTCCATACCTTCATCTCCACGTCTCCTCGCAGCTGGAGTTCAAAGTAGCCAAACTCATCCAGCACCTCTTTGGTAGCTGAGGACATATGTATCCTCAGAGCTGTGGAGGACATAATAATCATAAATTAATAGTCAACCGGAAGATAAAAATTGTTTCATCATTTTCAAAACTTAATTTCTTTTTCTGTGGAACACACTTACAAATATTTTGACGAATGTAAAATCTGCACTTTTTCATTAAAATTAAGCACACAGTGACTATAAGGGCTGTTGAGCTCCAAAAAGGCCAAAAAAAAATACAATATTTTTTTTAGTCCTTGTTTGCAAAAACCTTTCCTTAAGTGGTAGTTTAAAAATCTCAACTCAAACTCATTAAAACAAAGTATTTAATATTTCCAAGCACTATGAGACTTGGGGCATGTTTTACTAAACAGGGCAAATTAGCGCGAGAGTGCAATTCCAAAAAAACGCAGATTGGAGTGGAAAGTTCTGCGCGTGATCTACTGACATGCAAATTAAAGAACAGACGCAGCCGGATCATTTCCATAATGACCAACGCATCTACCAAGAGCAGCGCAAATCAGCATCTGGTTTATGACATGCTTTTTTTGGGCATTAAATAATGGTCAAATTTGACTAGCGCAAACCTTAGTAAATCACCTTACATGATTCATTTAAATACTCTCCTCCCATAAAGGATTTAATAATATTCATAACTCAAATATTGTAGTACAGCTGTATAGTTTATTATAAAACGGTTAGTTCCAGTTCTTGATTCTGATTGGTCAATAGCTGTGTTCTATTCATGATAAAACACAGCTATGACCGCTTCACCCATATCACTACACTACACTCTATGTCTCACTACACAACACCTCTAGCAAGCACTCTTAGCAACTTAAACATGTTCTCATTGATATTGTTCATTGAAGCCTATAGAGTATTGTGACAGATCGAGTAAGCGAGTGTACCTGCATTTACAGTAGACATAGGCGTAATTCTATGGGGGGACAGGGGGACACGTCCCCCCCAATATTCAAAGAAGGACGATTTGTCCCCCCCCAATATTTGATCATACTGTATGATTATGCGGGCAATGTCGATGTGATTGCAAATACGTCTTTCTTTCCAGCTCCGCAAATATAAAATCCCGGCCGGGCCATTTCCCAAATCCATTAACAAAAGCTATTTCTCCTGAAATCCATGTCATGTTTTCCCTATACCTTTAGTAGCTCGTGCACGGCACCGTCAGTGAGTAGGAAAAACCAAACATAAGAAGAGTTAGGAGCGCATAGGAGTTAGGAGAGTTAGTTAGTGAATGGTAAATATCCTGTATTTGGCTGACATAATCCCTTAGATAATGACCAGGTGAATTTCACTAGAATTTCGAATTGTAGAATTTGTGAATTTCGATTGCAATACTATACAGCTTGTATGAATGGGAGGGACTATTGACAAGCTATCCGACAGCTAGCTAACGTTACTGTATACACGCCGCTACTGCATTCAAAACACAGATATAGCTCTACATAAAATATGCGCCCCCATTGGACCGTCACCAAAGGGCCTCTCTCGATAGGCTGCCGCAGTTGCTGCATTTTTTGGCTTCATGCAATATCTCGTGGAAAAGAGGTTTTCCCCTATAAAAAAAAATAAAGAGCATTTTCCCTGATTAGTACATAACTGTTTTACTATCATTGCTCAAGACTTGATATTAGAATATTGTTATCCTGTAACAGTAATTTAATCAAAATGTTTATTGCCACTATATGTTTAAAGAAGAATATAAGAGAGAGATCACTGGCCGCTTTGTTGTCAATTCAGGCTTGTAATTAATGCCGATGCTGTAATCATTACAGGGTGAGTATACGTTGGTTTGACGATCAGATGTAATAAAATTCCTTGTTGTGTTATACAATTACAAACATTTATTTTATTTTGATTAAAAAAATGTGTGCATGCGCTAACACAAAAAGTCCCACAGCTGTCCCCCCCAATGTGTGATTGACAATTTCGCCCTTGACAGTAGATATGTGTATTTTCCTTCATTTGAATGTCCATTTCTGGCGATTTCTTGTCCTTTTAATAGTTAAGGGGTTTTTCCCATGCCCTCTAATCATTTGCGTCTTGCTTCTCCGTGTTCACAAGTTTCAGTCCTTTCAATATAAATGTGTTCTCTACTAACAGACTCACTCATAAAGACAGTCTTTTTTATTTTTTAAGGCTGGTCATCGGAGCGGACTCGGATGACCAGCCACCCCTGACTTAGACACCACCGTGAGGAGCCGACACCACGGGACCGCAACAGATGGACGACACAGACCAGAGATAAGTTCAAAGGAATAACAATCTTTATTTAACACAATATATCAACGAGCACCAACTTTATAGACTTCAGTGTCCTCTAGGTCTTCTTCGGCTAGGAGTAGGTACTGATCGAACGTCACAGTTTCGCCCTAACGGCGACTTCACCAAGGATGCGGCTCACTCTAGGACTCAAACGGTAAGTAGGAAGGTAAGGATTATTTTCAGTACAGGATACTTTCGTCAGTGCACAGTAGTGAGACAGTGGTTTAAAAGCTTACTTCACCAGCGATGCTGCATACTTCCAGACTCAGACGATAAGTAGAAAGGTAAGGATTCTTCTCAGTGCAGGATACTTTCGTCAGTTCACAGTAGTGAGACAGTGGTTTAAAAGCTTACTTCACCAGCGATGCTGCGTACTTCCAGACTCAGACGATAAGTAGAAAGGTAAGGATTCTTCTCATTACAGGATACTTTCGTCAGTGCACAGTAGTGAAACAGTGGTTTAAAAGCTTACTTCACCAGCGATGCTGCATACTTCCAGATTCAGGCGGTAAGTAGGAAGGTAAGGATTCTTCTCAGTACGGGATACTTTCGTCAGTGCACGGTAGTGGGACAATGATTTAAAGGCTTACTTCACCAGCGGTGCTGCATACTTCCAGACTCAGACGATAAGTACAAAGGTAAGGATTCTTCTCAGTGCAGGATACTTTCCGGCTCAGCTGTATCACTCTGGGCTTTTGATGGAGAGCAGATATAATAACTTTTCACAAATGTGTGAGCAGGGGTTGGGGCCACTTCTCAGCAAAAGCACACCACACTCGTGTTCACTTCAAATCCACGGCAATGAATCAAGGTATATAAATAAGGCAAAAGCACTGCAATTCACTCACACGATAGGGCTGATCAGAGGCCTCAATCCATTTGTTATACTCCTGAAACACATAGCTTCCCCAACAGTCAGATTTACATTCACTGCATCCTCTTCGAGCTTTTCAAATGTTCATAAGATGAAACCAATTCACTTATCTTTCTCTCTCCCTTCACAGCGCAGACTCAGTCCAGCAGATTCCCACAGACGAACTCTGATCCAGCAGACTTCAATGGGCGGCCTCCACACCCAGACAACTTCCCCAGGCAAGCTTGTGCCCAAAACTGCTCCGAGAAAACCAGAACTCCTTTCCTTTTCCTTTTACTTTTACTTTTACTTAACCTTCCTTCCTTCCCGCTTCAAACCTCTTTGAATAACCCTTTTATCTTTGACTTGTGAAGCAGGAAACCTGTGTGAACGCCGCTCCTCTCTCTCTCTCGCACCTGCAGTGCATTAGCGCTAATCAGGCCGGACAATGTTTCTGCCACACCCGGAACCGGAGTGGGATGTGTCGCACACAAATCGTTCCCTCAGGAAACTCGTGACTCATCAAGAGGGTTCCGCTCGCTAGGCGTCTTTGTCACCCGTGACATTAATTTGATTCTTTGGGGTCTAAATGAAAAGTTTGTAATGCACGTTAATTAAAAATTCTCGTTAGTATTGAAAGAAAACGTCTCGGTTACGGATGTAACCCTCATTCCCTGAGTAGGGAACGGAGACGTTCCATCGGATGACGACGAATGGGGTTTCGCTTAGAAGCCTTTCAACTTCGAGTAATACAAAACGAGCCAATGGCAAAGAAATGCCATAGGTCTGCGGAATTTGCATGGCACAACTCCGCCCCACCTCGTGGGTATAAAAGGAGGAAGCCTGGCAGAATGCAGACATGTTTCTTCGCTGAGGAGCCAAGACTAAGCTCAGGCGATCCCCGCGGTACAGCGGAAGTGGCAGGAAGACGGAACGTCTCTGTTGCCTACTCAGGGAACGAGGGTTACATCCGTAACCGAGACATTCCCTTTCGTTATCACTCCGAGTTCCGTCGGATGACGACGAATAGGGATACCAGTCTAATCGCGCCACCTTCTCAGCTGTCTTCCAGTGCCCTGCGTAAATCTGAGATCCCTGTCGTGAGACTGGCACGGACGAAGGACTCCTATTTAGCACAGGAATACCAAGGTACACTGGGGAGCATATCCCAAAGCTTAGGGAAATATGCAATTACTGCCAATCCAGATGGGGGGACTTAGAGAATATACATATGACCCAGAGGGATGCATATGGAGGACATTGGGGTGTCCAGCCGCAGGTGGAATATTTCAACCCCAGGGGTGGCAAGGTGGCTTGCCAAGGGAAAGACACATGCTCAGAGAGGCTTACAGTGGAAATACACATGTGGGGGTAGCTCAGAGGAGGTACCATGCACACGGAAGGCACCTAGCCGACGCACAGGCAATAGACACTGGCGCCGATGTCAGGAGTGCTGGAGGAACTCAGGGCTTTCGGGGAAGCTCACCTGAGGAGAATATCGCACGTATCCAGTCCGTGGAGTGGAATGGCGAGCAAGCGAAGACACCTGAGCGGGTCCGGTAGTAGCTAGTTGAAGCGAGTACACGAGAGGACACTGGCTCCACTCGGAGATTGTAGAATCTGGCGAATGTGTTGGGTGTCGCCCAGCCTGCAGCTCTGCAGATGTCTGTTAGCGAGGCGCCATGCGCTAGAGCCCAAGAGGACGCCACACTCCGGGTGGAGTGGGCAGTCACTCCAAGGGGGCACGGTCGCCCTTGCTGCTGGTATGCCAAAGCAATGGCGTCCACTATCCAGTGAGACAGCCTTTGCTTGGAGAGAGCCTTTCCCTTCAACTTCCCACCATAACAGACAAAGAGCTGGTCTGAGGTCCTGAAACACTGCGTTCTGTCTACATAGGCGCGGAGAGCACGTACTGGACAGGGCAGTGCCAAGGCTGGGTCTGCCTCCTCCAGGGGCAGCGCTTGCAGGTTCACCACCTGGTCCCGGAAGGGAGTGGTAGGAACCTTGGGCACATATCCAAGCTGGGGTCTCAGGATCACGTGAGATTAAGCCGGCCCGAATTCCAGGCACGCTTCGTCAACGGAGAATTCGTGCAGGTCCCCTACCCTCTGGATGGAGGCCAATGCAACCAGGAGCGCTGTCTTCATCAACAGGAACAGAGGCTTAAAGGGAGCACTCCGCAGGGCAGTTAGAACCACTGCGAGGTCACAGGAGGGAACGAGAGGAGGGCGAGGAGGATTCAGTCTCCTCGCTCCTCTCAGGAACCTGACGATCAGGTCGTGCTTCCCCACCGACTTACTTTCGACTGGGTCATGGTATGCGGCAATAGCGGCAACATAGACTTTGAGGGTGGAGGGAGACACCCTTCGCTCCAACCCATCTTGAAGGAAGGAAAGCACGACACTGATCAAACATCTCCGGGGGTCTTCTCGGTGAGAAGAGCACCAGTTGACGAAGAGGTTCCACTTCAACGCATAGACGTGTCTAGTGGACAACGTTCTAGCGGAAGTGATGGTAGCCACCACACGTGGAGGTTCCAAAGATCGGGACGAGGGTGCCATAGGGTGCCCCGTCCCTGAGAAAGGAGGTCCTTCCTCAGGGGAATCGGCCAAGGAGGTGTTGTCGCGAGGAGTACAAGTTCGGAGAACCAGGTCCGGGTGGGCCAGTACAGCGCGACCAGAATGACCTGCTCCTCGTCCTCCCTGACCTTGCGCAGGACTTGCGCAAGAAGGCTCACTGGGGGAAACGCATATTTACTGGGCGCAATGGGTCGAGTCGTGAGAGGCAAACAGATCTATCTGTCCCCGAACTGGTCCCAAATCAGCTGAACCGACTGGGGATGGAGTCGCCAATCTCCCGGGAGGGGCTGAAGTCGTGAGAGCTCGTCGGCTGCACAGTTCAGGGCTCATACGAACCACAGACTTCCCATCGGTGGTGCAGCGAGGCGGAATGACTGGCCCAGACGTGGACGGCATAGCGGCCCGGTGCGGGGGCACAGTCATTAACCGCGCCCTGACAGAGGAGACCAGGGAAGGACGAACGTTCCACGGGGGTCTGCTCTGCCAGGGGGCTGGCGACAGAGGAGGATGAGAGCGGCACGGTCCGGGGACGGCGCGCACTGTCATCCGGCTCTGGGACAGAGGAGGACGAGGGGTGCACGGCCCGGGGAGGCGCACCGTGTCGTCCAAGAACTCTGTGTGCTCAGGGATGGATGTGTTACTTCTTTATTTAACCACATTAGGGTGCTGCCCACCCGGGGGTGAGCAGCGGGGAGTGGAGAACAAAAGATTCTCCCCCGGCCCTCCACCGGGGGAAGGAGTGGTCCTACTATCACCTCCTGAGAAGTAACCATCAACGTCCCTGAGCAGCCCGTCTCAGGAGTGCCGCTTTGCCCGGCGTTTAGCGGGGGGCGGGGCTGGAGAGGGCTGGGGCGCCTTCCTGCGGCTTCCTCCACGACCACTCATCAAAGAGCCCTGGGTCTGTCCTACCCTCTGCATGTCTCTGAGCATCTGGGCCTGGTAGACCTGCAGAGTGGCCATGGCATGCAGAGAAGCAGCTGCCTGTCCCGCTGCTCTGTAGGACTTCGCCACTAATGTAGACGAAAACCTACAGGCTTTGGATGGGTGCTTAGGCTCGCCACGAGAAGAAGCACTCTGAGGACACAGTTGCTTCGCAACAGAGCGTTCAACCAAGGGGAGCCCAGTGTACCCACGGGCAGCCGCTCCATCGAGGGGAGGAAAGGCGGATGAAATCAACGAGCGGTCACGAGAAGACATGGGAGTCTTCCAGGACTTCGAGACTTCATCATGCACGTCCAGGAAGAAAGGTAGTGGGGCAGGCTGTGGACGGGAACCAGCAGCTGCACCCAAAAAACAATCGTCCAGCCGCGAGCGCTCGGGACAGGGTGGAGGGGTCCACTCTAACCCGATGCACGCGGCTGCCCGGGAAAGCATGGCCGTCATCTCTGGATCAGACTGAGCCACAGCCGTATTCACACCCGAAGGTGGCAGCTGTGACGAGTCGTCACTTTCAGACAAATCAGACCCACCTTGTGATGCTGCAATAGACATTGCGTCTTCCTCTGGAGCACCAAAGGAAACCCGCGGGACCATCTTCGGACCACCATCTACACTCACGGCACTGAAGAAGGTGCTGTGGGGCAGGGACAGATAGTCGGCGCTTTGTTCCACACAGTCATCCTCAGGTCACCCTGGCCACCAGCCGAAGTAGAGCCTTTCGTGGAGGCGCTAGATCGGGGTGTGGATGAGGGGGCTCTCACTCTTGCGAGGTCACTGAGTCTCGATCGTAGTGTTGCGATGGTCATGTTCCCACAGAGAGAACATGACTCATCCACGAGCGCTGCTCTAGCGTGATCAATGCCCAAACACACTAGACAGCACTTGTGCCCATCAGAGTCAGATACAAGCCTACCGCAACCAGAAGTGCACGGGTGAGGCATCTTTAAAAAGATGTGCCGCGTGCAAGCTCTTTGAGAAAAAAAACTCAAGTGTTGAAGCGCCCACGGAGACACACACCAACTGGCAAACCACGCACAGATAAGCAGGAAGTGTGCACTCTCCGGGAGATCGCCTGGTCAAAAACAGCTCTGTTTTCAGCACGCCGTTTCAGTGCATATGCCTTTAAATGATAATGAGCTTCGCTCACTCCGCCCCTCTGTTCTGAGGGTGTTTTGACACAACGCACGTGGAGTGTTGCCTTGACAACAGTTGAGGGTATATTTTGGAGAAAGAATGGCAGCGGGAGTCTCTGAGAACACATATGTGCAACCGTATCAATTTGACCCGGGGTCGGACCCGGAACAAGATGACGGCCGCAAAGAAGTTCGACAATTAAGGCTCGAACAGCACGTTTCTGAATGGTTGGTTAACATAATGTCACTTTGATCTATCTTTGTGTACTGGCAGGGTAGAGTAACTTAGTGAGATGTACGAACGCTATGTGTTTACTGATGTATACGTACTTAGTTTGTAATAACACAATAACCATAACGCGTTGTTCATTATAAACGTGGGATTATGAATTATATTGAGAACGTCGTACATAGAAAACATGCCGTAATGTACCCTGAGTGTAAACCTACGCCGCATTCATTGTGAAGCGTGCAAGCGATTTGCAAAGATTAATATAAAATATACAATTTTACACTCACTTCTTCTGGAGGTGCAGGAGGGACATGAATAGTTGGTACCGATTCTTTTTTTCAGGAGCAGCTTCTTAGCAAAACCAGCTTTATACTGAGTCTGACCCTCGTTTATAAAGCAGTCTAGTGAGAAAAGATTCTCGAATCGCGCAAACATGAAAGCATTGACGTTGCTCATGGGGAATATATTCCCTCCGAAAACAAAACTCAGCCACTGCGTCTTCAGCGGTTCGGATGTAGGAACATCAAAATGACTGCTGTGTTCGTTATTACACCCAAGAACAGAACACCACAATCGCTTAGACGCCATTCTGCTCCAGCGTATCAATAATGACGGACTATAATGACAGCTCCCTCAGGGCGCGGATGTGTTGAAACGCTGCTGTCAATCAACAATCGTGGGAGGGGCGTCCGATTTAGTGACGTCACAAAATCGAACGGCTCAATTTGAGATGGGGAAACTTATAAGGAGATTAAAACATAAACACTGGATAGATTTTTATCATTATATGATGGTTGTGTACAGGCACTGCCAACACACATTTCAGTACAATCAACTTGAAAAAGTGCATGTCCCTTTATATGACCCCTTTAAGAGTTTTCTGTTAGAACGGTGTCGTGTCGTGTTGTGTCGTGTCGTGTCGTGCCCCTAAGTTAAAAACTAATGATCTTTGCAACGGAAGTGAATCAATCAAAACTAACTTTAGCTAGACAATAACTTTATTCTAGAGCTGCTGTAAAGCCAAAACAATCTCTGTTACTTAAATTTCCTATTATCACTAGCTGCGTTTCCATAACCCTTCAAATTGCGCAAATTGAAATTGCGAATTAAAAATACGCCCAATGGAAACACGTCAATTTCGCTAAAATTCCCATATATCGCAAAAAAGTTTTTATGCTCGCATGAGGTGGTTTTTCAGGCAATTCGAGAAAGGAATATTTCACAAAACTGCAATAGAAACAGTTTTTGCGCATTTCAGGTCACCTGACATAGACGGCGCAGTATGTTTGGACAGAAGACCAGACGGAGTTCTTTATTAAACGCATAAAAGACAAAAGAATTACGGGATTCTAAACCACAAAGAAATGCCACAATTAAGACCTTGAAACAGATATGAGGGAGAAACACCCAGAAAGACCTCATATGTGCCACTCTGAGTATAACGGTCTTTCCCTGCCATTAATGTTGGATAACACACCTACGTCTCCTTCAGTTAAAAATATGGCTAGTGCGGTGGCTGTGATATATGTAAACCCATACCAACATCTGTTGCCATAATTATTGGAATGACTTCTCGCGAGAGGAAAAACTTACGTTTCAGTGAGTCACATAACATCAGTTAATGGAAACGCCGTAATTTCGCTATAGTTTTTTATCGACATTTAGAAATATCGCAAAAGTTTTGCGCAAATCTGTAATGGAAACGCGGCTTCTGTAAAGTTGCTTTGAAACAATCTATATTGTTAAAAGCGCTACATAAATGAAGGTGACTTGACTTGACTTTGGCGCCATCTAAAGGTGAAATAATTTAACTTCTGTTGCTTTTCACGGTCAGGGTGGGACTATTTTTTCGAGCGGAAGGAAGGCTTTTAGTGATTTTACTTCATGAAAGTTGCATTGATACATATATTGATTCACATTTTGGCTTTAATATTTGTATTGTGTGGTAACCGTTTTATAAAAGCAATAAGGTTCTCAAGGCTAGTGCTGTCTCTTGAATAAGTAACGCCCTTCAGCCGTGACTTATTCACGATATAGCACAACCTCTTGTACCTTATTGCTTACGTAAATGTTAAACTTGTTTAAAAGTAAGTGGTCCGTTATGTTCTGTTTGTAGTGGGAGATTTCGTAACTATAGAAACCACTTCTCCATTGCCGTGTTTTGCCAGAAACTACTTCAGAGGTTTCACGCAACCGGGCTCTGGCCCTTGTGGTGAGATCCACACAAAACTGTTTTATGATTTCAGAAGAATGTATGGTTTATTTTTACAGAATGATACTTTTTTTTTGTCACTGAATGCTTTGATTGTACAGAAAACTCTCCCTATTCTCTATTAGAAAGAAAGTCATTTGACCAAACAAATCAAACAAACAGTTTTTATTTCTGAGTGAACTATCCCTTTAAGAGTCACAGCCAATAAGTGTAAGTGCACAGCTGTGAGTGACAAATGACACCGTGCTTGATAAAAAACTATTCTTCACACTTAAGAATGACGACAGACACTCAACACAAATGGAGCCCAAGTAATGGGCAATCTGTCCTGTCTATAAGAGGACCAACATATCTGTAACAGGCTCCAGAAGGTGTGGCCTTTAAGTGTGTGAAGCATTAAGCTCCAACAAGCTGTAAACATATTATTACATGTTATAAATCAAAACGGATACACGTCGAGTGTCCTTGTCACTAATTATGAATTATAAATGAAGCCCACCTCAGGAAGTGGACTGTGCGTCGATACATGTGGTAAGTCTCATGAACAACAGCTGTTACTTGTAAATGGGTGAAACGCATATTAAAGTTTTATACAACACTACTGAGGAGCTACAATACAAAATAAGCACAACAATATACAACTGGATATGGATGCTATTTTTATCTTTACTTGTCAGTATTGACTAAAATACATTGCTGTTAAAAATTGTTTTGAGCACAAAATCAGCATATTAGAATGATTTCTAATATGTAGAATGATTAGAATGATTTATAATGATTTCACGTAACACTGAAGACAGAAGTACTGACTGCTGAAAACTCAGCATTTAGATCATCACAGAAATACATTACATTTTAAACTATATTAAAATAGAACAAAAACGTTATTTTATATTGTAATGATCACATTATTAATATTTTTGAAATTTTTTTAATGGTATTGGATATGTATAATTGGCATTTCTCTCGACTCACAATTATACAATTATGCTGCATTCCATGAACCCAATGAATCTCTATTCAATTGTAGACAATTGCACACCTGCAGCACTGCATAAAATCATTTCTCCTCCTCAGTTTGGTTGCATCGTGTGCCAGGGGGTATTCCAGAAAGCAAGGTTAAAGGGATAGTTCACCCAAAAAATTATCCCCCGTAATTTACTCACCCTCAAGCCATCCAAGGTGTATGTGATTTTCTTCTTTCAGCCAAACACAGTCGTTATATTAAACAATATCCTGTCTCATTTAAGCTTTATATTGGGAGTGAATGGTACCATAGATTCTGAAGCCAAAAAAAGTGCATCCATCCATCATAAAAGAAATCCAAAATGGCACATGCCTGTGCTTTCTTATGAGTCATAATTTTACACCACCGTTCAAAAGTTATCAATATTTGAATATTTTATTTAAATATATCAAAATCACAAACAAAGATTTAGTTAACTTAAGATGTTTTTCCACCGTTGGGCCAAACCGTTCTCGTTCCTTAACCATTCTATTCTGTGCAGATATGGTTTAATTTTCCACTGCTTAGCTGATAACAGAGCTCTTTGGAATGTAATCCAAATTCATCAGTAGTTGCAATAGGGTTGTAAATAGTGATTACGTTATGGAGGATGATGAGATATTTCTTATAATTGTATTAATAACTTGTGTTAACTTCGCTCAAATAGTGCGCTTGGCCAGCTACTGAGAAACTGGTAGCCAAGCAACCAACAAGTGACCAATACTGAGTGGCGATGTCACTACATGCACTCTACCTGCATGTTTAGCCAACCGTGCTAAGAATTCCGGGTGAGAAATCATGTTGTGACGAACCAAGCTTAAGTGGAAGTAAAACCTTGCTGTTCTTAGAACCATTCGGCCTGAAGCAGCTTTAATCTAATGCTGCATTGTCATTGTGTAGTAAAAATTCGGCATTCTGAACAAAGATAAAAAAATTATTTTTGTCACCAACCTTCCCCTGTAGACTCCATTCGGGATGCTGTGTTGACAGTATCTCCAAATAAACAGTACCGGGGCATCTTAAGACCCACTACACCAGCACAGACAGGCCCTGCTCAACACACACACACATGCAGCATAGAGGGAGATTAATTCACTGTAGGAATCCAGTAACTACTTATACACAGTCCTAATGCTTTCTCAAAGGTTGAAAAAAATAAAATAAACGAGAACAACAGGCTGCAATCAGATCGCATGTATATGGCATAAATTCCTTACATCTCAACTGAACACACACACACACACACACATGTTGAGTTTTCATGTTTTATGAGGACATTTCCTTGACATAATGATTTTTATACTGTACAAACTGTATATTCTATCCCCTAAACCTACACATCACAGAAAACTTTCTGCAGTTTTTTTTTTTTTTTTTTTTAACAAAAACAAAAACCTTATGATTTATAATCTGTTTTCCTCATGGGGACCATAAAGTGTCCCCACAAGTTCAAGGATTTCGGATATTGCCGTCCTTGTAATGTAGGGTTTACCTGAACTACACACACACGCACACACACATTATTTATATATATATATATATATATATACAACAACAAAAAAATTATATTCATATGCATTTGTTTAACGCAATAATTATCAGTCCTTAACTTGCCATTGTTTTGTTAATACTAAATAAGTACAATACTAAATAAACACATCAATGACATTAGGCCTGAAATGAATGAAATCTGTGAAACAGATACCTGTGTGGATTCCTATTCGCAGTCGTAGCTGATCGTTGGGTCTGTGCCTGATTTTGAAGGTTTTAACCTCTTCCAGTAAAGCCAATGACATGCCAGCTATCTCACGTGCATGTAGCTTCCCATTCCGCACAGGCAGACCTGACACCACCATGTATGCATCACCGATTGTCTCCACCTAAAAATACAAGAACATGCACAAAGTCATCTGCAAAAAGTGTTTGCACATTTTTACGCCTTTAAAAAAGCTAAAGAAAGTTTAAATAATTTTAAAAATACTTTCACTAGAAAGAGTGCACTATATACTAGTGCATTATAAAGGTATTCATCTGCATTAATATGATCAAGCACATTCCACATCGTATTGTATGTGTTTGAATGCATTATGCTTTTGAAAGGTATAACCTCATGAATAGATAATAAAAAGAATGTACAATTTTTTATGAAAAGATATAATGACTGCACTGTGAATTAAAAGACACTCACCTTATATACATCAAAATTATCAATAATGGCATCGAAGCATGTGTAGAGATCATTCAGTAATGTCACCACCTAAAGAGAGTCACCGGACACTGTTAAGAGCAGTATTGAGTTGTGAATGCCATTAGTATGACAACATTATAAAATAATGAAGGCTTTTGTATCAGATCATAAAACTTAAATTACAAAGAAATTAAAAGATAGTTCTAACCCTATCCTACCCCTTAACCTAACCCGAATACCCGTAACTTATCCCTAAAACCAGAGGGAAATGATAGGTGAATAAGAATGGTGTAGTAGGACTAACCCTTGTTGTAAGCCTAAACTTGACATTCCCTATCAGTCAGTCAACGTTACATCAGAACTGAACTGACGAATTGGGATCTCGCCTGAGAGCCCAATCATCTTCGAGTATAAACTACTGTAAACGAGCCAATGCACATTGGCGTGCGAGATTTGCATCACGAGCCCCACTCCGCGAAGCGGGTATATAAGGAAGCTTGTGTGTGATCACACCTCAAGCTTTCGCATCAGAGCCGAGTGGTTGTTGCTCTGCAATCATCAACGAGTGTGCTACGAGTTGAAAGAAGCTCTTTAGTCAAGTGTTGGTGTCAGCGTTGGTCACTTCAAGAGCATTTCCCAATCACTTTCTGCCGTTCTAAAAGACCATTGTTGCACACTGCAGACTTAAATACAGGTCTTGTGCACTATTAAAAGAGCAATTTCCCTAAAAAAGCAAGCACTGGTGTGACGTTGCATCTTTTTAAAGATGTCATTCCACCCGTGTGTTTCTGGATGCAGTCATTTCCTGGCTCCGTCTGATCGTCACAATCGCTGCCTCATGTGTCTGGGCATAAAGCCCGCTGAGGTGGCTTTCGTGGATGAGTCATGTACCCATTGCGGGAAGATGCTGCGGTCGAGACTCCAATACCTCCAAAAAGGTCCCCTCTGTCCCCTTTGCTATGCCCCTCTAGCACATCGCAAGATGTGGAGCTTCCGGCTGAGACTGCTGGTCCTTCGCATGGGGGACCAAGAGTTTCATTTGGGGCTCCAGCAGAAGACCCGATATCTATCGCTGCATTGGAGGGTGGGCTAGAGTCTTCCAGGGATTAAAGGGTTAGTTCACCCAAAAATGAAAATTAAGTCATTAATTACTCAGCCCCATGCTGTACCAACCCCGTAAGACCTTCGTTCGTCTTCGTAACACAAATGAAGATATTTTTGATTAAATGTGACAGCTGGATCACTCCTCCATAGGCTGCCTAAGGATTGAAACCTGACGGCCCAGAAAGTCAATGAAGAAAATGTTTAAATATTCCATGTCACAACAGTGGCTCAACTATAAGTTTATCAAGCGACGAGAATACTTTTTGTGCGGAAATAAAACAAAAATAACGACTTTATTCGACTATTCCTTTTCTTCCTTGTAGGCCTGAAAGGAGACTTCAAGAGATTTCCACGACGCATGCGCGAGAATTGCGATCTCCTTCAACTACTTCAGTTAAGTTCTCGCGCGTGCGCGTCGTGGAAATCTCTTGAAGTCTCGTTTCAGGCCAACAAGGAAGAAAACGAATAGTCGAATAAAGTCGTTATTTTTGTTTGTTTTTTCGCACAAAAAGTATTCTCGTCGCTTGATAAACTTACAGTTGAGCCACTGTTGTGACATGGAATATTTAAACATTTTCTTCATTGACTTTCTGGGCCGTCAGGTTTCAATCTCTTAGGCAGCCTATGGAGGAGTGATCCAGCTGTCACATTTAATCAAAAATATCTTCATTTGTGTTCCGAAGACGAACGAAGGTCTTACGGGGTTGGTACAGCATGGGGGTGAGTAATTAATGACTTAATTTTCATTTTTTTTTCATTTTTCATAACGTTGATACCATCTCGACGACTCAGTGCAAAACTTGAAGTGTGATCGCAGATCATCGCACACACGCTTATATACCCACTTTGGGATTCTAATTTGTCAGTTCAGTTCTGACGCAATGTCTCTGTTCCCTCCTTCAGGGAACAGGGGTTACATTAGTAACCTAGATGTTAACGGTAAACCTATCCCTCAAATCTAATTGGTAAATTAGAATGCTGATTGGAATGGAATCACAATTTTAGAGTAGAATGTAGACATGTAGAAGTTTTTTTTTTTTTTTTTGTAATTTAAAACAATTACAATAAACAATTTAATGTTTTCACGTTAACACCACTAACCCACTACATTTATATAATTAAAATCCAAAGTACTTTAAAGTGGTAATACTACTACTAATAATAATGTAATAATAGAGGTGCTTTCCTTTATCAGCCAAAATACTCTGTTCAGATACTTCAAGATACTTTCTCTGTTTAGTTCATTCTCTCAAGAATTCATTTGTTTTACTATTTAGACAAGACTTCCTCTGATTCCAAAGGTTTGTTTTTTTCGCACCTTTTTAGGTGTGATGAGAACCTGACAGAAATAGTTCTGCATCTGTGCTCCCAAAACTTAGTTCAAACAGAATGTATAATAAAAGTCTATTGTGTCTGCAGCTCTGCCATGTCTCATAGAATTTGAGTAAGAAATGACTGCTGTGATGCGTTTCTGCTTGAACTCCCTATGGTTCCCTCAAATTAAAATACTTTCTGCCCCCCCACACCAATCCTCTACCCCCGTCCCATCCCTTTGGATGTACGCCCAGAAAGAGGCCTTACAGAGTAATATATTTGCATACAGAAAAGATGATGAATTAAACATGGAGGCCAACTTCATTATGAGGTTGTCATGCTATAACCTTAATCACTGAAACACTGGTGGATTTTATCATTGCATCTTTGAACAGCTGTTGAACAGTGTAATACAAACATCATGACGGCTCATTTTTGTTGTCTGCATTAGGTCTAATTTCAGAGTAACTTTCCAAACTCAGTTGGTCTATTAGTTCAGATTATTAGTAAAACAAAATGCAACAATGGCCTCAAATATCTCATAATTTAAAGAAGTATGCAACTTTTTCCACGTATGGGTACCCCAAGAAATTAATTAATTTTGAAAAATATATTAAAAATCATGTTTTATTTATAATGATATTCCATATAGTGAATAGAGTTGGCATAGCTATAATCATTTGCATGTTTATGTAGATAATGATTCAGAACTTAATCTCACTGATTCCAGAAACCATGTTTTAGCCTAAATAATATCAAAGTATATACTATATCTGGATTTATTACATGGGTTGTGAAAGTCTTTGCATTTTCTAATCTCATTTGCTAAATCCTCTTCTTTGCAAAACATTATGGAATGCCTGGCATAAAATGTATCAATACTAAAGCATTAAAGGAGAATACTTGATCATCTTGGGGCAAAACTTTGCAACCTCTCGCCAAAAAGCGATTAACATGATCATCGTATTTTGATCATCAAAATTCATGGGAATGTGAAGGAAGGAATGCCTTTTCTGAAACTCAGACCGAAGAATGCGGCAGTCTAAATCTCTGTTTGACAATATGAAGGTCAGATATGTTGCTTGCAATAGCATTGATGCATAGTGCTTGCATAATCATAAAATATTGCAGGATAGTTGCATACTAAATATGGTTATGTTCAGTCCAATCACAGATAAACAGATTAGACAAAATATGAAATATGTGCATTGATCATTCATTTTGTTTTTTATAGAGTAAACATTCCCAGTGAAATAAGCCAGATCACAGTAGTCTAATGCATCTTACACAACCTAGCACTCAGAACCAACCTAACCCTTGACTTTTAAATATATAAGATTATATATAATATAATCTTAGTGGATTTTATTTGTCTTGATCCACAAGAAGATTTTTTTCACCTCTTGTAAGCACTGATTTTAGAATAATGTTCTTTCATTCTGAAATTATGCTGGAGAACATGATCATCATGTTTTACACAAAGTTTGAATCAAAGGGAGGTGTCCTAAATACTAAGAAAATCGATGTTATTCTTGAGTCCTCAATATTGTTATGTTAATATAATTTGCACAAAAAAAAAAAAAAAAAATACAAAAAGCTTTTTGACCATCGGTCTTAGATTTGTTGTCCCCACTGTTTATTAAATAATATTATATTTATTAGAATAGTCCCAGAGTTTTGTATCTAAAAATTCTTGTGCAGACCTGTAAAGGTGTACTCTCAGCAGACATTGATGTAAAGCCCACTATGTCGCTGAAATAGATTGTGACACTGTCAAAGGCTTCTGCTTGTACGGTCTCCCCTCGCTTGAGCTGCTCCGCCACTGAACTGTGGGGAGAATTAGGTTACGATCAAGTGAACCATGAAATTCTTTTCCATACACCAGTCCAACTACAATAGCAGACATGCAGTAGCAAACAATCAGTTGGTTTAACAATATACAGTTGAAAGCAGAAAATAATTTCATTTAATAAATCCTTATCTAGAAACAAAACAAACAAATCGGAAATTATTCACAGCATGTTGAAATATGGAAGCTTTGTCCAGCTCTCAGATTTTCTGTTAATAAGACCCAAGATCCCATTTGAGATCAATTAGTGATAATTCATGTAATTAAAGAATGAAAGATCTTGGTTAATTCCTAGCTATTCTTTAAGAGAGTTTAGTACTCTATAATTAGTCAGCTTGTCTGCTTCATCTAAAGCCGGTATTAAAAGTTCTCACCACTTACATACAAACAGCCATTTTTAGATAAGACAAAACAATATGGTAGAAGTTACATCACATGCAAGTTGTGAAGTAATAAGAGAAGTCTTGAACTAATAGCAGTTCTTCATCAATCTCCAATTAAAAGTTTGGAAATTGCATAGGAAATTGCATTTAAACAACACGTTTCTTACTGTGGAAGGATTTGGTAAAGAAGATTTTCGGCTTTCCGTTTCTCTTCGAGGTAGGCCTGGGTTCGCTCCTCTACTAAGTTCTCCAGGTTATTGGCATACTGTTCCATCCTGGACAGTAGGTTATTGAGAATACTGGTGCTGCCTTCTCTGCCAAAAAACAAACAAACAAAAACAGACACTTGGTTCCACATCTGATGTGTAATTATAGCAGATATAGATGATTATAATTACAGCAGACAGATTACAGCAGAATATTACAACTATGTGAGATCACTGTCAAGTAACCCATGAATTATTCAACGAGATGAATTGGAGATATTGTAGCATATTACTTATGAAACAAGCATGCGAATAGAGCTGAAAACAGGAAACAGGAATATGTACTACATCAGAAGGAGCAGGGCATAGTTGCATCTTATGAGGCATAAAACGCAGTTAGGATGAAGTGTGGTCGATTCTGGTTGAATCATGTACTGTTGGTGTGTGGTTTGTTGAATCACATTGTTCTATTTTGGGGTCAGATCTCACTTCTTCGTGCAGCATACAAATAAAAATCTGTAACACTTTACAATAAGGTTCGTTAGTTAACATTAGTTAATTACCTTAGTTAATATGAACTAAGAATGAACAATACTTCTACAGCATTTATTAATCTTAGTTATATTAATTTTAACATTTACTAATATGTTAAAATCGAAGGTTGGATTTTTTTAACATTAGTTAATGTACTGTGAACTAATATGAACAAACAATGAACATCTGTATTATTAACTAACATTACCAAAGATAAACTAATATAGTAACAAATGTATTGCTCCTTGTTAGTTCATTCATGTTAGTTAATACATTAATACGTTGAACCAAAAAATCTAATTATTATTATCTTTACAAAATGTACAAGATTAATCTCATACAACAATAAAAAGTTTATTTTATTGCTTTAAATGAAAGAAATAGAATATTAATACAGTCTTAATATCAGTCATATTATAGCTACAGTGCAAAAAGTTTAAGCAATTTACAATTACTCTAGAGCACTCGTAGATCTAAAGAGATGTTCAAGTACTACTTTAGTTACTACGCTTTTGGGAAACGGCCTTTAATTCTAGGATGACTCATGCTATTGTTTTTGCAATCTACTTAGGCTTATGACGCTTTTCGGAAACACGGCCCTTGTCTATACCTATAGATATCTGATTTATTTAAACTTTCTTAAATGCCAACAAGATGCATTTATGTAATGAAGACTAGGTTGTAGGCTAAGCCTTTTTCGTGAAACATATTAGGCATTTTAGTGGAGGTTTGTCAATATCTGTCAACTATGACTTAAGTGCCCCTTTGGGGAATTAACAAGGAAGCTTTCACTCACATCAATATAGGTTGTTTATCAATGAGCTGTCAGCTGTAGGACACATGCTGCATTCTGTTCAAAGATACAATGCTGCTTGTATCTTTTACTTCATGCAGTAAAACACAATCTGTGTTTGTTATATAAAACATGTTTCTCTTTGAGATGATATTGATTGCATTTCCATGTAATTCCCAGATCTTTCTTTTGTGTGTTTAATTGTGGGAATGAGAATTGGTCAACAGGTCAAAACAATGCAACAATGAATAATTTCAGAAAAAAAGAGTGAGCATCATTTGTGTACTGTCTGTTGTAATGAAGGTGAGGATTTATTTTGAAAGTAGTGATGCACAGATTCCTCAGATTAAAAAAACAGCTGATGACCAACAGCAATTATTTCCCATCAAACATGTCGTACTACAAACAGCTTGACTGTCCACATCATGAACTTATATAATAAAGAATAAAGAAATATATGACAATGTGGATAGAAATACAGTTAATATATTGGAGTCATCTAATTGAGTCTATTTAGAAAAATTATGCATTTACATATTGCTCTACATTAAACAATTTGGTAACACTTTACAATAAGGTTCATTAGTTAACATTAGTTAACAACCTTAGTTAACACGAACTAAGAAGGAACTGAACAGTATTTATTTATCTTAGTTAATACTCATTTCAACATTTACTAATACGTTATTAAAATCAAAGGTTGTATTTGTTAACATTAGTTAATGCACTGTGAACTAACATGAACAACCAATGAACAGCTGTGTTTTTATTAATTAACATTAAGATTACTGTAACAAATGTATTGCTCATTGTTAGTTCATGTTAGTTAATACATTTAAACTAATTTTAGTTCTAATGAATCTAATGAACCTTATTGTTGAAGGGTTGGTCAAAATCCCTTGCCTCTTCAAATACATCTATAATCATAAATCCTTTTGAATGCTTATATACTTCCTTTATAAAAATCAATAATCAAATTTATTCATTATCACATACTCATTTTTATATTCTTTGTGCTTGTGAAATTATATTTTCTTAAATGCATGTGATGTAAGTAACCAGTTTCTTTTAGGTGCATTCCAATCTTACTTTGAGATTGCACGTAGTACACGCAGGATCTTACTTTGAGATTGCACGTAGTACACGCAGGACACGAAGGCCATGTAACCCACAAGGCCGTTTGTCTCTTTCTCTGGGATCAGTAGAAAGGTTGATATAGGGTCCTAAAGGCAGCGTGGACACATATGATCCTTCGCTGGACAGATGGTCAAGCTATATTGAGCGTTACTATCGAACTTTAATTGTTGTATTAAAATGTATTCTTTCCAGTATATTTCCTTCCTTGGGAGTAAATGCCAGTTATCTGTTTTTCTCCCAAACGAGTGAATGTTTTAGCATTATGTTTTGGTATACTTAACTGATAATAAGGAGCTCAGACTCTCTTCAGCCTTGATGGGAGCTGTTATTTGCTAGTGTCTGTTATTTGTGTGTGTGCATATGACATTCTATGTAGGTTCTGGACGTTCGGACCAGACAACCCGGCGCCCTTCTCTAACCTGCGAGGCCACCACAGACCTAAATCTATTGAGTGGACGACAACTATCTTTACTAATGGCGATCGGCACCCCTATCTCCTCACATGTGTTAAATTGTTTAGGCTCTTAATGTTTCTTAGCCAATGAGAATCATTCAACCTGTAAGCAATGACGTAGCTTAGACCTTGGAAATGGTATAACTGCTGTGATCTTTGTAACTGTAAGCGAGGCGGCCTACGAACTCCTGTGTGAGTCTTGAAGCTGACTTCTGCTGATGAAAATGCAAACTATCTTCAGTAAAACTTTTCTTTAATTTTTTATAATTCTGACTCCGGGTCTTCATTCTTCATATCTGGTTCTGGGTCTTTGACTGTATACCGCTTACATTGTAAAGTGTTACCAACAATTTTAAGTAGACTCATTGGTCAACTATCCATATTTGGTAAGGCATATTTGCAAATATAACTAATGTAAGTGATGTGTAGCAGGGTGCAGTGCTTACTTGTTAAATTTTGCAATGAAGATCTTGATGTGGCTGAAGTCAGCCCGTTCTGCAGGGTCTTCAGCCCAACAGCCTTCCATTAAGATGGTCAGCTCCTCGCAGTGAAGGCTGTTATCTGTGGTAGGCCTGAAGTACGGCTTCTGGCCATTCCGCACCTTTTGGATTATCTCTGTAACAAAAAAAAACAAAAATGCTTGTCAGTGGTGTACAACAAATTAGTTTTAATGTACTTGATCTTTGAGGATGTTACCTTTGGGACTGAGATCCATGCCTTCAACATAAAATGGGCCGTTCCTTAGCGCTATCTCCTGTAGTATGATCCCAAAACTGTACACATCTCCTTTCTGGGTTCCTTGGGGTGGATGCCTATCATATATTAACAACTCTGGAGCCGTCCATAGCTTTTCTGAAAAATCAGTTCGGTAAGCAGTCACAAAATCCTTTAAAAGCACTGGACAACAGTCAATTGATGTTTCATGCGTCAAAGCAGAAAATCTTAACAGATTCTTACTTGCATACAGTGCATGTGGTGAGTCTTCATTTTCACAAGAAAAACGGAAGCTTGCCAGACCATAATCTGTGATTTTCAAAACGAAGCGGCTATCCACCACACAATTAGATGATTTCAGATTGCCATGGGAGCCAATGTAACTGTTGTGCAGATAATTCATTCCCTGGCAGCACAAGCAGTAAACAGAACATTATGTCTTTGCCCACAGTTTATGGGGCAAATAGAGCAGAATACACATGAACCACTGAAAAACTATAGCGTATAATGGTTTCATGAGAAAGCTGGACATGTAAAACAATGAACGTTAATCGTGTGTATTCCATATTGTAATTCTCAACAATACTTCCTTGTATGCTGCAAAGCATTACGAAAATTACTGGGTTGATAGAAGCCAAAGAACATATTTCATAATTACCGTTGTAAGACAGAATACAGAAATTACGATAAAATGTTATTGTCTTTTCCATTAAACAGCAACTGTATTTAATACTCAGGATCATGATAAACTCAAGGTTAATTGGCCCACTAAATTCTTTCTGACAGGCTAGTGCTCTTTTAAAAACAATGTTTTTAAAGCAATTTTCTGTCTTAAAAGCAAAAATATGTTTTGTGAATTTAAGCGACAGTTTGCTTTGTTGTAATTGCAGGCCAATTTTCCAGCAAAAGTCAAATGCTTTTATGTGGCTGGGCTCTCAAGTACCTACAATAAACAGAAGATTGGTTTACATTAATAGAGGGGGAATTTAGAGAGACATTATTTTCATACATGTTTTCCAGAAACAATGTCATGCTATCTTTGATGCCAGTCCTTTTTATTTTACTAATGGGGCTCCTCTCAGAAAAGCAAATAATCAAACCAACACAGTTTTATGATTCTGTTTCCTGTCTGGCCTTTTCAACAATAAATTATAAATTTTAATAGGTGCACCGTATTTACTGGGTTTCAAAAACCATAACAACATGGCAAGTATTAAAGTATTAAAGTAAAAGTAAGTGTTGTTTTTAAATTATGATGTTTTTAATACCAGAATTAAAGAATAAATAAACTACACTACACTAAACTAAACTAAAATCAAATATATTAAAAATATGTGTGATAAAAATAGGGTTCATATATTTTCTGTCTTTATTTTCCATTTTCCCACAAACCTTCACAATGTCATTGATCAGTGAGTATCGGAACATCCAGTCCAGGTTAATGCTCTCATTTTCAAGGATGTCCTGTGAAAGAACAAACTGGTCCTCAACACTGCGAAACATCTAGATGCACAGGCATTGTTTTTGTACAAGCAAAGTATAGACCTACGATTCAAATCCACAAATATGATCATTAACATAAGCAAACAAACTATGACATTAACATGGAAATGAAGGAATAGTAACAACATCGTAATAGAGACTTAGTTACTACTGTATAGTTGCCAACTACTTCCCTGAAATGGGTAGAATAAAATGCATTGAAACATTAGCGATACATATATCATCCTTTCAAAAACCATTCACACTGCCTGTGAACACAGAATAATATGAATAAAAGGTTAACAATAATGTTATTAGTTAACATGTTTACCTGTAGACTGCCTCTGGGGCAATACTCTGTCACAATGCAGATATTTGGTGGATCGATACAAGCGCCAATAAACCTCGTCAAATGGTTGAACTGCACATCTCTCATCTATATATAACAACAAAGTTTTGTGAGTGGCAAAATCTGTATGAGGCCATGTACACTTTACTTAGCATAAGCTTTGGCCTACATAACAATGAGGGCAAATGTTAGTGGGAACAAAGATAGTAAGAATCCCCCCTATCTGTTTGGTCTTTCATTTGACTCTGGCCCGACAGCTAATCAGACCCCTAGGGCCACTGTCTGCAGGACTGGGGTTTCAGACTGCTGTCTTACTTAGCCTCTCATGTTTCCTATCAAAGCTGAGCAGGTTAGAATTGGCCACAAGTCAGCTTTCCTTCGGGATACGGCCATCAAAATAAACTTAGGCTTTAAATAAGACTGTTATGGGAAGCTTTGACTCTCATCATGTTTTTCAGGTTCAGCCTCAATCATGGTGGTCTCAGATGATAGACAGATTTGGGATATGACCGCAATAGCATATATCCTTCTTACTGTCTCTGCTTTATGTACATTGTGCAAAGCGTGTGAATTTTTGTATGCACAAAATACAGATTACCTATGACATTTACCAAAATAGTGCAGCGTATAACAGAGCACTATTACAGAGTACTGAGTACAAAGTACTGTATTCCAATATTCAATGCACTCAATGTTCCAATGAACTTTCATTTCCAGTGTGACAAAAGAAATTTAAAGGGTTAGTTCACCAAAAAATGAAAATCCTGTCATTAATTACTCACACGTTCCAAATCAGTAAGACTTTCGTTCATTTTCGGAACACAAATGAAGATGTCATGTCATGTCATGAATATGAAGGAGGTTTTATGCATGTTCATGACAACTGTCATTAAGTGTCATTCGCTCAATTGTGACATTTTTAATGCAAATATGACATTGTTTGAGATGTCTTTGTTATGACAGCTTGACATAAACCAATACATCATAACCTGTTAATGTCTTTGTCATGACTACTTAACATTACATTCTACATTGTAGAATTACAAACTTTATTAGTGATGTTTAAAGCTAGAAGCAAAGCTCTTCCACATGACTTACAAAAGTTATTTGTTTTTACTTCGGAAGATGGAAATCACAGACGGCCGTATGACTTTAAACATCTAATAGCACGAATAAACCTGAAACAAATGTGTTTGTCTGTTGCTGGAGTAAAAGCATGGAATCTTCTAAGGAAAGACTTTAAAAGTTGTAAAAAATATTTTGGAATTTAAAAAGAGTTATAAAAATAAACAACTTGAATATATCAAACTGAATTTTGAATTGGACTGTGGTCAATGTATAAAAGTTAAAATAAATATCAGATATGTATGTTGGAGATTGGGTGATGGTGGAAGGAACAGTGCTAATGATATCTATTATGTATGTTAATAAATTTTAGGTGATGGTGGAGGGAACCATGTTAATGCCATCTACTATTGATGTCTATAAAGGGGGCAGATAAATATAAGAATATTATTCTTCCATCTGCTCCTTTCTGATCATGGAAATGTAAAGGAAATTTCAAATGAATTGTATGTGATTGGTATAAATAATGCATTTTCATGAAAAGAATAAAAGAGAAATGAATGAATGAAATGAATTACTAAGACAACACAACCTGTCATAAATATGTCATAAACATGACATAGCAGATTAATTATCAAACTTAAGAAACCACTTAGCTTTATGGGTTAACATTACATTAAACTATCATGTGATTGGTTTTGACATTGGCTGTCATGAGGCCATTATAACTGTGTCATGAATATTTTTCTTGACCACAACTACAGTGGAACAAATTGAATTTGTCATTAAAATGTTATAATGGCCTCATGACAGCCAATGTCAAAACCAACTCAACCACCTGACAGTTTAGTGTAATGTTAACCCATAAAGCTAAGTGGTTTCTTATGTTTGATAATTAATCTGCTATATCATGTTTATGACATATTTATGACAGGTTGTGTTGTCTTAGTAATGTCAAGTTGTAATGACAAAGACACTGACAGGTAATGGTGTATTGGTTTATGTCAAGTTGTCATGACAAAGATACTGACAGGTTATGATGTATTGGTTTATGTCAAGGTGTCATTACCAAGACATCTCAAACAATGTCATATTTGCATTAAAAATATCATAATTGAGCGAATGACACTTAATGACAGTTGTCATAAGTATGCATAAACCCTCCTTCATATTCATGACATGTGTCATGTCATGATTATGAAGGTGTCATGTCAGTCTTATGCACACCCCTTCAAGTAAAGTGTTACCGACATGATTGAAGTAATCCAAGTGACTGTGGTTTAACCTCAATTTTATGAAGCGACGTGAAAAAAACGCAACAAAACATAAAAACATCTGACCTCGCGTCAACACAACATGGATGCATCGTGGTGCTCTCGTGACGCACGTTGGCGATTAATATTTTGCAAAGTTGTAAATTGTGTTTTTTTGCGCAAACAAAGCACTCGCATCGCTTCATAAATTTGAGGTTAAACCATTAGTGTCACATGGATTACTTCAATCATGTCTTTACTACCTTACTGGGGCTTGAAAGTGGTAGTTGCATAGGCTGTCAATGGAGGGACATAAATCTCTCAGATTTAATTAAAAAGATCTTCATTTGTGTTCCAACGTTTGAAACGACATTAGGGTGAGTAATTAATGACAGAATTTTCATTTTTGGGTGAACTAACGCTTTAAGCAATTTCAACCATGATTAGGTTTATGATGCTTTGTGGTTCATCAGAAAATAAGTCTTAATTAGACAATAATTTTTTTTTTTACTTCTATTAATATAAATACATTTTTAAATCCTACTCCGACTGGATATTTATCTAGGAGGGGTGTTTACATGAAGCTTGCTCTTGCATTCAGAAACAGAACAGTTCTTAAGGCCCGTTCACACCAAGGATGATAACTATAAAGATAATTATCGTTCTTGGTGGGAACAGGTCTTTAAGATGAGTTTTAAAAGTTTTTAACTTGACATATGGCATCTTAAAACGCTTGAAAGTAAAAAACATGAAGTTATGGCTAAAGACATCTAATGTGTATAAGTGTAGCGGTGATACTTTAAAGGGGTAAAAGAAAATATTTATACAGATAAATATCACCCTAATGTCGCCTTCTTTCACTTAATTTCTTTAACATCTATTTCATGACAATGTTCTATGTCTGAAGTCAGCATTTCCTTTCCAAAACACCTTGTAAAAATCCAGCCACACCATCTGCCCCCCGACCTCAGTGTCTACAGCCTCATATTGGCTTCCCAGCCCCCCACCAAAGAATGCATGTTTATGTGTGTTTATATGTGTAGCAAAGGGCAGGGGGGGGGGTTAACCACCTTGGGCAGCAAGGCTGTCCAGTGGGGTCATAAACTATGGTCTAAACACGCACACATAACATGCATACCTTGTCTTCTCTTCCCAGATATAGACACGAATGGATGCAAACAGAAATTTAACAAAAATACAAAACCTCTCTCGTGATTAAATGCATTCTCTTACATGCTTTAGTTCAAACAGCACTTGTCTGGTGAGCTCGATCCTCTTCTTGTTCACATGTTTGATAGCCACCAGGTTTCCCTGTTGTGAAATGAAACAAGTGTTAAAAGGATCAGATCTATTGAGCCGCCACTGAATGGCAGACTGGAGCTGTCATGGTGGGAAATTGATTTCATTTTTATCTTCCTCGAGTCATTTAGCTGGATAAATTAACATCTCAGAAAATTGTATTGATCAGATGTGCTTTTTCAAAGCTCATGAGTCAAAATTAAGTTTTATTAAAGTAATTTAAGTAATTACATAATTGATTTATTTCTGCATTTTAGTAGAATCATCAGAGTCAAATAAACAGAGAACTCTATTACTCTAAGTCTCCTGATATATGAAAGAACATTCGCTTTATCCTGGCCACGGTGACAGCAGAAATATTCAGCTGGCTCAGTGGACATTTGATTCCTTAGTGTCCTTTTCAGCTTACACTGTGGGACAAAGAGGTGACAGTGACTTTTTTGTTTATTCAAATTACATCCATAACATTTTCTTGTAATTAAAGCTTTCAGAGAAGTCCTCTTAGAGTTCTTGGTGGGTGACCCAAATATATTTCTCTTTGCTTTAGATATGGGCTGTGTCCAAAAACTAGTGGGCTGCCTACCTAGACCTAAATATATTTGGGTTTAAGGCATCACAGACACATTCCAAACAAGCAGACAATAAAAATATGCTATAATGACCTTACTATAATGACCTTACTTAATTTTTGTTTTAAAAAAACAACAACACAAAGTCAAATTTAAATATAAGCACCTTCAAACGAAAGCGAGAGCACCCTCAGTTGATACTGTAATATTATATTGGTGAAACAGATTTGGCAAACGCTCCAGTGTGTTTTTGTGTTTGGACTCTGGAGAACATCAAATGTTTCTATTTACAACATGTTTTTGCAGTAGTGCGAAATGTAGCCAATCACAGTCATGTTTGTTGATCTCTTGAACGTAATGGCCAATCAAATAAGTTTAATTTAGTCAGAATACACTGGCTGAGCTCTACCCACTTGCGAATCTTCTGATTAACAAACAAAGTGTAGACACGATTTAAGTAAGAGATTCATTGTGCCGTGTAGACAACTTTATTGATTATAACAGAACTTTGTGCGATTACGATGAACTGAGTGACATATTTTTAGTGATTATAAAGGTAGTAGCTATATAATCCACTTAATTAAAGTTTTGTTTTTCATGCTGCTAAGAGGACAGACGGCTAGTTACATGCTGCAAAATTTCTCAAATGAAATGCAGGATTCACTCTCGAAATTATAATTGACATTGTGATAACTATAGCACGGAACAAAATCATGGCATGGCAAAATAGATATGTGCAATGTAAATCCAGACTAATAGAGTAAAAGAAAAATAGTCAAAATCAATATGTTTTTGGTATTCCATTGTGATTATTTGTAAAATAATCTTAAATGTCTCACTGTACATTGCTATTCTTGTTATAGTAGAGATGTTGCTTACACATTATATCTGCCCTTTACTAGAGCACCATCGCTAATTTCAGATGCTCAGTGATTTGATTCTTAATTGTCCGTCACATCATGCCCAAACAACAGTTTAGAGAGATTCTTGCTGTGCAAGTTACTTAAAGGCGTCATTTATAGCTAGCTACAGGAATAATAGGTCATCCGTTTAATAGCTTGAAACTCTATCACACTCTTGAGTACAAATTTTTGCTATAGCTTTAGCAATGCAAGACTGTACATTAAAGGGCTCCTATTATGCTATTTTTAATGTTCCTAATTTTGTTTTGTGAGACAATTTGTCTCACATACCCAAACCTTTAGACTCAAGACAGTAGGTCTGGACACCATAGCAGCTTTCATCGGCCAAGGACTGGCAAGAAGCCACCTAACTGACATGTAAAGCAACCAATCACAGTTCGTTTTGTTTAGCATCATGTTTGGGGGAGTAAAAAGGTAATGTCGATGTCCTTACAACAACAGACTGGCATGGTAAACTCTTGGACCTATTTTAAAGAGTCTATGCCACATACGTCACATACTTTTGAAAATCCAGCATTTAGTTTATCCTGATAAGCACTCAGTAGCTATGTTTCCATTCGCAACTTTGCAAAATTGGAATATCGCATACATTTGCGAATAAAGCAAAGCACCGTTTTCTTCCATGAGGGGGTTTGGCGTCACCGCGGGTTTGTTTCCACCATTAAATAAGACGTCACACATATCCAAGAAATCCTGTTGGATTCAACCAATCAGACGAAGACTTCAAAACTCCTGAAGTGTTTCCAATTTTTGTGCCATATGCACAAGACATCAGCCATCGGTTCGTGGGCGTGACGTCCGAGGCTGAGACTACCTACAATAGGTTTACATGCATCCAAGGTAAAAAAATACTTGCATACTGCAAAATCTTTTCCCTCCAGCTTACGTTATTGGCATTTTTTAGATATGTGATCCAATTATTGTGGTGTAGCACAGAGAGCATTGTGGGTCGACATAAGGAGCTGCAAAGCTGCATTAAAGTGTGATCTTAAAGCAACACATTGAGCTGGTAGTGCACCCACTCTCCATTTCTCCAGTGAATACGCATGTGTGTGGGTGTGCAGCTGAGGGAGGATGTCAGAAGAACTCATCCCCACCTTAAAATAGCCTGTTTTTGCAAATAGCTGATATTTTCCATGAGCTGTTATCAAGGACCCATAGCTGGAACCTCTCTGGAAAGGAAACACAGAGAAAATACAACACTAAAAACCATTCAAGACATAGCAGTTTCAGTATGCAGGTTAAAAAAAAAGCATATTGTGGGGTCCAAAAGTCTGAGACAACCATTTCTATAATTCAAATTTGATACAAAATTGTTTGTTACAAATTATATAATCAGATTAGCTATTTGAGTGAAAAGTTTCATTTATATTTACCTTTGCAGCTCACATAATCAGTCACAATTTGCTATCCCACAAATTTGATTAAATATTTTCTGTCATTTTACATCAAAATCTAATTTAAATTTTAACTTCCAGGTTGTTGTTGTTTTGTTTTGTTTTTTAATTCCAGGACATTAATGTAACACTTTTGGAGCCCACTATATTGTTAGCTGACTAAAAGATACAAGACATATCTGATATCTGATTTTTTCCAAAGGCTAATGAAACTAGCCTTGACTGAGTCAAAGTGGCAAAACCAATTATTAATGATCAGAATAAAAAAGAAACATGTCTTGAACATTTAAGAATTAGAAATTATTGTATGAGAATAAAAGCTTAAAAGCTTCATTTAAATAACATCTGGGTAGTAGAATGAATCATACATTCAGTCCAATGTTGTGGAACATATTGGAAAGGGATTCCAAAATGTGTAATACTGTATACGACTGGAAAATGCATTGGGCTTTAAAACGTATGTTCCAAGTATGAGGTCAAACCCCCTAATAAAATCCACTGTATATGTGTGTGTGTGGGGGGGGGGGGGGGGGGGGGGGGTCCACACCATGTCCACACAACGTCCACACAACGGTGGCAATATCTGAAATCCTTGTCCTTGTGAGGACTTTTTTTTGGTCCCTATGGGGAAAACAGCTTATAAATCATATAGAATGATGTTTTGTTGAAAATGTAAAATTGCAGAAAGTTTTCTGCAATGGCTAGGTTAAGGGGTAGGGTAGGTTTAGGAAATATCGTAGAATATACAGTTTGTACAGTATACAAATCATTATGTCTATGGAATGTCCCCATCATGATACAGGAGATGGTTTCATTAGAATACCAGATGGCGAGATTGGAGCTTGTTTTAACAATTGTTAGGGTTAGTCTGTTAGTCTGTTTTGTTATGAGTTTGCTACTGTAAAACCTTCAACAAACGAGACAACTAGACATTAGTCAAGAATGTATAAACTATAATGATTCTGATCATTTCTGTATTATTTTCTTCCGTCTTTTTTCCTATTTGCATTTATCTTGTACCCGTTTCGAACTATTAGCATTTAAACAGACCCAGATTTGTAAATAGGAGCAAACCTCTGAGCTTATAATGAATTTGTATTTTCTCTAATTTATAGAGAAAGAGGATTCATTTTAACAAAATCAAGCTACCTTTTGTGACCAGACCAGTTAACTGACTAAGCCATCATTGTAATTCCCCAGGAATGCAGTTTTAAATGGACATTGAAAAACAGTGCCAGGAATTACAGCCAAGTCCAAAAAGGCATTTTTATGAAATAAATTAAAACCATATGGACTGAAACAGGAGGAAACCTCTTTTATTCAACGTTGTTTATACAAAAACAGAAACACAAAGACATTTCATCTTTAAAATATAGATTTGATCCTTGTACTTTTAAAAATGAATTTTAGATCTGACTTAGAGGTGGCCAACTGGAAAACACATCAGTTTAATGCAGCTTTATATCCAAGATATGAAAATACCAGCGAGTGCTTGTACCTGTGAAAGAGTGAGACGGCTGCCCGCACGTTTGTGATATTTGTTGGGACTTTCAAACTTCAGTTCCTCCCACCGTATCCTCCAAAGCATCCCAGCTAACTCCTTCTCCAACTTCAGTTTCCTAAAAGCAGATCGCATTTAAGAAGTGCAACAAAAAAAAACGTGTTTTGGCAATAGTAAAAGCTTACATTTTCCAGTGTGTTGTTATGTGGGTGCAAAGGTGTTTTGAGTGTTTTTGGTGTTATTATGTGGTGTTATGGTTGAAGTTGCTAGAGTTTTCTTGATGGTTGCTAATTGTTGCATCCAAACAATCCCACTCAGGTCTCTATGATATTATGGTCTCTAGATGTGGTTCAAGTCATTCCCTTAATATCTATGGGATTTTTTGTGTTTTATTATAAACTGCTGGATTTGAGGTATTCTTGTCTGTATAACATAAATGCAGGATGACTGATTGGCTAATGTTTAATACTTTGGGTTAAGGGTTTTGAAAAAGTATAGCAAGAGTGATATGTGCCTTTGTAAGCACCACAAAAATGTTTTGGAAATTAGTCCAAATAACCCTTAAGGCGGGTATACACTGCGATTTCTGTACGATTTCAGCAAGTTTACACACCAGTAGATCGCATGTGATGTAAAGCCAAAGCTCAAAATTGATGTGCTCACACTACGATCCGATCGTCGAGTGCGGCTTGACTGCTTACACTATATGTGTGAAATATAAGCGATAAACCACTGTGCCGGGTTGCTTCGATAGTCCATGACATCATGTATAAAGAGATATTGTCAAAAGCATCAGCTATCGATACCAAAAGGATTTAGCATTTCCAATTTATGTATTAAATAATAATAATTATTATTATTATTACTAGGGTAGGCCTATTTCAGCGCATCATAAATGCATAATAAAAGATTAGGTAGATTGGCTTACTCATTGAAAATTATTTTAAAACATTTAGGTTGATTATACAATGAATTACAGGCCAATAATTAAAATGATTAACAGTCTATAATATGTCCGAAAATTGCAATAATCTCACTGAAAATTAAGAGCAGCTTGTTTAACACGAAATCCTTCTCTTCTAATTTTTTCACTACGTATAGGCCTATAGACAACAAAAGAAATATAAAAAAAGAAAAATGAAGACATGTATACACCATTATCAGCATATGTAGCAGCCATATCACCCTGTAGCCCAAGACTGGTTGCCCACTGAAGCTAAGCAGGGCTGAGCCTGGTTAGTACCTGGATGGGAGACCTTCTGAGAAAACCAGGTTGCTGCTGGAAGAGGTGTTACAGAGGCCAGCAGGGGGCGCTCACCCTGTGGTCTGTGTGGGTCCTAACGCCCCAGTATAGTGACGGGGACACTATACTGTCAAAGAGCACCGTCCTTCGGATGAGACGTTAAACCGAGGTCCTGGCTCTCTGTGGTCATTAAAAATCCCAGGATGACTTTCGAAAGAGTAGGGGTGTAACCCTGGCATCCTGGCCAAATTTGCCCAGTGGCCTGTGTCCATCATGGCCTCCTAATAATCCCCATATATATATATATATATATATATACACTGATTGGCTTCATCACTGTCTCCTCTCCACCAGTAAGCTGGTGTGTGGTGAGCGTTCTGGCGCACTATGGCTGCCGTCGCATCATCCAAGTGGATGCTGCACATTGGTGGTGGTTGAGGAGATTCCCCCTTCCATGTGAAGAGCTTTGAGTGCCTAGAAAAGCGCTAAATAAATCTAATGAATTATTATTATTATTATTATTATTATTATGTTGAAGTAAACTTATCTCTCGTTGTCTCTGAGAAAATATGCGCCGAAAGCTTGTCAGTTTTTACTTTAACTTTCTTTATGGCAAATAAGGCTTCTTCACCTTCTTCACCATTTTCTTCAAAAATGTCCAATATTGTGACGTGACATTTTTCTTTATCACCAATTGTCAAATGATGGACAATGGTCCACATTTCTCTGTGATAATAAAATGAAGTAAATATTAAATAGATTAGTAAATAAAGTGAAAAGTGAAACTAGTAAATGAATGATCAAGTAAATTAATAAAAGAGGGGTCTATGTACATGCCAAAATTTCTTGACATGCCAGAAATTCTTCCGACCATCCGATTGCCGGTACACTGCATGAACACGGCACGGCAAACGATGCGCAACAAAGCTGAAAATCGGCCCGACTCAAAAAAGAGTTGCACGAGTCAGAATTTGGCTCAAAATTGAAAGAAAATCGCACAGTGTATGCCCAGCCTTAGACTAAAGGTTCATCACCACTAAACTAAGGTGGAAACAATTTTTGCAGGAGGCTGAGTTGAAGTTTGATTGGGTGAAAAAATTTGAGCCAATCTTAGGGTCACTGATGTTGTGCCCTTTCCAGCATATTATTTTTAAACGCAAGTAAACCAAGCAGTCCAGCCAGCCATGTGGATACATACATGGGCAACTTCCAAGTGAATCAACACATCTGGAGGAACTCTCTGAGGACCTTCTATTTCTCAACAGCTCCTATTCACAGCAAAGATTGCTTTTTTTTATTACAAATCAATCTCTGAATGTTTCACTGATGTGGTCTGAGAGTTGCGAAAGGAGAATATCAATGAAGAGAAGCGTAATTACGTTTCAGAGTCCTCAAAACAAAGTACGAGAAAATAAAGCAACCCCCACACATTCCACTACAATCTAAAAGGTGTAAAACATTTCCAGATGGCAGAATGTAACTACTGCAGAGTCTGCATTTCAACAGGGTTTTACTCGATTTTAGAGCCACCCTGGTAAGCCCCAAAACAAGCACCTTTATTTGTTTTTGTAGACCAGATTTTTGGAGGTAGAGGTGTGGAAAAAACCTCGGCAGGGTCTTCATATTAAAGAGACAGGTTCAAAAATGTATGCTCAGCTTTTTGCCAAAGGGAAAATCCTTGTTCTGAAATGTTGAATTAAGCGTTGCCTGAAGGGAACATCGTAGATTGGAAACTGTTTGATTGAGTGGCAAGGAGTTTACAGCACAGCAGTAGAAATATCCTGAATAAACCATACAAATAAAGAATAGGAAAATGGACCCACACTGGATACTTCTATTTTGAAAGCTTGCTGGCGTTGCTCCATATATGATGTGGAAGCTCTTATTATTATTATTACACTTTCACATTGAAGTTGTTTTCCGACCAACGTCACTCACTGCAAGTGTATATGTGGCATTTTTTCACTTAAAAGGTTAGTTCCTCCATAAAAATTCATGATGTTCAAAATCCGAAGGTTTTTTTCTTCTTCTGTGGAACACAAAAGGAGACATTTAGCAGAAAGTGCACGCTGCTTTTTTTGACAGTGATGAGAACTAAGGGCTGTCAAACTCCAAAAATGACAAAAAGCACCACAAAAGTAGTCCATCTCACTTATATGCTACATCTTAATTCATCTGAAATCATACAATTTCATACAATTAACCCTCTGTGGCCGAAGAACCCGCCGGCGGTTTTTTTTTCCCTCATGATAGCGTAAACCAGGCACGGCGCCAGGATTCCAGGTTTGGATGGGCCAGACCAATTGTGGGTGGGCCTTAAATTAAAAACTTTACTATAAAAACGTTATCCAATCACTGTTTAACCTGATAAAAATTACTGTTATACTGCTATATTATATGTACGTAGGCTATACATAATATAGATTTTAATAGCTTGATGCTCTTTAAATATTTTGTTGCATTGTTAAAAAGTTTCGGTGCATAGGAGTCAGAACGTACTCGGTTACCTAACGTAACCTAGGTTCTCTCTAGAGAGGGAACGAGTATTGCGTAAGTTTAGCTTACACTACGGTAAAGTTCATCTTTGCTCGAGATATTGAAGCCAAAATTATCTTTAATTTTGTATATATTGTCAACGCAGTGCAGCAGCTGCAGACCTAGAGCAGGCTGTCTAGCGTGCTCATTGGCTGCCTTGCAGCAACTGCAGCAGCCTACCAGTGAGCCTGGCGTGACGTCACGACCAATGGTGGCGCTTCGCGCCCACTACGCATCGCAGCCCGCGCAAAGGGGTGTGGCTTAGCGTATTTAAGCGGGGCTTAGAGGCTGCTTCCCTGGTTTTCATGATCTGAAGCGAAAATCGCTCGAGGCGCTAGCACGGCCGGTTACGCAATACTCGTTCCCTCTCTAGAGAGAACTGAGGTTACGTTAGGTAACCGAGTACGTTCTCTTACGAGAGGTTCTCTCGTATTGCGTAAGTTTAGCTTACGCTACGGGAACACTTTGTCAACGCCGTGCGCGCCCAGCATCCCCTCTATGAGTCCCAACCCGGGGAACATTGAAAGTGGGAAATTCAGGCGGCCAGCAAGTGGGCCGACACATGTATAAATATAAGCACCCATGGGGAATGCAGAGCGGCAGCGCCGGGCTACATGTACATGTATATCAACCCATATTAGTGCAGCTCAACCATGAGAGCTAACGTTGAGGTAGCCTGCGCAACAGTGATGTGGGCAGATCATACACACATTAGACTGATAGAAGTCTGGCCTGCAAGGCGGGAACTTCCAGATTATAGAATCTCACAAATGTAGACGGGGAGGCCCAGCCCGCCGCCATACAGATGTCGTGAATGGAAATTCCACTGGACCATGCCCACAACGAGGCCATGCCTCTTGTGGAATGAGCCCTGATGCCCAGAGGGCATTGCAGACCTTTTGACGCATAGGCAGCAGAAATCGCGTCCACTATCCATCTGGATAGGGACTGTTTCGAGCCGGCGAGACCTTTGGTGCGTCCGTCAAACGAAACGAAGAGCTGCTCGGAGCGTCTGAAGGGGGCGGAGCGCGTAATGTAAGCTCTCAGTGCCCTGACAGGGCAGAGGAGGCTGTCGCTGCTCACGGTGTCGGATGCTGGCAGAGCCGACAGAGAAATGACCTGCGCTCTGAAGGGAGTGCCAATCACCTTCGGGACATAGCCATGTCTCGGTTTGAGGATGACTTCAGAGTCAATCGGGCCAAACTCAAGGCACGCTGCGCTAACAGATAGCGCGTGCAAGTCCCCCACACGTTTAACTGATGACAGAGCCAAAAGAAAAACGGTTTTGAGCGAGAGGTATTTTAGATTCGTTGAATCTAATGGTTCGAAGGGATGCATCTTTAGGGCCTCTAGGACCACAGAGAGATCCCAAATAGGAACCGAAGGTGGGCGCGGGGGGTTCATCCTTCTGGCTCCTCTTAAGCGGATGACCAGCTCGTTCCTTCCTAGCGACCGGCCTTGCTTCGACTCAGCGAAGGCTGCAACGGCCGCCACGTATACTTTGAGCGTGGATGGGGACCTGCCCTTATCCAGCAGCTCTTGAAGGAAACCGAGCACCTGCGAAACCTCACCCGTTCTGGGGTCCAGATTTTTGTCGGTGCACCATTTGGAGAACACAGACCATTTAGACGCATATAGCCGTCTCGTAGAGGGGGCTCTAGATTGCGTGATCGTGTTCATAACTCCTTCTGGCAGGATAACGGGTATCCGTTGATCAACCACACGTGCAGAGACCAGCGCTCTGGGTGGGGATGCCAGATCGAGCCGCAGGCTTGAGAGAGGAGGTCCCTCTTCACCGGAATCGGCCACGGGGCTGTGCGTGACAGCCATGTTAGTTACGGGAACCAGGTTTGGTTCTCCCATCGCAGGGCTATGAGGAGCACCGGGCTGTGCGATTCCCTGATTCTCTTGATTACCTGTGGTAACATAGAGATCGGAGGGAAGGCATATAGCGGGCGGCTGGGCCAGAGTTGGGCCAGCGCATCCTCGTTCTTTAAAAAGAACACTGGGCAATGAGCATTGTCCTTTGAAGCGAATAGGTTGACTTCCGCTCTGCCAAAGAGGCGCCATAACAGCTGGACTGTTTGGGGCTGTAAAGAGCACTCCCCGGGGGGAATATTGTCCCTGGACAATCTGTCCGGTCCTTCGTTCAGGATCCCTGGCACGTGCGTCGCTCTCAGCGAGCGCAGGAAGCACTGGGTCCAAACGAGGAGGCGTTCTGCCAGATCGCAGAGGATCTGACACCGCCCTGGCGGTTCACGTAGGACACAACCGACATGTTGTCCGAGCGGACTAGAACGTGTTGGTCTTGTATGAACGGGAGGAAGCGCTTTAGCGCGTTCTCGACTGCCAGCATCTCCAGACAGTTTATGTGAAGCCGTTTCTCTCAGCCTGACCACAGGCCAAAGACCGGTCTGCCCTCGAAAAGGCCACCCCAACCTGAGTTGGGGGCGTCTGTCGAGATGATTTTCCGGTGGGAAATCACTCCCATTGTCACCCCCTGCTGGTACCAATTGGCCGCTAACCAGGGCTGCAGAGCTGAAATGCAGCTCTGAGATATCCTGATCTGCTTGTAGCCACGCGTCCACCCCTGACGGGGTACGCGGGAGTTCAACCAGCGTTGTAGCGGGCACGCGCGCAGTACGCCCAGCTGAAGCACTGCTGCAGCTGAGGCCATACAGCCCAGCATCCTCTGAAATTTTTTCAGGGAGGCGGTTCTGCCCTTCTGGAAAGATGCGGCTAGGTGTCAAACACGGCGCGCGCGCTCTGTCGACAGCTGAGCCTTCATAGCCACGGAGTCCAGGTCCATCCCTAAAAAGGAGATTGACTGGCTGGGCCGTAATGAGCTCTTGGTCCAGTTGACCGTGAGGCCCAATCTTTCCAAGTGACTGAGAAGCATAGTTCTGTGAGATACGAGCTCTATCTCTGACTGTGCTAGAATCAGCCAGTCGTCCAAGTAGTTCAGAATTCGCACACCCTGACATCTGAGGGGGGCGAGCGTCGCGTCCATGCACTTCATAATGTACGGAGTGCCAGGGACAGGCGGAACGGGAGGACGGTGTACTGATATACCTGGCCGTCGAAGGCGAATCTCAAGAATGGCCTGTGACGGGATATAATCTGTATCTGAAAATACGCGTCTTTCAGATCGAGAGAGATATAAATTTGCGCGAGGATCTGCCTGGTAATCATTTTGAACGGTCTCCTCATGAGAGCTTTGTTCAAAAATCTCAGATCTAATATAGACCTCAGGCCTCCGTCCTTCTTCGGTACGAGAAAATAACGGCTGTAAAAGCCTGACTCGCTCAGAGAAGGCGGCACCGGTTCTATAGCTCCTTTGCACAGCAGTTTGGCTATTTCTGCGCAAAGTAGATGTGCTACTTTCGCGCTCACTGTCGACTCGGTCCGAGCGTGAAAACGCGGGGGACGGCAAGCGACCTGTAGTGCATAGCCCTGTCTTATTGTGCTTAGCACCCTCTCTGAAACCCCTGGAATGGCTTCCCATGCTTGTGCATGTGTGGCCAGGGGGAGAATGGCCTCCGGGTTCCGGTCACTGCACACTGTGGGCTTCGGGAACTGAAATGGAGATGTGGGCGCGGCGCGCTCGCCCTCGGTGCTTGGATGAAGCGGCTCGCTGACAGCCGCTTAGGGCTGGTCGCACGTAACAACCCGATTACATTGAATGGGGAGCGTTTTACAATGGCTTTCTGAAGCGCAAGCGGCGCTTGAGGCGGAGCGACTGATAGTACATGCGAGCGCTCATGATTGAGCTCGTAGTATACATTTGCAGTCTGACCGGTATGAGTGCTTAAACACGGCGGCTCGCTGACAGCGATGGCACGCTGTTTCATATGTGACGTCCCAGTTACTTTGAACGGGGAACGTTTTCTGAGAGCTTTGTAGCGAGTGAGCAGCGCCGGAGGCGAGGCATTTATTAGTAAGCGTGAGCGCGCTGGGGCGGGCACGTGACTTACAATCGCAGCCTCACTCATATGGGTGTCTATATGCGGCGGCTCGCTGACAGCAACAGCTGGCTGTTTTAAATGAGGCGATTACTGTGAACGGGGAGCGTGCCATGAACATTCTGTGACGCGCGAGCAGTGCCGGAGACAGTGTGTCTGTTAGTAAGAGTGAGCGCTTGTGAGCGGGCACGTGACTTACACTCATAACCTGACTTAATTGAGGTTGAAATGGCCGTGTGAAAGAGCGGGCATGAGATGGACGCGAGCGCGAGTTCGCGGGCGCGATGTTTACATCTAACACTCGAGTGGCATTTGCCAGCTTAATGAGACTGGGCTCTGTGGGCCTGAGGGACACATGTTTTTGAGTGCTTGTGTGTAGGGGTGAACACTGGGACGTGGGCACCTTTTCTACACGTAAAACACCATCGGCGTGAGCCGGATAACCAGCAGTGACTAGCTGTTTCATATATGACGACCCGATTGCTTTGAATGGGGAACGTCGAGTGAGCACTTGTACTGTGCGAGCTGCGCCGGAGGCGGTGTGTCTGTTAGTAAGCGTGAGTGCTCGTGAGCGGGCTCGTGACTTACATTCATAGCTTGACAGATATGAGAGCCTGGACACGGCGGCTCGCTGACAGCAGCAGCAGCATTGCTACGAATGGGGAACGGTTCGTGAAAATACTGTGATGTGCGAGCGGCGCCGAAGGCGGTGTGTCTGTTTGTAAGCGTGAGCGGGCACGCGACTTACGCTCATAGACTGACCCATATGAGAGTGTTTTAGCCATGTTTAGCGACCGTGAGAGACACGGGGGGTACAGTGCTTGTGTGTAGGGGGGAACACTGAGACGTGGGCACTTTTTCTACACTTGAAACACCAACGGCATGAGCTGGATACCAGACATTACACTCTTCTGAGATTTCTCTGGGCTGCCGTAAAAACGGCGGTTGTGTGCAGGGAAGCGGGTAACATTACCGTCCCTTTGGCTGCCAAATACTCCACTGCAGTAGCCCTTTCCAGGGGGACTGACATGGCGAGATAGTTTGACTGCGGTCCGGCCGCGGCTTTAAACAGTGCTTTCTGTACGTAAGAAAAACTGTCCGCGAGCTCAGAGAGGAGAGCCGCATAAATTTTATCTGCTGCCAGAGCCGGGATTCGAACACGGGTCTCTGGCGTGAAAGCTTAGGGTTTCGCCAGTGAGCCACAGGGGAAACAACGTAAGCTTAAGTTAGCGCGAGCAGATAAAAAAGCGTCATCACAGCTTTGTGTTGGCGTTAGTTTGCAGGAGTGCATGTTATATAACAGGCTCATAGCTGCAATATTGAGAGATAGGGTTTAGTCCGGCCTCGGTGGGACTAGAACACTCTTCCCTTTTCCGCCGGTGAGATAAGCATGCGCCTGGGGCGCGGGGGCGGGATAGCTTTCTCCTACGTAGAGAAGCTAGCCGCGATTGGAACAGCTATTAGCGGCGCGTCCTCATCCATATCAAGCGCCTCGTACCCTGAGGCGGCGGCAGCGCGGGCGGGAGCCGGGGGTGGGGGGGGGGGGGGATGGGGGGGGCGGGAAAGGAGAGAGAAATGCTCGAGGGAGTCGTTCCGGCGAGCGTTTGAGTGCCACATCAGGCTCCGGCAGTCTCTGTGCACGGCGCTTCTTCTTGCGTGGTCCAGCAGATGGCGGAGTGACAGCTTTGCCGTTAAGAGGTCTAGACGAGCCCGCAGGGTCGACATAGATAGTTCCTCACAGTGGACGCAGCCTCCCGACGTGCGAGGGCTGCGTGGTCCGGGCCCAGGCAGAGAGCGCAAAAACACATGGCGGTCTCTGACGCAGAGCGGGGCTTGGCACGAGCCACAGGACGTGCGAGGCATTCTTACAAGAACGCTCGCGCTCTTTTAGAAAAGTGTGTTTCGCAGCGGCGAAATATTTACACACAGTAAATACAGTGAAAAAGAGCAGTAAAGGATATTGTCGCCGGATAGCGTTGCTGGCACAGAAGGCTGAAGGCGGCGAGAAGTCGACCGGCTTCCTCAGGCGCTTTCCTCTGCTGGCAGTCGCTGGATTCGACGCCGGCGGCTTCTCTCGGATCCAGCGGTATGAAGAGCTTCGCTGAAGAGATGGAAATCAGGGAAGCAGCCTCATCACGCCAGGCTCACTGGTAGGCTGCTGCAGTTGCCGCAAGGCAGCCAATGAGCACGCTAGACAGCCTGCTCTAGGTCTGCAGCTGCTGCACTGCGTTGACAATATATACAAAATTAAGGATAATTTTGGCTTCAATATCTCGAGCAAAGATGAACTTTACCGTAGCGTAAGCTAAACTTACGCAATACGAGAGAACCTCTTGTAAGAGAACGGACATATCCGCGATCACTCTCCTTGGTTCTGACCAAAGAAGAGCGCTTTGGAATCTCCATTACGCATCATCTGGGCTGCGTTTCCGATTAAAGAAAAAGTGCTCTTTATAAAAGAAGCACTTCAGAAATAGTTGAAATTGCATTTATTATGACTCATGGGATTTTGTAAAAAATAATCTAAACTATAATAGAATATTTTTAGAATGTAAATCTAGTTATCATCCACTCGCGAGGCAGAGGCGCTAGTTGCACTAGCATCCTGGAGTGGCAGGACGAAGATGTGATAGGTGATCTGGATCTCAGCTCAGCTTCATCTCCTGGTTGCAGCGATGACTCATGGTTGCAGCGATGACTCAGAGACTCTACGTTTGCGTTTAAGGTACCTAAACAACGACTGTTGCTATTTTGTCCTTTACTGTCAATTATTTTCACACTTTCATAAGCTAATGATAAGCGCTGAAACTGTTTCATGCGGCGGGGGCTGAGGGCAAAGATGCGCAATGTTTCTGGAGATATGGAGTGGGTAAAACATTATTTTGACCACTTAATTGAGTTTTGTTTTGTAGAAATACTTTTTGTTTTTTGTTTTTAGATTTTCATTTTGTATAAATTTTATCTTAATTTTGATCAATGTTTTATCAACCAATTGCCTGTATTTAATAAATAAGAAACAAATATATAGCAGACAATGTAATAAGGCGCCGGCACGATCACTTGCATTGCACGACAAATGGAGCATGTTTCCGCCACATGTGAAAAATAAAAAATGTAATTGCGATTTTTTTAATCTCACAGTTCTGACTTTTTATCTCAGAATTACGTGATTTAAAGTGAATTAAAGTGGCAATTCCAGGTTAGCTATAAAGTCAGAATTGCGTGATATAAAGTCGCAATTGTTATTAAGTCAAAATTGCGTGATATATAAAGTGCGAGAAATATAGCTTGAAATTCTGACTTTATTTCTCAGAATTGCGAGATAAAAAATCTGAATTTCGTGAAATAAAGTCGCAATTGCTTCTTTTTTTAAACCTCAGAATAGTTTATATCTCACAATTCTGACTTTGTAACACACAATTGCGACTTTATATCATCCAACTCTGCCTTTATATCTCCCAATTGCGTATTATAAAGTCAGAATTGCGAGATATAAACATGCAATTCTGTAAAAAAAGTCAGAACTCGCAATTGTGAGATAAAAAGTCGCAATTATCTTTTAAAATGTTTTATTCTGTGGCGGAAACAATCTTCCATACTAGGCTATAGCCTGCCCTATCTAATTATCTCATTTGACAGAGTGTCTTAAAGATATAAAATGCTGGATGATGCGTAATTTCTACCAAAAAACTACCAACAAAACCACTTACAATACAACTTTAATATAGAAGGATGTCCTGTTACTTTATCCACTACAGTGAAAGACCTGGGAGTTATACTAGACCTCAACTTGTCTTTCGAAAATCATATTTCATATGTTACAAGAACAGCCTTTTTCCACCTTAGAAACATTGCAAAGCTACGTAACATGCTATCTGTCTCTGATGCAGAAAAGTTAGTTCATGCATTCATGACCTCGAGACTAGATTATTGTAATGCTTTATTAGCCGGTTGTCCTGCATCCTCAATAAACAAGCTACAGTTAGTGCAAAATGCAGCTGCTAGAGTTCTTACTAGGTCAAGAAAATATGATCATATAACATCAATTTTATCATCTCTCCACTGGTTACCTATCAAGTTCCGTATCAATTACAAAGTACTACAACTGACCTATAAAGCCCTAAATGGTTTAGCTCCTGTGTATTTAATGGACCTTCTATCGCCATACAATCCATCGCGTTCTTTAATATCACTAAATTCGAGGCTTCTGGTCATTCCTAGGATATCTAAGTCCACTAAAGGAGGGAGGGCGTTCTCACATTTAGCTCCAAAACTCTGGAATAGCCTTCCTGATATTGTTCGAGGCTCTGACTCGCTGTCCCAGTTTAAAACTAGATTAAAGACGAATCTCTTTAGCCAAGCATTCACATAATGTTTACCTTTTATACCACTGCTGAATCAGATCAAATGCATTTAATATTAAAACTTGAAGAGTCTGTAGGTTATTTGTATAGGTTGTATAGTATTTACAGTCATTATGTTCCTGTGTATATTGCGTGAATGACGGGTGGTTGGGCAGATATTGTGTTTTGCGGTAGGTGGTATGCCATACGGAACCGTTTGCCACTGAAACTGTCATCTCGGGACGCGAATCCCGAGGAAAATGGCGTTCGTCAGCTCCAGTTTGTATCCAGCCTCTCACGGAGACTTCAGATGCCCCAATCACAAAGCCTGTGTAGAGACGACTCAACGCCGGCGATAAGGACCCTCTATGGTGGACGGCACTGATCCTCAACAACTCGTCTCAATACCGGCGTGATTACTTGGACTTCCAAAATGACCTGTAGAGCTGCACCCGAATCATGCACTGTTCCTTCATTGGCCAGAGGAGAACTGGCCCTCCGACTGAGTCTGGTTTCTCCCAAGGTTTTTTTCTCCATTCTGTCTCCTGATGGAGTTTTGGTTCCTTGCCACTGTTGCCTTGGCTTTTGGCTTGCTTAGTTGGGGACATTTAATATTCAATAATATTATTGATCTGCCTTACTTAAGGTAGATGTTGACGCAATTTTCTTTTAGAAACAAACTTTGTTGTATTATTTTCATGTTATCACTGTGAAGCTGCTTTGATACAATCTGTATTGTAAAAAGCGCTATATAAATAAAGGTGACTTGACTTGACTTGACTTAACTATTTAAGTACCCTAATTAAAGTAAAGGGCGATTTGTCCATTAATGGTTTAAATGAACAACTAGTCGACTAGGTAAAAAAAAAAAATAGTCTGAGGCCTTATTTCACATATCTTCGAAGTTCGAACCAGCAGTCCATTCTAGGTTGAGCGAGCGACCCTGTGGAATGAACGAGCAGAGCGGAATATTCCGAAATTCGCTCTCCGCTCACATGCTCTGATCGGAACAAACCCGAACACTGTCTGCTGAACTTGCGCAGAAACATCAAAATAGATATAACCAGCTTTTTAAAATTGTTTTAAAAGCTAAACATTTACACTATTTTAGCACAAATTATGAGCTTATTGGCGATTTTTTTTTAATTATTCTTGACAAAAAAATGTTTTTTGAAGAAAAGTTTTGGGTTAAAAAGTGGGTGGGCCTAGGCCCGCCTGGCCCACCCATAACGCCATGCCTGGCGTAAACAATCTAAAATACTCCATACATATAAGACATTATACATAATTATAAACTATAAAGGGTCTTCTTTTACTTGTGTACATTCACAATAACAACAAATCTTTGTGGTTTTGTAAAATAAAGAAAATAAACAGGGTGACGCTTCTCCGCGAGAAACTTTCTGAAAGACGTCTGAATAATTAACTGAAACTCGGCAAATTCTTATCGCACAAACATGAAACATACGTCTTAAGAAAGCTTGAAATGTCTACTTTTAAATAAAACAATTCACATTTAAAACAAATATTCAAGATTTGTTTTATATTATCCTAATATATAAAAGTGTATAGCATATAAGCTATATACTGTAGCACCCTGTGGTTATAATAATTACTCATAATAATTAATAGAACAAATATGTTAACAATATATTTATATCAATATATTACATCAGGCTAAGGCAATAAATCATACTCATTGCAATACTCTACACTATTTGGTCATGTTTTCCATGTAAAAACATCAATGGTTTCTCTTATTTGCACAGCATGGAGGTGTTCCTTATAAATGTTACATTCTCATTTATATCCATAGCCTTGCCAACAGTAACTACTGTAGCACCAAAATTATTCAATGTTTCATTAATAATAGTAAAATCTTGTAGTTCAATCTTAGAGCTCAAATGATAAACATGGTAGAAATGTCAAGGTCATGACTTTGATTCTCAGAAAAAACACAAGCAAATACAATTTGTATGCAATGTATGTTACTTCTCATAAAATAATCTGCCAAATGTGTTAATGTAAGGTTAACATCTATGATGTTTCTTTTTAAAGAATCAAGTGGACAATTGAAAAGAGCAGCAGCATAACAGTTTTTCTTGCTCTAGTTGAAAAGCTCAATCATCAGAATGATGTTGATCAGCTTATATTCTTGTTACTTGATCCTTTTCGTTTCTGTTGTGTGAAATAAATGTGTGTGAGTGTGTACTGTATGTCTGAGTGGGTATTCTTATACATAATTTCCATTTTAGAGTAATTTTTTAAAACCAACTGAATGACAAGTCCAAGAATAAGTCTACCTCTGCTGCAACTGCAATATTTATTCTAGTAGCCATGAGGAGCTAACATCAATATTTGTCAGTGTTGACTATGCTGGAATTGAGCCCATTTATATAACCCATGAGTCAACTTCTACAATTCCCTTTTCCACAAGATGTCGTTCCAGACTATTCAGTTGTATACTCTATGATTTTATTAAAAAACTGAAACACTAAATTTGTTGACTGAGTCAAGTAAACTGGAAAAAAATATTGGAAAAGTATATATGTGCTGTCTCGTGTGCTTCATTGCTTATTAACTCCTGACTTCACAAAAAAATATTTGATCTGCCTGATAATATCAGTGCAGACACATGCATGCAAACATAAGCAAACACTTAAAGGGTTAGTTCACCCAAAAATGAAAATTAAGTCATTAATTACTCACCCCCATGCTGTACCAACCCCGTAAGACCTTCGTTCGTCTTCGGAACACAAATGAAGATATTTATGATTAAATCTGAGAGGTTTATGACTGCTACATAGGCTCCCAAAGGGAATGACACCGGACGGCCCAGAAAGTCAATGAAGAAAATGTTTAAATATTCCATGTCGCAACAGTGGCTCAACTATAAGTTTATCAAGCGACAAGAATACTTTTTGTGCGAAAAAACAAACAAAAATAACGACTTTATTCGACTATTCCTTGTCTTCCTTGTAGGCCTGAAACGAGACTTCAAGAGATTTCCACGACGCATGCGCGAGAATTGCGATCTCCTTCAACTACTTCAGTTAAGTTCTCGCGCGTGCGCGTCGTGGAAATCTCTTGAAGTCTTGTTTCAGGCCTACAAGGAAGAAAAGGAATACTGTTGTGACATGGAATATTTAAACATTTTCTTCATTGACTTTCTGGGCCGTCAGGTTTCAATCCCTTAGGCAGCCTATGGAGGAGTGATCCAGCTGTCACATTTAATCAAAAATATCTTCATTTGTGTTCCGAAGACGAACGAAGGTCTTACGGGGTTGGTACAGAATGGGGGTGAGTAATTAATGACTTAATTTTCATTTTTGGGTGAACTAACCCTTTAAGGAGCATTACTTAAAGAACAACACTTTTGCTTGAAACATCATGTTTGCCTTGATTTAAATTCAAATTTGTAGACCTGTAACAATATTCATAATGCACAATAGTACACTACTTTCTATCTATCCTGCTCTATTTATTTGTCCCTGTCTATACATTATTCAACCCTTAACATTATATACTGCAGATTTTAAAGAAGTCAAATTATATAAGGCCTATGCAATACATTTTTTAAATTTCAACATTTTTTTAAATTCCAGTCGCAATTTTATCACACAAGTTTGTGTTGAATATGTTTTCTGTTCTAGTTTATTACTATTATTATTGTTTAGGTCAACACCGATATTACAGTTATGGCTGAAAAATAACAGATCCAATATTAGTTGATAACAGATATGGTAGTGATATAACATGGATCCCTATTATTTATTATAATTATTATTATTATTATTATTATTATTATTATTATTATATTATTATTATTATAAAATTCATATTTTATCTTGTATCATCACATCCTTTCTATTTCATGTGTCAGTTCAGAAAAAATGCCTAATTTTGTTATGATTTAAGATACTGAAAAGATTATAGAACTCTCAGCACTGTTTCACACGTTTTAAATCAATTCCATACAATTCCCCGGATTTACTTTAAAAATGCTCCCAAAATCAGCTTTAAAAATGCAACGTCCACAGATTCCGTCTGGGTCTAGTCATAATTGACGCAATGAGGTAAACATCACAGCCTAACATTTGTTGAAAATATCAGCTGACCAAGTGTAACAAGCAGTGAAATATTTAGACTATCTGCATTTGTCTAGGAAACAGACATACTTTCCAGTTTTCACTCAAACAACTGCTGAGCTGTTCCTCTGGCATCAATCATTTAAATTCCTCTCTGGCACCTATAGAAGCTTTTCCCGTAAATCCTCTGAACAAAGAAACAGCTGCAAGTTCCAGCATGTCCTCTTTCTGTGAACCCTTAAATAACACCTCTCTGGGGTATTCAAAGTGTTGTCATTAATCTGAAAACGAAAACGTCTCGGGTTACGTATGTAACCCTTGTTCCCTGAGAAAGGGAACGAGACACTGCGTCGGTGACGACACTAGGGGAACGTCCTTTAGCGTAGCGCGTCTGAATTTATGAATGAAACTGAAACCAATCCTATTGGCGTTGCGTGATGATGTAGCGTGTGACGGCATAAGCGGATGTGAACAAAAGCACGCCGGCACACAGAGATGTCAGCTTTTGCTATGAAGCAAGTGCTCCAGGCGGGGTGAGGTGTGGCGAACCGACGCAGTGTCTCGTTCCCTTTCTCAGGGAACAAGGGTTACGTATGTAACCCGAGACGTTCCCTTTCGAGGGAACTCGAACTGCGTCTGTGACGACACTAGGGGAACGAGATACCCACTATACCACAACGAACCCCGTTCTCCTAGTGTGAAGCTGTCTTCAGGCACAATCTAGGACGAAAGCATTCGTGCACCGGGTGTAGAGGGAAGGTCCAGACTGTAAAACCTCATGAATGTGTGCGGAGTGGCCCAGCCAGCCTCACATATGTCATGTATAGAAACCCCTGAAAGGAGGGCTCTAGAGGATGCTATGCCTCTGGTGGAGTGAGCCCTCACGGCCATAGGTGAAGGCAAATTGTGCACCTGATAAGCCAGGGAAATAGTCTGAACGATCCAGTTGCTAATGGTCTGCTTAGAGGCGGGAAGCCCCTTCCTGGGCGACCCGAAACACACCAGCAACTGGTCCGACTTCCGCCATGAGGAGGACCTCTGGATATAATACTGCAGTGCTCTGACAGGGCAAAGCAGATGAAGTCTCTCCTCATCCGCCGTCACATGAGGTGGAGGATGAAATGCCTCATTAGATGGCACCTTGGGCAAATAGCCGGGCCTGGGGTGTAAGATGGCCTTAATGTTGCCTGGAGCAAACTCCAAGCACCCATTGGAAATATAGAGCACCTGGAGATCACCTACCCTCCTCAGAGAAGTAATGGCCAACAAAAAGACCACCTTAAACGAAAGGTTCTTGGCCTCAGCCGACTCCAATGGTTCGAAAGGGGGCCTCGGCCAGCCCTTCGAGAACCACTGCCAGGTCCCAAGAGGGAACCCTGGTGCGAGTCGCAGGTCTCATCCTCCAGGCTCCACGGAGGAAACGTACGACCAGGTGATGCCTCCCCAGAGGACCATCACTAAGAGGAGCGTGGAATGCCGCAATGGCAGCCACATAAACCTTGAGTGTGGACGGGGTAAGCCCGGCAGAAAAGCGGCCTTGGAGAAACTCCAGCACTGAAGCCACTGGGCAGTGAACTGGGTCCAAATCACGCTCTCTGCTCCAAATGGAAAAAAACATTCCACTTAAGGCCCTATAACTTCCTCGTGGAGGGAGCTCTGGAAGTGAGTATAGTTTCAACCACTTCTGCTGACAGGCCGGCTTCTAGGTACTGTGCCCCCTCAGGGGCCAGACCCATAGTTTCCACAGCTCGGGCCGAGGGTGGAGAACTGAGCCCCCTGCCTGAGACAACAGGTCCCTCCTCAGAGGGATCTGCCAAGGCGGGCCTGCCAGAAGCAGGATGATGTCCGAAAACCATACTCGGGCCGGCCAAAACGGGGCTACTAATAGTAGGCTGACCCCGTCCCGACGGGCCCTTTCCAGAACTGCTGGGAGCAGAGCGATTGGGGGAAAGGCGTACAGACACAGCCTCGGCCACGTCTGCACGATGGCATCCAACCCCAGCGGGGCTGGATGTGTGAGGGAGAACCACAGTGGACAGTGTGTCGTCTCTCGAGACGCAAATAGGTCCACTTCCACTGGGCCAAACCTCTCGCATATTAACTCCACCACCTGGAGTCTCCATTCCCCGGGCCTCAGCCCCTGCCTCGACAGCATGTCTGCTCCCTGGTTCTGGTCCCCCGGGACATACATCGCCCTGAGAGACGACAGTCCCCAACTTGGGACCCTGGGACAGGAACCAAGGTTTCTTCCACATTGAAAGGGAACGAAGGCACCTGCGCGTAACCCTTATCAAGTGGAACGGATTTCCCCTCGGGGAAAACCCCTTGGCTTTCAACCACCCCTGCAGGGCTCTCATGTGTAGCAGGCCAGAAGGTATGACGCTGGACGCTGCTGCCATGAGACCCAACACCCTCTGGAAGTGTTTTACTGTGATGGTGTGGCCTAGCTTCCCCCTGGTTAGTGTGGTTAACCCTCTGGGGACCAGAAACGCGCCGGCGCGTTTTGCTAGTTTTTTTCACATAGCAGAAAAATAGACTTAAAGTACTACCATCATTTCTGTTCATATAGAGTTAAGAAATATGAGAAAATAATCTGTTAAATGTCTACTTTTTTATGTGCCCACATACAATCGAAATAAAATATTGTGCTTTTGTAAAATAAAGAATATAAACAGGGTGTGCATTCTGCCTCTCAGTCACCGTGAACTTTTTTCCTGGAGCACGTCTCTAATCTTCAACAAAACTCAGCAAATACTATTCACCCAGACATGGGCAATATATCTTTTAAATCATTTGAGTTTGTACATTTAAATGATCCGATTCAAAACTAAAATAAATATTCTCCGTTTATGTAATCTATATAAAAAGAGAGACGTGTCAGCCATTCTAATTATCTTTCTCTCAGCTCATTATCTCCGGTAATGTGACACGCCCACGGAGAGCACGCGCTATTCAAACGCAAATGCGTGAAGCACCACATTGAGACGCGTTAACGCCCATAAACTCTGAAAACACACTATATTTTTTAGTCAGATTAATCTACTGTCATCTTGAGCGGCTATGAGGAACAATCCTGGGACATTTACCTACCTCAGAACAAGTGCTGGTTTATTTTCACCACGAGGAGGAGCAACAGATTCAGCTGAGAAGTGTGTAAGTGTTTTATGCTTGTGCTTTGTTCTAATCGCGATATAGAATAACGTTAGTGTTTGTAAACGGAAAAATAGCATACTGTTTAATTGTGAATCATGTTTCTGTGTGTGTGTGTGTGTGTGTGTGTGTGTGTGTGTGTGTGTGTGTGTGTGTGTGTGTGTGTGTGTGTGTGTGTGTGAATGAATTAATGAATGAACGCACAGATACGCACTGTTATAGACGAAATAAAAGACATTTTGTTGACTAGTTTTGGATAGAGTATAAAGTTTTTACTCTAAAATAGACATCAAATAAGCTTTGTTAGGAGTTTCTGCTCATATGTTAAATATATAGTATGTTTTGTCAATAAACTAATCAACTAAGATGTTATAGTCTAGTGTTTGTTCCAATCCAAGCTAAATCAAAATAATGAATCCTCAACTTTGAAATATGTATGATCAAACTAAGACATTTATGGAAAAGACAATTTTCTTTTCAAGATTTTCCAACTCTAACTTTGAACTGAAATAAAACCTTGTCTATTTGGTGAAGGGTGTGTGATAGATGTGTCCAGGCGTATGCACCCTGTATTTTAAAGAAGAACATTTAATTATTTGTGATAAATTTTTCATTCACATTGAATTCAAGGACATTATTCATGTCCCTAAAGGTTGGAGTTTTCCTCATTTTTTTAATTAAGGCATTACGATTTTTTTATTCCTCTTTTTAGTCAACTTTAGCATGGGTGTGTTCACTTATTCTAAGCAGTGTGTGTGTGTGTGTTGTAAATAAATCCAAACAATCTAAAAGCCATTCTTTTTTAAATCTCCTCATTCTTTCTGCAATGCTCTTCATAATGATATGGCCTGATAGCACCTAATAGGGCCATTATGGGAGGGTCTTTGTCTTTCTCAGGTGTGAAATGGATACATACTAATGAGAGATCAAGCCTCCTCGCATAAAGCTTTCTCAAACAAAACACGTCATACACATTCTAAAAGACTTTATTGACTTATCTGAATGAGTAGTCAGGATGTTTCTCACATAGTTTTGGGGCAAATATTCTAGACTATGTGATACAATTTTCAAAAGTCTTGTGAAGAAATAATCAATATGTGTTTTGTGGCCTTATTTCAGAAACTTTTATTTTTAGTTTTTTCAATAACCACGCATAAATAATATTCTCTCAAAAATACAAACATGTACATGCATGTTGCTAACATATTATGGTAGCCCCGTGTGTGCTATATAGAGTGAATTTACACCTTTGCCATTAACATGTTTATAAATAACTGAAAAAAGCACAAATGTCAGTGCATGTCAAAACATCCCAAGGGCCCCAAAAAACCTTTGGTCCCCAGAGGGTTAATATGGACTCGATGCGTGCAGGAGACATGTGTGCCTGCATCGTCGTTGAGTCCCATACCACCCCCAAGAACGTAGTTCGTTGGGCGGGTGTCAACACGCTCTTCTTTGTGTTGAGCCTCAACCCCAAGCGCTGAATGTGGCCAAGGACGACATCTCGATGCCGAACTGCCAACTCTCGAGACTGGGCCAGTATGAGCCAGTCGTCGATATAATTCAGCACGCGGATGCCCCGGAGCCTCAGTGGGGCCAGAGCTGCATCCATACACTTGGTGAACGTGCGAGGGGAGAGTGCTAGGCCGAATGGAAGAACCCGATATTGGTATGCTTCGCCCCCGAAAGCAAACCTCAGGAACCTCCTGTGAGATGGAAGGATGGAGATGTGAAAATAGGCGTCCTTTAGATCTATCGTGACAAACCAATCCTGGGAGGTCTTATGACAGTTAGGACCTCTTCCACTTAGCCTTTCTGGGCTGAAGGACGGTCCTCAGATCCGTCTTTTCAGGAGGCTGCGGGTGCGAGCGCCGCCTAGAGTCCCAGGCTCTCTGAGGGGGAGCTCTAGACGCAACACTCGCATTCTGACTCTGGCGGTAAGAGGAGGAAGTAGTGGGCTGTTGCTGCTTTTCTCTAGCAGCCACCCTCCTAGACCTAGAGCGACGAGGGAGATACTGCTTAAAAGCCTCGCTCTGTTTCTTGGCATCCTGGAATCTATCGACGACAGCATTAAAATCTCGCCGAACAGACCCGTAGAAGAAACAGGTGCATCAAGGAGAAAAGATCTGTCCTTCTCCTTAATGCCATAGAGATTAAGCCACAGATGTCTCTTCATGGTTACCAGGGCTGACATCGAACGGCCGATTGCACGAGCTGTCTCCTTGGTAACCCGGAGAGACAGATCCGTGGCTCTGCGAAGTTCAGCAATATCATCCAAAGAGGGCCCCTCGCCCTGATCTATTTCTCTTAACAGGTCGGCTTGGTACGCCTGCAAAACAGCCATCGTGTGCAGGCTCGCACCAGCTCGACCCGCCGCCATATAAGCTCTGCCCAACAAAGCAGATGTAGTGCGACATGGCTTGGAGGGCAGCGCCGGTGATTTAAGGGATGATGCAAGGTTGGGTGAAAGATAACTGGCTAGAGCCTCTTCCACCCGAGGCATCATCCCATAACCATTCTCTCTAGCTCCCACAATGTCACTGTAATTCAACATAGGGGGGTTAGACAGGCGTGAAGAAAAAGGCCTGTTCCAAGATTTACACAACTCGTTATGACAGTTAGGACCTCTTTCACCCGCAGGAGGCTGCGGGTGCAAGCGCCGCCTAGAGTCCCAGGCTCTCTGAGGGGGAGCTCTAGACGAAACATTTGCATTCTGACTCTGGCGGTAAGAGGAGGAAGTAGTGGGCTGTTGGAGGGCAGCGCCGGTGATTTAAGGGATGATGCAAGGTCGGGTGAAAGATAACTGTCTAGAGCCTCTTCCACCCGAGGCATCATCCCATAACCATTCTCTCTAGCTCCCACAATGTCACTGTAATTCAACATAGGGGGGTTAGACAAGCGTGAAGAAAAAGGCCTGTTCCAAGATTTACACAACTCGTTGTGTAAATCTGGAAAGAATGGAAGGGACCGGCGAGAAGGCTGCGTGCCGTGCTGCAAGAAGCGCTCGTCGAGTTTACTTTTGGCGCGCGCTTCCTGCCTTTCTTGTGGCCAAGAAATATCGAGCTTGGCCACAGCCCGCGTTACAACCTCCAACAGCTCATTATAATTAGGGGCAGGAAGAACAGTTCGATGCGTTTGGCTTAGATCCCTCTCCCCAATACCAAGCAGATCTAAATCCTCAGACTCAGATAGCTGTAAAACGGGGTCTTCATCCCGATCGGGAGAAGCCGCGGAGCAGGCTCCCGAACGGGGGATAGGGGGATCTGAGCTTTCAGATGAAGAGTAGGAAAGTGCCTCGGCAGTCCCACTGTCATCTAAAAGATCTCGCTGCGATCCCCACGTTCTAAGCCACCGCACCGCCTCAGCAGATGCGGGACCCGAACCGCGGGGAGCGCGCATTTGGCCATCCTCGGAAAATAAAGCCAAACGAGAAGAGCTGCTTGAGCGTGCTGCCTTCCCAAGCAAGACACACACATCTCATGTGTATCCCCAGCCGTGAGAAAGCGAGGGCATGGAAACACACATTTTTTGAACTGCTCACTTGCCATGATGCAGATATAGGACAATGCAACACCAAATAAGACAAACTGGTTTTCACTTTCACACACACAGAGCACTTGCTGAATAGCAAAAAGCTGACATCTCTGTGTGCCGGCGTGCTTTTGTACACATCCGCTTATGCCGTCACACGCTACGTCATCACGCAACGCCAATAGGATTGGTTTCAGTTTCATTCATAGATTCAGACGCGCTACGCTGAAGGACGTTCCCCTAGTGTCGTCACCGACGCAGTTCGAGTTCCCTCGAAAGGGAACTATTACTGCAAAGCTTGTAGTTAAAAAAAAAGAATGTACCTGTAGATAAGAAAACTGGAGATTCCGAAAATGATGAGGGCCAGTCCAGACCCAACTGCCACTATTCCAAGGACAGGAAGATGATCTGGGAAAGTAAAACAATTATACAAAACTAAACTCAGTAACTGACATTTTGGGTACACTGAGGGAGACTTCAAAATGAATGAATCGGGCCCGCTGATAGCATTTATTTGCACAAACTCCCTGCAATTAAGCGCTTGATTCACTAAATAAATTATGCAAATCACTTAACGGCAAAAAAAATCTATGTTGAACGAAGCTTGCACAGCGCAATTCCTGATCTTGCAGGTCTGTTCTGAGTGCCAGGTTGTGGAGGATGCAGCAGATTAAATCTATCAGGCTTTATTTTACTGGGACTGCACAGCCTCATTCCACCACTGCCATCTAGGCACCTTAATCAGACTTTTGAAATGCTGAAAAGTGAGCTCATCGACATTGTGCATCTGGATATATGCCAAGTTTTACCACTCTTCTCCACCTTTTGATGAATCACTGCAGCTACTATGAATAGAAAAGGTATGCAAACATCTTTTTTCAACACTCAAAAAATTCATTCATGGGACCCGTTACCACAGATTATAGAAATTCAAGGCTGCAAGTTATATTCTAATATATTAAAAATTTTAAGTTGCAAACATAATTATGTTGATTTCTGTTGACATAATAATGTTGATCATTACATCAACTTAATATTGTGTGTCATTTTAACTCAAATTTCGGTGTTAATTGATTTTTGTTTAAAAATTAAGTTGCAGTTTCCTTAATGAAATGTCTTGAATTTGATTTTTTTTTTTTTATGGGGCAGAGAATATCTAGTTCCCAGCATGCTTTGCATATGACTGGATAAGGAGAATAAATGTTGAAATTAAGTGTTCATTTATTAGTTTTTAGTGAAGGGAAAGACCTGTTAGTGTTTAATGCTGCTATGTTTGACATTTAAAAGAGTTTCTGTATTGTTGATTGTGCTGAAGAGCAGACTACATGAAGGTAAATACTACATTGATTCAATAAGCAATGACTGAGCTAATGCCAGTGAGTAGTAATATCTTACTTGTTCATTTAATTCACATGCTAAATAAGTTACATTTATCATGTACTATGATAGCTGTGTATTTTAACTGAAATAGGTAAGATTCATTGATTCCAGGGCTGCAACTCAAGTAGTTGGAACGACTTCATTTTTTTTTGAGTAATCAGCTTATAAATATGTGTTCATGCTACAAATTATTAAGTTCCTATTACTCAATGTAGTTTGTTGGTGAAACTTAATTTTATTAGAAGTTCTTATAACTCAAAAAACAAATGATGAAAGTTGTTGTGTTAATTGTTTTTTGTTAAGCCAAAACATAATTTTTGGGGGTGAAAAAATTTATAATTGTGCAAATAGCGAAAGAGTTTTATGATGCAATCTACAATAAGTCTGATTAACATAGAAATGAGGTTTACAGTGCTTGCACTTCTGCTAAACAATGAAAAGTACACAATATAGAACGTTCACAGATGACAAATTTTAGTCAGTCAAAAATAAAACCAAACTGAAAAGAACCTTGATTCAGCTGAATAAAACTGAATAAATAATCACCTTACAGTAATATACAATTGGCAAAATTGTGGCCTGTTCCTTATTGTAAGTAGTCAGATTTCACTAAAAAGTTCCCTACCTTCCTTGCATGGTGAGAATCCACAAGGTGGGTAGTCCAGAGGAGGGGAACCCTTTGGCCACTGAATCCTCTCTGTTGGGGACCACAAGACTTCTTTACTGGTCCCATTGTAGTGACCAACAGTCTGTGTAACAAGAAATATTCATAAACATATTTTATTTACAGTTAGCTGAAAACAAAACAACATATTAAAAGAAAGATACATACAATGGGCTACCAACAAGACTTAAGTCTATGATCTCTGATGGAAAATATGTATTAGAATATATGAGATGATGATGTTTTTCTGCACATGATTCACTGTGTGTGTACATGCAACACTACTCTCTAACCAGATGAAAAGAAAGTCTGAATATATTGGTGAAATAAGGGGTAACTATGGCAACAATGCACGGTATAACTCAATCACTTTATTACCAGCTAAATAACCATTCATTTCACTTCTTTTCTTTTCTTTTTTGTTGTGATAGGCCTCTCTAAATCAAACAAGACTCCCGGTACATTTATGAATGAACAAGTCAAACTGAAAAATGAACACATCGCTTACAAGCTCATGAACACATGCTTTCGATTAGGACAGAAGGGCTAGTAAAGGATTTAATTTTTAAGCAACAGATTATTTGGTATATCGAGCCGTCCAACCACAGCCGCATTTGCTGTAATTATGGAGCATGTGGCATGTGGGTTAAATTAGACTGTTGTTCTACATATGCTCGACTCTTTAACCATTGTTATTTATTGTCACCATGCAGTGGCGCAAAAAGTGGGTATGCGCTATATTTGGCGCATAAGGGCGCAGCACCATGGGGGGCGCCAAAGCGATGAAAAAAAAAAAGAATTAAAATTTAATTAAAAAATATATATATATTGTATTTATGTAGCTGCTGTTGTGCGTTTCTAAATCATTTCTGCATTTCTTAAATGTTATATAAAATTTTAGAGGACTAACAGGCTAGAGTAGGCGCCCTCATGGAGAAGGGGGGCGGGGTAATATCGCGAGCGGGCAGGGGCGCTGTGAGCGCTGAGCGAGCAGGTACGAGTAGTGAGTTGTCGTCGAAAAAGATGGATAAAACAAAATGCTGGGGGGCTAAAAATAGAAAAAGAAAGATGGAAAAGGAGATAGCATGTCAATTGACAGCAGCTAAATAAGTGCATGCTGAAAGCCAACAGGTAGGTTCTCTTACGAGAGGTTCTCTCGTATTGCGTAAGTTTAGCTTACGCTACGGGAAAGATTCATCTTCTCGAGATATTGAAGCCAAAAATTTATCCTTAATTTTGTATATGTTGTCAACGCAGTTGCAGCAGCTAGCAGACCTAGAGCGGGGCATTCTAGCGCGCTCATAGGCTGCCCTGCAGGAACTGCACAGCCTACCAGTGAGCCCGGCGTGACGTCACGTCCAATCGAGGGCGCGAGCCGCGTCCTAGCCCGCCAGAATGGGCGTGGCTTTGCGTATATAAGCGGGGCTCGGAGGCTGATTCTCTGATTTTTCATCTCTTCAGCGAAGCTTTCGCATCGCTGGATCTGAGAGAAGCTGCCGCCGCCGTCGAACAGCGAACAGCCAGCTTAGGACAGCGCTGAGGAAGCCGGCCGTCTTCGCCACCTTCAGCCATCCGGGCGAGCTACGCTATCCGGCGACGTATCCTTTTTACATTGCTAAAATTGTATTCTCTTACTCCTAAAAGAGCAGCGAGCGTCTTTTTCAAGATGACTCGCACTTCCTATGGCTCGCACAGAGCCGTTCAGTGTTGGAGACCGCCCATCTGCGCTCTCTGCCTGGGCTAGGAACACGCAGCCTTGCCCTTTCGATGGAGGATGCGAGCACTGCTGGGAACTTCCGATGTCGACCCTGCGGGCTCGAATCGAAGCCTTTAACCACGGCGCCGCGCGGCTAGCTCTCTTTACGTTACAAGAGAGTTTCCCCGCCCTCGCGCCCCCGTTTTGCGCGTCATGCAGAGCCCTCTTGAGCTCTCTGCATGATCCGGACGGGCATCATCTGTGTCACATGTAGGTCCCGTGCCCGCTACTAGTGCGCGCGCCCTCATATAAACACTGTCCCCAGTCCTGCTCGACCAACGAGCCAACTAGCCGCCTAGCTCTCTTTACGTTACAAGAGAGCTACCCCACCCTCGCATCGCCGTTCGCACGCGTCATGCAGAGCCCTCTCGAGCTCTCTGCATGACCCGGACAGGCATCAACATATGCGACGTACTGGATGCGTGGTAAGAGCAGAAATTTTTATACAGTTCTGCTCGACCAACGAGCACGCGGCTAGCTCTCTTTACGTTACAAGAGAGCTACCCCGCCCTCGCGTCCCCGTTCGCGCGTCTTGCAGAGCCCTCTCGAGCTCTCTGCATGACCCGGACGAGCATCATCTGTGTCACATGCAGGTCCCGTGCCCACTACTTGTGTGCGCGCCCTCATACAAACACTGTTCCCAGTTCTGCTCGACCAACGAGCATGCGGCTAGCTCTCTTTACGTTACAAGAGAGCTACCCCGCCCTCGCGTCGCCGTTCGCGTCGCTGCAGCCCTCTCGAGCTCTCTGCATGACCCGGACGGGCATCAACATACGCGACATACTGGATGCGTGGTAAGAGCAGAAACTTTTATACAGTTCTGCTCAACCAACGAGCGCGCTAGCTCTCTTTACGTTACAAAGAGAGCTACCCCGCCCTCACGTCCCCGTTCACAGCGTCATGCAGAGCCCTCTCGAGCTCTCTGCATGACCCGGACGGGCTTGCGCGCCGCCGTCGAAATGTCTCGCCCTGCCAGTCCCCTTAGATAGGGCTACTGCAGCTGTGTATTTGGCAGCCAACGAGCCGGTAATGCAACCCGCTCGCCTGCACACATCCGCCGTTCTCGCGGCGACCCAGAGAAATCTCAAGTGAGTATAATGTCTGGTTATCCGGCTCACGCCGCTGGTGTCTTGAGTGTAGAGAAGGTGCCCACATCTCGGTGTTCACCCTTACACACAAGCACGATACCCCCCGTGTCTCCCGCAGAGCCCACTTTCATAAAGCTGGCAAATGCCGCTTGAGTGCTAGATGTAGGGAACGTGCCCACAACTCTGTGCTCACGCCTATTTTCTGCCCGCTCTGTCACACAGCCAGAACAGCCTCATGCATGCCTAGCAGTCAACGAGTCGGTTACACAACCCGCTCGCCTGCGCACAAACGCCGTTTTACGGCGACCCAGAGAAATCTCATAAAGAGCAAGTTATCTGGTTACCCGGCTCATGCCGAAGGTGTTTTATGTGTAGTGAAAGTGCCCACAACCCAGTGCTCACCCCTACATGTAAACACAACACTTCCCGTGTCTCACATAGAGCCCACTCTCATAAGCAGGCAAATGCCGCTCGAGTGTTGCCCATAGCAGATGTGCCCACGTGCACACATATTCTATCTGCCCGCTCTGTCACACGGCCAAGTCGCGCGCTTCACATAAAGCCGCTCTCGCACCACGGTGCGCAGTCCCACATGAGCCACAATATGAACGTAAGTCTCGTGCCCGCTCACAAGCGCTCACGCTTACTGACACGCGCTTCGCCAGTGCGGTTAAACACACGCCACAAAGCGCAAGCTCATGCCGGTCATTCTATGGTTGTAAATCACGCGACCGCCCACGAGCGCCTGCGCTTACAAGCCTGCACGCCTCTCAAGGCGCCGCTCGCGCATCACATTGTGATCAGAAAGCTCACCCCATTCACAGTAATCGGGAAGCTGCATTCAAAACAGCCTGTCACTGTTTTCAGCGAGCCGCCCCATATAAGCACACAGAGCGCTGCGCCCGCCCCTCCGGTTCAGTCTCTCGAGCCCGCACAGCACGGTGACCAGAGCCCGGAGTCCATTCTACCCTTAGCTGCGCACATAATAGCAGGGGAAAATATCCCAGGGGTATCGAAATGGGTGCTGAGCACTATAAAGCAGGGTTATGCGTTACAGTTCGCTCGCCGTCCCCCTCGATTTCGAGCACGGACTGCGACGATAGTGAAAGCAGAAGTAGCACACCTACTTCGCTCAGAAATAACAAAGCTGCTGTGCAAGGGGCCATTGAAACGGTACCGCCTTCTCTGAGCGAGTCAGGCTTTTACAGCCGTTATTTTCTCGTGCCCAAGAAGGACGGGGGACTCAGACCCATACTGGATTTGAGGCTTGTGAACAAAGCTCTTATGAAAAGACCGTTCTAAATGCTTACAACCAGACAACTCCTCGCGCATATTCGCCAGGGGGACTGGTTTATATCTCTCGATCTGAAAGATGCCTATTTCCAGATTCAAATAATACCCCGTCACAGGCCATTCTGAGATTCGCCTTCGACGATCGGGTTTATCAATACACAGTCCTGCCGTTCGGCCTGTCCCTAGCACCCCGTACATTCACGAAGTGCATGGACGCGGCTCTCGCCCCCTTGAGAATTTGCGAATTTTTAACTATCTGGACGATTGGTTGATTCTAGCGCAGTCAGAGACAGAGCTGTTATCTCACAAAACTGCGCTCCTCAGCCATCTGGAATGCCTAGGTCTCACGGTCAACTGGACCAAGAGCTCGTTACTGCCCAGTCAGTCAATATCCTTTTTAGGAATAGAACTGGACTCCGTGACAATGACAGCTCGCCTGTCTACACAGCGGGAAAAACTCCTCCATATAAACTGTCTGGAAATGATAGCGGTCGAGAATGCGTTGAAACGCTTCCTCCCGTTCATTCAGGGCCACCATGTTCTAGTCCGCTCGGACAACATGTCGGTGGTGTCCTATCTAAATCGCCAGGGCGGCGTCGAATCGAGGAACCTCTGCAATCTGGCGGAACGCCTCCTCGTTTGGTCTCAGCACCATCTGCTCTCACTGAGAGCTGCACATGTGCCGGGTCACCTGAACGATGGCCCAGACAGACTGTCCAGGGACAACGTTCCCCCGGGAGAGTGGTCACTGCACCCCCAAACAGTCCAGTTATTATGGCGCCTTTTCGGCAAAGCGGAAGTCGACCTTTTTTTCGTCACAAGACAACGCTCACTGCCCGATGTTCTTTTCGAAGGACAGGGATGTGGCCCAGCCGCCCGCTATATGCATTTACCCCGGTATCCCTGTTACCACAGGTGATCAAGAGAATCAGGGAAACGCGCCATTCAGTGCTCCTTATAGCCCCGCGATGGGAGAACCAGACGTGGTTCCCAGAGCTGATGCGGCTGTCACAGACAGCCCCATGGCCTGTCCCGCTGAGAGCAGACCTTCTCTCTCAAGCGCCCGGCTCGATCTGGCATCCCCACCCGGAGCGTTGGTCGCTACATGTGTGGGTGATCAACGGGTATCCCTGCCAGATGCAGTAATGAACACAATCTTGCAGTCTAGAGCACCTTCTACCAGAAGGCTCTACGCGTCCAAATGGTCTGTGTTCTGTAAGTGGTGCACTAATAAAAACCTCGATCCGTGAACGTGTGGGGTCCCGCGGCTGCTCAGTTTTCTTCAAGAGCTGCTGGATAGGGGCAGATCCCCCTCCACGGTCAAAGTCTATGTGGCGGCCAGTCATTAGGCAGAAACGAGCTTATCATCGGCTTCCTCAGAGGAGCCAGAAGGATGAACCCCCCGCGCCCCCCCTCGGTTCCTATGTGGGACCTTTCACTGGTCCTAGAGGCCCTGAAAGCATTCCCTTTTGAACCCCTGGACACAGCGGACCTGAGATACCTGTCGCTCAAAGCTGTTTTTCTGATCGCACTGTCATCAGTCAAACGCGTGGGGGATTTAAACGCGCTGTCTGTAAGCGCGTCATGTCTTGAGTTTGGCCCGAATTACTCTAAAGTCATCCTCAAGCCTAGACATGGTTACGTTCCCAAAGTGGTTGGCACCCCATTCAGAGCACAGGTCATTTCCCTATCGACTCTACCAGCATCCGATAGCGAAAGCGATGTTAATCTCCTCTGCCCAGTCAGAGCTCTGAGGTTGTACATTACGTGCTCCGCCCCGTTCAGGCGTTCTGAGCAGCTGTTCGTTTCATTCGGTGGGCCGCTAAAGGTCTCGCCTCCTCGAAACAGAGCCTGTCCAGATGGATAGTAGATGCAATTGCGGCCGCTTACACGGCAAAAGGTCTGCAGTGCCCCTTGGGCATCAGGGCGCATTCCACTAGAGGCGTGGCCTCGTCGTGGGCATGGTCAAGTGGAATTTCCATTCAAGACATATGTGTGGCGGCGGGCTGGTCCTCTCCCTCCACCTTTGTCAGGTTTTACAACCTAGAAGTTCCCGCCCTGCAGGCGAAACTGCTGTCTGTTTAAGTGAGAGGCTAGCCGTGCCCAGATACTATCATGCGCAGGCTACCCTCACGTGAATTCAGCTCTTCTGGTTGAGCTGCACTGTTTCAGGTTATGTGTTGTATATGCCTAAATACACCGGCCTCACACGGCCGCTCTGTATTGCCTGTCAGTGCTTGTTTACACGCGCTTTTACGCTCATGGTACTCGTGCTTCCTCGCGCTTATGTACAATGCGTGTGATTCCCACTTTCTAGGTTCACAGAAGTATTGTGACTCATGAGGTGGATGCGGGCGCGCACGGCGTGGACAATGGGTTCCCGCAGCGTAAGCTAAACTTACGCAATACGAGAGAACCTCTCGTAAGAGAACGATACTGGTTACTAATGTAACCTCGGTTCTCTCTAGAAGAGGGAACGAGTATTGCGTAACCTGCCGTGCTAAACGCCACAAGCGCGTTTTCGCTTCAGTCGATGAAAACCAGAGAATCAGCCTCCGAGCCCCGCTTATATACGCTAAGCCACGCCCATTCTGGCGGGCTAGGACGCGGCGTGACGTCACGCCGGGCTCACTGGTAGGCTGTGCAGTTCCCGCAGGGCAGCCTATGAGCACGCTAGAATGCCCGCTCTAGGTCTGCTAGCTGCTGCAACTGCGTTGACAACATATACAAAATTAAGGATAATTTTTTGGCTTCAATATCTCGAGAAGATGAATCTTTCCCGTAGCGTAAGCTAAACTTACACAATACTCGTTCCCTCTTCTAGAGAGAACCGAGGTTACGTTAGTAACCAGTATCGATTTAAAGTGTGACATCCAGGCATGTATGCTATCTATATATCTGTGGCCATCGGGACTACCGGGAGACTCCCGGTGGACCGACGTGCTTTTTCGGCCGATACATCTCATACTTTTTTTTTTTGTCTTAACGGCCCATAAAACTCGTACATCGGTAAAAAACCGATGGTCCATTGGTAAAAAAAAGTCAGCGTTAGTTTTTTTTCTGACACACCGGCCCATGAAACATCTCATCATGTACTTGTATCTTTATAGAAATTAGTACAAAACTAATTAAACTAATATTTTTTCAGTGCATTTGTTTTACAATATATGGCTATTACTATCGTGGGATTAATATTATAACTATTATCATGTAGAAGTGTAATGTAGACACTAACTAAAAGAGGTTTGAATTTTTCTTTGTTTAATTTGCACCCTGAATATTAATATTAATTTTGAACTCTCAAAGTGCACCAGACTGATGAATTTAACATTAAAGAACACAAAATTTATCTTACGGGGGTGGGGGTGGGGGGGGGGGGGGGGGGGGGGGGGGGGGGGGAGAAACCCCCCTAGAGAAACAGAGGTCCACCTACCACAGTTTTACCTAAAATCCTCTGAGAAACACTGGTATTGCTGTTCCAATGGAGCTTATAGTTTTTTTAAGGGGGTTCATCACGGTGGAGTAGCTATAGTTTAATTGTATTAATAAATGACAATTTTGCACTTATTTTATCTGTTAGCTCTCACTCGTTCCTACTCACTTATTACATGGCACACCTAATTTTTTCTTTTTTGGGGGGGGGGGGGGGGGCGCAAACATTTTTGCTGCATACCCCTCTGACACTGGGTAGTTGCGCCCCTGTCACCATGTCTATCAAAAAGATTTTCACTATGGAAACATTCCGCAGGAAAGCTACATCCTTCATAATGTTATTTCTTTGTTTGCTAAGGCAGAGATCACAGTTACTATTGCTCACACGCAGGGGTTCTAAAACTCTTATGTGGCAGCAGCAGACCTTTGGATTCCATTGGTAAACTAAATTGCTACGGTAAAACAATAAATAAAGCACTTTTTATACTTTTGAAAATTTGGTGATGCAAAAAACTTTCTCAAAACTGTGTTAGTATTTCTTATTTATGTATGAATAAGAATCCATGTTCTGTATTTATAAGGTGGCTGAATTTGTGGTAATTCTACTTACTGCGTATTGCCCAGTTTTTAGGTTAGTCATTCCCCAAAGTCTGAAGTCTGTGTATCTGGCATTAACCCGATCTGTGCTTACAAGGCCAGTCACCCCTGCGATGAACAAACACAAGCCCAGGAATCAAATAAACATTTTTATCTGAGTGTTGCAGAGTAAAAAGATCACATATTGTTTTTTCTTTGTAAGCCGACAATCATTTTTAAGACACATAGAAAAAAAAATATTATTGAGAGAGGAAGTGCTATCATAGCTCAGGTTATGTATTAGAACTGAGCAAATTCATTCAATTTCAATTCAATTCAAATTTATTTGTATAGCGCTTTTCACAATACATATTGATTCAAAGCGGCTTTACAGAAAGCGCATTTCAGAAATGTACATAGAAAAAATACAATTAAACATTTAAAAGTTCTGAAAACAAGATCAATTAAGTTGAGAGGTAGAATCATGAGAGACTAGAATATATCTTGAATTGCTTGAATGTTATATCTTGAACCCCATACATGACCTTCAGAAGAAAAAAAACAATATTGTTTTCTGAATTTGTTCCCTCTGTTTAGTTACATCATGGCAAGGTTGTACTAATAAATTTCTTCATTTTAGTTACATAATGTGCAGAGTTCTCTCTAAATTGATCTTGTTTTCAGTATGTTTAAATAATTTTACTGAAAATAAGACAAAAATACTGATTAAGAAAAATAACTTTTTGCAGTGCATTCAATATTCTGTCTGGTTCCTATACGTGTTTGAAACAGTGTGTGTAGTTTCCTTCAGGGAGAGGGCTCAGCAGATGGGTTGTGTATTAGAAACAGATTTTCCATTCACAAGCTAGTTGGGACATGCTTTAAATCAAGGACTCTGACCTCTACACTCCCAGCAAGAGAGGCTGAGAGTTTACCAACATCAACCTCAGAAGAGCTCTTACAAGCCCTCCGCTCACTTTAAAAAGAATCCGAGCAAAGTTGCCAAAACACTCCAGCTTGACACTGCCGCTAAAAAACAAATACTTGTCATCACATCCTCAAACTGTGAAGGGCCTAAATGTTGTAATCTGTGACCATCCTGTTGAAATGAATGTCAAAACATCATAGGATCATATTGAGAAAGCGTTTATCGAACATCTATCTTTGCATTTGTAAACCAAGACCACTCAACACACCCCAGATCCTGCGGTTTCGCATTCTCGCAGTTATGTTGATTCCATCGTTCTGAGACACGCCGTCTGCTAACGCTTCACTGAGGGCTTTTGCATATAGCACAAAACCATCATGGAAACAGCCGGCAATAAAATCCATCTGAGGAAAGGCAAAACAGAGCTTTAATTCAGGGAAACATCAAGAAATCTAAAACTACATGTCATTCTGTAAAGACATAAGATCTGCCAGTTGTCCTCTAGGAAAGGAGAAATGAGGTGAGGAAAAACTAGCAGGCTGTCCATTGATGAAAAATGTAATTGAATTCATTAATAATTTGGCAGACCTAATTTCAAGATGGCTCATATCAGCTTTTTATAAAAAGAAAGCAACTAAAACATAGAAAGATGATGTGTCCAATGCATGTTTCAATTGACACAATTTCCCCTGCATTAGGGGTCAACTGAGTCCCATGGTAAACGGAATAATTTACCTTTTCCAATAGTTTTGAGTGTAGCATTAGAGTTCAAAAAACATTTTGGAGCCACTGTAAACATCTTTACAATGCATGATAGACTGGATGGTAATTAGTATAATTATTGTAATCAGAAATTTGATTCATAAGTTTCTTGCAATCCATTTTAGTATGTACCAGTACTCAAAGTCTTAAATAATTAATTTCCTGAATGTTTTCATTTGGCAGCTACATGTGCATCTAGGGTTTCGGGGAGTTGTTTCCTACTTTTGTCAAAGGGTACAGCTGATTCAGGAAAATGGGACTGACATGAGGAAGCCAAACTTATGATTCAAGTGCTTTTAAGTGTCATATCTGATCTTGTGGTAAAAGGAAACACAGTTTAGCTCCTGAAAGCCTATAGAGCTGAACAGAATGTTCAATATTTTCAAGACAGCGATAGTAGGCCAAAAAAGAACTATGTAGTCTGTACAAATGTTCTGATTAAATCTGATGTGACAGATGGCTCTGCATATGTGCCAATACCTGATCTTGTTTATGAGCAACTCACCATTGAGGGTTCCAATTTTATATTAAAGTCCTGCATTGCTCTCTTGTGGAGTTCTTTGCGAAAAGCGGTATACTCAGGGCTGTCTGGCTCCCGGTACGTTACAATGAACACAGACTAGAGAGATGGGGGGGGGAAAAACAGTCAAATAGCTAAGAGTCATAAAAAGAACATAATAAAAAGAACATAATGTGATCTGACCTGTAGGCAAATATTCCATTCCTGAAACAATAAGTCTCTGAAGATTTTGCCAAATGTTTTTACTGATGCCAGACACGTGATAAAAACTCAGTCAACACAATTTACAAAAATTAGAAGGTTCACCCAAATATGTCATTTCTGTCATCATTTAGTCACCTTCAAGTCAAACCAAATTGACTTTCTTTCTTTTCTTAACTTGTATTGTTATCAAGGCATTCAATAGCTTAGTCTGAAGAACAGACTGAAATGTATGTCATTATTCACTGATAATCTTCACTTCCAGCTCATTGAGTCGGTGAACTAATCAATCAGACTGGTTTTGTGAACCTAATCAACTGATTAAAAAAATTAATTACACATTTAACAACTTATATTCCAGTCTGTTTTACACACTAAGCTATTGTGTTTCTTCTGAACTTTTATGGTGTGTTTTTTTAAAGCTTAAAGGCTTCGGCCCCTTTTTATTGTAATTGCATTGAAAGTACGTACTTCAAAATTTCTCATTTTGTCTTTGTGCATGTTTCATCTAGTAATACTTGCAGTGAATTACTGTTCTGATTTCTAATTTTAGGTGTTACATGATGTGAAGGTGTATCTCTTCTCTACTGATGCCAGAGTTATCTGTTATTAATAATTGTATCTTTTTTTATTGTGTCCATTCGGTCAAATAAATAGAGTCAGATGTGAGCTATAAAATTACTCATGTTGTGATATAAAATGTTGGTCATCCCACCCACCTCTATTCTTCTCTGCATTATGACACTGACACCTTGACACTACATACAAAGTCACTGTCTTTTCATATTTAACTTTAAGTAGTCGGTGTCAATGGAGGAATATTTGACAATGTAAGAAAATTCTCAGGTTTATGTCCTGATTTATGGACTTTTAGTTTGTATTTGTGTGTGTTCTGTTCCTGCTTTCTTTTGACATTTTACCAGAGATTGTCTTATTATTGGGAGATGAGAGGGTCTGTGGCTCTTACCATTGGAAAAAGGGTAACAGTTAACTTAGATCTCGTGAAGCACCTCAGCCTAACATACAGTATAATTGCAGTGACATCAGTGGCCAGCATTAGTACAGTTTACGTTACACAGTTTCTTGTGGATTAGCGCGTTCGTCTTGTGAATAATATTCTATATTTGGTGTCATATCGTACAGTAGGACTGTAATGTTTGTGGAATGTGCTTTACTGAGCGGTGAAAAGAGCGCAAATTGCTCTATTAGCTATTAGCTGATCACTACAGTGCGCATTAAACCACATTTAAGATTAGATTTAAATCTGTTCATTTAAAAACAGCTTTATTGTACATACACAGCATTGATACTTCTCACTAAATGTATTTGTAATTTAATTGTTGAAATCTGGAAGCCATAGAAAGAATACCTTTATTTTTTTTAAATCTTTTGGTTACCTTCATTCATTAAAAAGCGTAATATCAATATCAGACATACACAGCAGTCATAAATCATTACAATTCCAGTCTAATTAATTTGTTGAAACCTGGAAGCCATAGAGAGTACACATCATTATTTAATTTATTTTTCATTAAAAAACAATATAATACAATATGTATAATTAAATTATTAATTTTCTCTGTATTCATTAAATTCATTATATTCATTATATCGGCATCATAGTGTACATGGCAGTCACAGTCATTCAAGTCTTATTATAATTGGTAAAATCTTACAGCCAAAGAAATTAAACAATTTTCTTCAGACAATATACAATATCACTCATATCACAGTTATGTTGAGTTTGTTTAGTTTTCAAGGACTTTTAGTTTGTATTCTCTAGTCACGTGTGTTCCTTTGTTTGATTTCCCCACCACTCATCTGTTACTATGGACACTAACTCTATCATCACAGCTGACTTTTGGTTAATCACTATTTGTATTTAAGTTTCTCTTGTTCACTCAGCGCCTGACCGCCTGCCCGCCTGCCCGCCTGCCCGTCTGCCCGCCTGCCTGACTGATGTTGTAAATAAGTCCTACCTGTCGTGACATTCTCTAAATACCATTTTTACGCCATTTTTTTGGTTAAAGGTTGCCTTCTTGCCTTCCAGTGGCTTTGATTTTCCTGCTTATTTTCTGTTTCCTAGGTTAGTGTTTATGTCCTTGTTTGTTGCCATGGTTACTGATTGCTTTGTGCACCCATTTTTTCACCCATTTAGTGAAGCTGTTAGATTGATTCCTGCCTTCTGAATTGCCTTAGCCTTAGTTTTTGTAAAGAAACTAAAGCTGCTTTCCAACAGGTTTTATCATAGTTTTTGTCCAACTCCATTGACTTGACTTGGGACAAAAATTACGATAAAACCTGTTGGAAAGCATATTTTGCAGCGATTTTTGTGTGAGCATATCAGTGAACACCCCTGACCACTCGGTGAGTTTCACGTCTTTGTAAACTAAAGTTTAATGCATTTTAGGAAGGATTGTTCCAGTGCACCTATGCAACCATTGTGGAGGTTGCAACCACAGAAACCGAAAATTCTCGGGACAGCAGCATGTGTCCAAATTTTAATCTTATCCGTTCTATTTTATCAGAAACGATCTTAAAATAGGGCTTTAAGAGTAAAATACAGAACTTGTCCTTTAAATATATATAATTGTTAGACACAATGTATTTTATTGTATAAAATGTTGTATTGTAGAACACTTGCTGGTATTGAGGTGGGATATGGATAAAGGTTAGGAACAAGTTTAGTTATATGTTTAAGGGTTTTTTAAGGTGTAAGGAAAGGGTCAACAGTGTAGATTACAGAAATGAATTACAGCTGTAATTACATGCAGGTATTTTTTAAAATATAAGTACAATGTAAAAAATGCATATACACAGTAAGTGCATGGTATCAAATGATTAATTTAAATGTTAGTAGCCTTTATAGTAGTTAAAGACATTCATATAAAGTGGGACTGAATGTTGTGTAATGCACATTAAACTGCCAAAAAGGAACAGCTCCAATTCAAGTCTCTCTAAAGTACCCTCTAAACTGTTACTAGGCTGTTTGACTCAATTATCTGTCAAAAATATATATATTTTAAAGACTGAATTTAAAAAGCATGACAAGAAATGGTACATTTAATGGCACAAATGGATTTTGATGGAAAGTTTGAAGATGGTATATGAAAAAAGGCAAAAAGCCTTTTAATTATAAAAATAAATCTTATGTGGTGCTGATGTTTACATTTACACTTAACAACACATACAGATATATATTCTCTGTTGATTATGATACGTATGTGGAATTTAAAGAATAAGTTATTAACTATAATGTTATATCTTTCGTTGTCAATTAAAGTAAGATAAACTAGGGGCGATAAGGGGTGGGGGCCCCCAATGACGTGTGCCCCATTGGACCACCCTAGCCTTCTGCCCTTATTAGAAAAAGTAACTCCTATTTATTATGTACATTAATTGCAATCTTTTTATATAAAATGTGTTTCTTCTTTTTTTTCAATGTTGCATTAATCAGCCTTAAGAGAAATTACTCATTTAAGTAAATGGAAACCTAATGCATTATTCACAATCAAAGTAACCAGAAAGGCTTTCCAACTAAGTAAATATCAGTCAAATTAATAAAAGCTGTCTAAATGACTTCAAATTTAATTCTGCATGCAAGAAGCACATTAACATGAAGAAAAAAAACTCACTGAGATCATACAAAACCTTGAATCACAATGTAAGGTTGAAGAAATTCAAAGTGTAGAGTACTGTAGCTTTTTGACCAATCTTAAAAGCAAAAGCACATAAATGCCACTGGTAATGCTAAAGCAAAGCTGGGTAAGCTGGTATTATTAATGATACCTGAAATAGCTTGATGGGGTCATTCCACTGTATTGTTGAACCCTGCCAGGGCATTGGAACATCGCCACTTAAACTCTCTGCAAACACATCAAGGTAGAAAATGGCATAGTCCTCTGGATTCTTCACCTCATCCTCAAAGAGCTTCATTATTTGGAAGAACGTCTGTAGAGGCCCAGAGATATACACAACTATGGTAGAAAAAAAAGAAGACAAAAAAAACACTTTAGATAGAAACTAAATTTTTACATTTCCAAATACAAATATGACTGGTGTTCTTAAGGCTGCGTTTACATTTGGCATTAACTTGCGATCAACGTGATACAAACAAGAGGAACGGATAATCAGCCAATCGGGACACGGCACATTTACATTTGTTCACATCAAGTGGCCCCTGTATCTGATCGGATATCTCTTTCCCCGCAAAATGTTTAAATTAGGTCTGCAGGCCTTTATCACGGAGTGTAAAACAACTTTCGCTTTAGCCTCAATCAATAGCAGTGGCCATATAGCATGGGAGTTTTGTGATTTATTCATTTACAATCAATCTCAAATAGGTAACTTAATCTCCCAATTTAAGTTTCCAACATTAGTCTTATATGATGAAACAAAGAAAAATTTTATTCCGGCGCATTCCATGATTGAAAGGAAAGCGCACAAGCTTTTATATAGGCTATGTGTAACATGCAGAAAACGTCTCGGTTGCGGATGTAACCCTCGTTCCCTGAGTAGGGAACGGAGACGTTCCGTCGGAGGACGACGAATGGGGTTTCGCTTAGAAAGCCTATCGACTTCGAGTATACAAAAACGGGCCAATGGCAAAGAAATGCCATGGGCCTGCGGAATTTGCATAGCGTATCTCCGCCCCACCTCGTGGGTATAAAGCCGAAGACGGCGCAACATGCAGATATGTTTAATCGCTGAGGAGCCAAGACTGAGCTCAGGCGATCCCCGCGGTACAGCGGAAGTGGCAAGAAGACGGAACATCTCCGTTCCCTACTCAGGGAACGAGGGTAACATCGGTAACCGAGACGTTCCCTTTCGTTGTCACTCCAAATTCCGTCGGAGGACGACGAATGGGGATACCAGTCTAATCATGCCACCTTCTCAGCTGTCTTCCAGTGCCCTGCGTAAATCTGAGAACCCTGTCGTGAAGCTGGCACGGACGAAGGACTCCAATTTAGCACAGGAATACCAAGGTACACTGGGGAGCATATCCCAAGATTTTAGGGGAATATGCAATTACTGCCAACCCGGAGGGGGGGACTTAGAGAATACACATATGACCCGAGGGATGCATATGGGAAATCACTGGGGTGTCCAGCCGCAGGTGGAATATTTCAACCCCAGGGGTGGCAAGGTGAAAGACACATGCTCAGAGAGGCTTACAGTGGAAATACACATGTGGGGGTCGCTCAGAGGAGGGACCATGCACACGGGAGGCACCTAGCCGATGCGCAGGCAAAAGACACTGGCGCCAGCGTCAGGAGTGCTGGAGGAACTCAGGGCTTTCGGGAAGCTCACCTGAGGAAATATCGCACGTATCCAGTCCGTGGAGTGGAATGGCGAGCAAGCGAAGACACCTGAGCGGGTCCGGTACTAGCTGGTTGAAGCGAGTATATGAGAGGACAATTGCTCCACTCGGAGATTGTAGAATCTAGCGAATGTGTTGGGTGTCGCCCAGCCTTCAGCTCTGCAGATGTCTGTTAGCGAGTCTCCATGCGCTAGAGCCCAAGAGGACGCCACACTCCGGGTGGAGTGGGCAGTTACACCAAGGGGGCACGGTCGACCTTGCTGCTGGTATGCCAAAGCAATGGCGTCCACTATCCAGTGAGACAACCTTTGCTTGGAGAGAGCCTTTCCCTTCAGCTTCCCACCAAAACAGACAAAGAGCTGGTCTGAGGTCCTGAAACACTGCGTTCTGTCTACATAGATGCGGAGAGCACGTACTGGACAGAGCAGTGCCAAAGCTGGGTCTGCCTCCTCCGGGGGCAACGCTTGCAGGTTCACCACCTGGTCCCTGAAGGGAGTGGTAGGAACCTTGGGCACATATCCAGGCCGGGGTCTCAGGATCACGTGAGATCAAGCCGGCCCGAATTCCAGGCACGCTTCGTCAACGGAGAATGCGTGCAGGTCCACTACCCTCTTGATGGAGGCCAATGCAGTCAGAAGCGCTGTCTTCATAGACAGGAAGTTAAGCTCGACTGACTGCAAAGGCTCAAGGGAGCACTCCACAGGGCAGAAAGAACCACTGCGAGGTCCCAAGAGGGTACGAGAGGAGGGCGAGGAGGATTCAGGCTCCTCGCTCCTCTCAGGAACCTGACGATCAGGTCGTGCTTCCCCACCGACTTACCTTCTATAAGATTAAGCTGTGCGGCAATAGCGGCGACATAGACCTTGAGGGTGGAGGGAGACAGCCTTGAAGAAAGGAAATCACGACGCTGATCAAACATCTCCGGGGTCTACTCGGTGAGAAGAGCACCAGTTGACGAAGAGGTTCCACTTCAACGCGTAGACGTGTCTCGTGGACGACGCTCTAGCGGAAGTGATGGTAGCCACCACAGCTGGTGGTAGGGTACTCAAACCTGCCTCGTCCCGCCCAAGAGCCGCGAGGAGAATGAGTTCGGAGAACCAGGTTCGGGTGGGCCAATACGGCGCGACCAGCAAGACCTGCTCCTCGTCCTCCCTGACCTTGCGCAGGGTCTGCCATGCCCACCTCGGGACTCGGTCGCGAAGCCAAAGCTGAAGCGGTCTCATATGAAGCAATCCGAGCGGCGTTGTCGCGGCTGCAGATGCCATATGCCCCAGGAGCCTCTGAAAAAGTTGCAGTGGAACCGCACTCTTGCCCTCGAACTGTCTCAGGCAAGTCAGCAGTGACTGCGCGCGCTCGCTCGTAAGCTCCGTGGACATGGCGACCGAGTCGATGTTCATACCGAGAAAAGAGATCCTCTGCACGGGGCAAAGGGCACGGGCAATACGGCGCGACCAGCAAGACCTGCTCCTCGTCCTCCCTGACCTTGCGCAGGGTCTGAGCAAGAAGGCTCACTGGAGGAAACGCATATTTGCGGCCCCGCGGCCAGCTGTGCGCCAGTGCATCCGTGCCAAGCGTGCCCTCGGTCAGGGAATAATACCGGGTGCAATGGGTCGAGTCGTGAGAGGCAAACAGATCTATCTGTGCGTCCCCAAACTGGTCCCAATCAGCTGAACCGACTGGGGATGGAGTCGCCATTCTCCAGGGAGGGGCTGAAACCGTGAGAGCTCGTCTGCACAGTTCAGGACTCCAGGAATATAAATGGCATGAAGCGACCTCAGATGCTTCTGACTCCATAAGAGGAGGTGGCGGGCGAGTTGCGACATACGGCGGGAGCGCAGACCACCTTGACGGTTGATGTACGCTACAGTCGCGGTATTGTCTGATCGGACTAGTACATGCTGGCCTGTGAGCACGGCTCGGGAGCGGCGCAGGGCGAGCTGTACAGCCAGCAACTCGAGGCAATTGACGTGCCATAGGCGCTGGGGTCCTATCCAGGAGGCCGCGGCAGAACGTCCATTGCACATGGCTCCCCAGCCCGTGTTGGAGGCATCTGTCGTTACAACAACATGCCGTGAAGCTCGTTCCAGAGGCACTCCGGCCCGTAGAAAACTGAGGTTCGACCACGGAGTGAAGGTTTGACAGCAAGTCGGAGTAACTGGTACTCAGAGAGTGCCGTGCTGCCATGCCCACCTCGGGACTCGGTTGCGAAGCCAAAGCTGAAGCGGTCTCATATGAAGCAATCCGAGCGGCGTTGTCGCGGCTGCAGATGGCATATGCCCCAGGAGCCTCTGAAAAAGTTTCAGTGGAACCGCACTCTTCCCCTCGAACTGTCTCAGGCAAGTCAGCAGTGACTGCGCGCGCTCGCTCGTAAGCTGCGCGGACATGGCGACCGAGTCGATGTTCATAGAAAAGAGATCCTCTACACGGGGCAAAGTTACTCTTCTCCCAGTTGACCCGAAGGCCCAGACGGGCTAAGTGCCGGAGCACTAAGTCCCTGTGTTCGCAACCTGGTCTCGAGAGTGAGCTAGGATCAGCCAGTCGTCGAGATAGTTCAGGATGCGAACCCCATGATCCCGAAGGGGAACAAGGGCTGCCTCGACGACCTTCGTGAAGACGCGAGGAGACAGGGCTAGCCCGAATGGGAGAGCCGCGTACTGATATGCCTGCCGCTCGAAAGCAAACCGTAGGAACGGTCTGTGTCGAGGGGGAATGGAGACATGAAAGTAGGCGTCCTTCAGGTCGATCGCTGCAAACCAATCCTGGGGCCGCACACATTCGAAAATGCGTTTGGCAGTGAGCATCTTGAACGGCATCCTGTGAAGGGAGCGGTTCAGCACGCGCAGGTCCAGGATTGGCCGTAACCCACCGGTTTTCTTCGGGACAATGAAATAAGGGCAGTAGAAGCCAGACCTCAATTCGTCTGGAGGGACAGTCTCGATCACACCCTTCGCCAGCAGGGTAGCAACCTCTGCTCTCATGATAGGGGCATTGCCACTGACCATAGTGGAGCGGACTCCCCTGAAGCGGGGAGGAGACCGCGCGAACTGAATCGCGTAGCCGAGCCTGATAGTTTGTGCGACCCAGCAGGACAGGTTGGGAAGCTCTAGCCAGGCTCCCAAGAACTGTACCAGCGGGGTCACGCGAACCACAGACTTCCCGTCGGTCGGGCAGCGAGGCGGTATGACTGGCCCGGACGTGGACGGCATAGTGGCCCGGTGTGGGGGCACAGTCATAGACCGCGTCCTGACAGAGGAGACCAGGGAAGGACGAACATTCCACGGGGGTCTGCTCTGCCAGGGGTCTGGCGACAGAGGAGGATGAGAGCGGCACGGTCTGGGGACGGAGCGCACTGTCATCCGGCTCTGGGACAGAGGAGGACGAGGAGTGCACGGCCCGGGGGCGGCGCACCGTGTCGTCCAAGAACTCTGTGTGCTCAGAGACGGGAGAGTCAGTTCTTTCTGAATAAGGATTCTTCCCCAGCCCTCCACCAGGGAAAGGAGTGGCCCTGCTACCAGCTCCTGGAAAGAACTGAGTCCCATCTCTGAGGAGCCCATCTCAAGAGTGCCACTTAACCCGGCGTATAGCGGGGGGCGGGGCTGGAGAGGGCTGTGGCGTCGCCCTGCGGCTTCCAGAGCCAGCCCGGGTGAACGGGCGGGGTGGGAGCCACAGGAGGGCGCTTTCGGCGGTGGGCAGACTGAGGGATCAGCTCAGACGGCGGGGCTGTCGGGAGGGTATGGAGCGGCGTATAGCGGGGGGCGGGGCTGGAGAGGGCTGTGGCGTCGCCCTGCGGCTTCCAGAGCCAGCCCGGGTGAACGGGCGGGGTGGGAGCCACAGGAGGGCGCTTTCGGCGGTGGGCAGACTGAGGGATCAGCTCAGACGGCGGGGCTGTCGGGGCAGAATAAGCCTCAGTCTGCTCGTGGGCTGTTGAGAACTGTTGGGCAAAGCCCTCAACCGCACCGCCGAAGAGGCCGACCTGGGATATGGGGGTGTCAAGCAGATGGGTCCGCCCGACATCCTGCACATCGGACAGGTTCAGCCACAGAATGGTGGACATCACCTGACCCAGGGAGCATACGGCCACATTCATCGCTCGGAGAGCAAGGTCAGTGGCGGCGCGCAGCTCATTGAAGAGCCCTGGGTCAGTACCGCCCTCGTGCATGTCCGTGAGCATTTGGGTCTGGTAGACCAGCAGAATGGCCATGGCATGCAGTGAGGCGGCTGCCTGTCCTGTAGCGCTATAGGAATTCGCCACAAGTGTAGACGAAAAACTACAGGCTTCGGACGGGTGCTTAGGATCGCGCCGAGAGGAAGCACACTGAGGACACAGTAGCATCGCAACAGAGCGTTCAACCGGGGGGACCCCAGTGTACCCATGGGCAGCGGCCCCGTCGAGGGAAGGAAGGGCGGAGGAGATCAACGAGGGATCGCTGGAAGACATGGGGGTCTTCGAGGATTTTGAGATCTCCTGATGCACATCCGGGAAGAAAGGTATTGGAGTGGACGCTGACAGGAGTCAGCGGCCACACCCAAAAACCAATCGCCCAGCAGCGAGCGCTCAGGACAGGGTGAAAGGTTCCACTCTAGTCCGATGCTCGCAGCGGCCCGGGAAAGCATGGCCGTCATCTCAGGATCTGACTCGACAAATGCCATATGCACACCCGAAAGTGGCAGCACTGTCAAATCTTCACTTCCTGAAGATTCTAGCCCGCCCTGTGATGCTGCGATGGACAACAGATCCGATTCTGGAGCGTCAAGGGAAACCCGCGGGGCATCCGAAAATAGACCCGGGGAATCCCCTGAACACTCGCGGGTTGCGTCACTAAAGAGGGGGACGTGGTCCATAATTTGCAAGAGCTGCTGTGCCTCGCAGCGCGAGCATATAATGAGCAGCAGGTGCGTCACATCTTTGTTTTTCCGCTGAGGAGCCGGACCTTGTGACTCGGCTGTACAGCGAAGGCTCAGCAACCGTGCCGATGGGACCTACGCCTCCATACCCTCCTTCGAGGAACGAGGGTTACCATACGTAACCGAGACATTCCCCTTCAGTCAGTCACTCTCGACATACGTCAGAGGTGATCTGACAGAATGGGGATATTTACCAACACGCCACTGCTGCTGGCCCTTCCAGCGCTCTGCTTGAGTCTCCTGGCCTTTCCGCAGTGTTGGGCAGAAAGTAGGAGCTCTAAGCAGAGAAGGTCAATCACTGCTGCTCCGCACGGACAAACAGTCGGCGGATTTGTTCCACACTCACACCCTCAGGTCACCCTGGCCACCAGCCGAAGTAGCACCTCACGTGGAGAGTGTTAGATCGGGGTGTGGATGAGGGGACTCTCTCTCTAACGAGATCATTGAGTCTCGACCGTAATGACGCGATGGTCACGTTCCCGCGGGGAGAACGTGAGTCATCCACAAACGCTGCTCTAGCGTGATTAAGCCCAAGCACGCAGAGCAGAGAATGTGCCCATCAAAATCGGAAATGAGTCGACCGCAACCAGAAATGCACGGGCGAGCCGTCTTTAAAAAGACGGTGCCGCGCGCGAGCTCTTTTGTGAGAGGAGGAAAAAACTCAGCGATGTTGAAGCGAGCAGGGAGAAACACACTCATTGGCAGATCACTGCACAGATCAGCAGGCAATGTGAACTCGCTGCAGATCGCTGTCACACCAACACCGGAGAGAGTGGCTCGTCTCGTAGAGTGAAGTCAGAAATGGCTGTGGAGTGAAGAGATACTCTTGGCTCCGAAGCGAAAACATATCTGCATGTTGCGGCGTCTTCCGCTTTATACCCACGAGGTGGGGCGGAGATACGCTATGCAAATTCCGCAGACCCATGGCATTTCTTTGCCATTGGCTCGTTTTTGTATACTCGAAGTCGATAGGCTTTCTAAGCGAAACCCCATTCGTCGTCCTCCGACGAAACTCGGAGTGGCGACAAAAGGGAACGTCAGAATCTGACCACCTTTTAATTAAAGAAATACAGCAACATAATAAACAACACATCAAAGAGCATTAATTAGAACTAAACAAGGGTAGGCTATACAACACATATATGGTTTATTGATAAGCTACGAGTAAAAATGGGACAAAATAAACAATGCTTGAATTGCTTTCATTTACTTATTTTACTTTCTGATACGATCTCCAGTTTTAGATCAAATTAATTGAAGTTGTTTAAATGAAGTAATATTTCCAAAGTTGATTAATCAAAAATAACTGGGCTGATCATGTTAAAAGAGTCATATCATCCGGGTTTAAGTGTTAGGATTGTAGCGCGCAATGCATATATTATAGACAGAAACTTACCATTAACCAACTGACAGGTTTTTACTGTAGCATTGTTACAGTCTTTAACAGTTAAAATAAAAAAATAAAAATGTTTTATGATGTACAGATTTTTAGTGGCAAATAACACTAAAAACTGCTGGATGCACACATGAAAATGATTTGGTGTTTCTCCTGGCTCTTAAGAAGATACATAAAATAATGCATGGCACCATATTGATCCACAAGTGAAATCTTTTGCATATGTGTGTGTGTGTGTGTGTGTGTGTGTGTGTGTGTGTGTGTGTGTGTGTGTGTGTGTGTGTGTGTGTGTGTGTTTTCCTTGGCACCTTGTTTAGGTCATTATTTCTATTAGCAGTGTCTTTCAGTATTTCTTCTGCCAGCTCAGGAGCCAGACTCCCAGTTAGCAGACATTTCCTTAAGTGTTAGACCAAAGCCGGGCCCTGTCTGCCTCTTAGCCCCCAAATTCTAAGCTCTTCCACCATAGCATAGACAAACGCATGCCAAGTAGTCCTGCTGTCTCCTGGATGCGCTCCAAGACAAATGTACAAAAAAGCAAGGAAAATGTTCAATGGTGTTATAGAATTTATAAGGATATGCCTGAGCCTGGCTGATACAAAGCCAATGAATAATGTTTGAGAACATTTTGTTTCAAAATAGTCTACGATAAGATTCCGAAATGTGTTTGCGGTTTTGCGATTTGTTGCACTTTTGCACTTGGGCCTTTTTGTTAGTCATGCCAAAGACATTAGTTTGTATTGTGAAATGTACAAAAGATGCTCTGTTGTGCTTTGTTTATTCAAAATTGTCACAACTTGTCTTTGAAAATGACTCTTGAAAATATGTTGAAGAAAAATAAAAGATGTTATTGATCCACTCTATCATCTCAGACATGTCTGAATTTGATATGCTGTGAGTAATTTTTTTGTAGTTTAAGGACTGTATATTTCCTTTAATTGCAGTCTTTTCAGGAGTGAAACATTTTGGACCATTATTGGTGCAATTGGTTTGTGTTCGGAGTGTGTGTAGTGCCCCGCATCTGCAATAGATTGTTCAAGCGTTTGAGCAAGCAAATGCTCAGTCTTTCATATACACACACATAAACACAACTTGGTCTTCTATTCAGCTATTTGACATTTGGCTTTAATCTGCTTCCATTCATTTGAGAGGTTTTTCAGCGATTTCTGACATTTTATTGTTTGCTTGAACACCTTTGGGGATCAAGAAAGCATCCCAATTACTATTGCTCATACTTCAAGTTTTTGAACGATTAGATGACTGCCTTAACCATCCTTGCAATTTTTGCACAAGCAAGACCTGCTCATACTTTTTTTTTTTTTTTATCATTAGTTATAGTTAGAAAACGTCTCGGTTACGTATGGTAACCCTCGTTCCCCGAAAGAGGGAACGGAGACATACATCAGAGATGATTTGACAGAATGGGGATCTCGCTTGAGAGACCAATCCACTTCGAGTGTAAACTAAATGGCATGCGATAATTTGCAAGAGCTGCTGTGCCTCGCAGCGCGAGCATATAATGAGCAGCAGGTGCGTCACATCTTTGTTTTTCCGCTGAGGAGCCGGACCTTGTGACTCGGCTGTACAGCGAAGGCTCAGCAACCGTGCCGATGGGACCTACGCCTCCATACCCTCCTTCGAGGAACGAGGGTTACCATACGTAGCCGAGACATTCCCCTTCAGTCAGTCACTCTCGACATACGTCAGAGGTGATCTGACAGAATGGGGATATTTACCAACACGCCACTGCTGCTGGCCCTTCCAGCGCTCTGCTTGAGTCTCCTGGCCTTTCCGCAGTGTTGGGCAGAAAGTAGGAGCTCTAAGCAGAGAAGGTCAATCACTGCTGCTCCGCAGCTGGAACCAGCTTCCAGAGGAGATAAGATGTGCTCCGATAGTAGTCACATTCAAATCCAGACTCAAAACACATCTGTTTAGCTGTGCATTTACTGAATGAATACTGTCATCTTCATTTATATAGCGCTTTTAACAATGGATTGTTTCAAAGCAGCTTTACAGAGATAAACATATAATTTAAGGTAACAGAGATTGTTTTGGCTTTATAGCGGTTCTTGAATAATGTTAATTCCAGCTAAAGTTAATTTTGATTGATTCACCTCCGTCGAAATGATCAGACTTTAAACGCGAACCTGTAATTAACGCTGACGGCGTTCAGATGCGCATTAAGAATTGATTCTATAGTTATGTGCTTTTGAAAATATGTGCGCAGGTTTGTAATTCCATGCAACCCATGCCTAAACAAACTACTTGTCTTGCCTATTCATTTTGATACAGAATTTTGTTTTATTTTATCACTTCGGGGTACGCGAGCCGGATTTTCAACAACGCTTTATCTGTAGAGTGGGAAAGGGATCCTCCATAGGGAGAGGATAGTTGACACTTCAGCACTGCATTGTCATCGGTTCCAGGCGGATCTCCTTCGCCCGATCTGGATACGGCCTAGATCCGGCCGGCTGCGGGAAAACCTCAGGATAAACAAAGACACTAATATTAGCGTAGGTGCCATTCTTCTTATGATGTAACGAGTACATCAAGATTTAAGGGAAGTGTTCCCAGTTCCGGCTGACCTAATCTATGCAGCCTAACATTGAATTATAGAAGTCTATAATGTATTATGTGTATGCTAGGTCAAAGAGATGTGTTTTTAGTCTAGCTTTGAACTGACAGAGTGTGTCTGCTTCCCGGACAATGGTAGGAAGACTGTTCCAAAGTTTTGGTGCTAAATAGGAAAAGGATCTACCGCCAGCAGTCGATTTAGATATTCTAGGTATTATCAACTGGCCGGAATTTTGAGATCGCAATAGACGTGAAGGACTATAATGCGTTAAGAGCTCGCTCAAGTAATGCGGAGCTAAACTATGTAGTGCTTTGTAAGTAATCAACAATATTTTAAAATGTATACAATGTTTAATAGGGAGCCAATGCAGTGTTGACAGAACCGGGCTAATATGGTCATATTTCCTGGTTCTGGTAAGAACTCGAGCTGTGGCGTTTTGAACTAGCTGTAGTTTATTTATTAAGCGTGCAGGGCAACCACCCAGTAGAGCATTACAATAGTCTAGCCTTGAGGTCATGAACGCATGAACTAATTGTTCCGCATTTCCCAATGAGAGCATATGGCGTATTTTAGATATATTTTTAAGATGGAAAAATGCAGTTTTACAGATACTAGACACGTGGCTTTCAAAAGAAAGGTTGGTATCAAAGAGCACACACAGGTTCCTAACCGACGACGAAGACTTGACAGAGCAGCCATCAAGTGTTAGACAGTATTCTAGGTTATTACGTGTGGGAGTTTTTTGTCCAATACTGTGCCACTGTGCGTCCGACTGATTACACTATATTTTTTTTCTGGATTCTCAGTTAGATTCTAATATACTGTATTCTTCCTTTTGATTCTAAACTGAACTCAAATGGCACTGATTGATGTGATGATATGATATGGTGTTTTGCACTAAATCCTCTGGTGGAGTTTGAGAGGGATTGACTCATGACGGTCAAGGGAACACTGTGGTGACTAGTACAGAGAACTAGTCTGGTACGGATTATCAAGAGAACACTGTGGTGACTAGTACAGATTACTGGTCTGGATTGGTACAGATTACTAATCTGGTGGGCTCAGATAATCCTCGGTACTACTGAAAATCCACAGAAGAATACTGATGATAAATTTATTCTATGTACCATCTTTTTACTATTTTAATTAATTTTACTCAAATTTATTTTATAACTGTATCATTTATCTCCTTTAAATTCCTTTTTTGACTGCTTTAATTCCCCATGCTTTTATTTTGTGTCTATTTTCGATGCAAAGCTCTATGAATTGCTATAGTGTGATTATTAAAATTCCTTTCTATGTAAAGCTTTTGAATAACTGTTTGAATTTTCCTTGCTTTTATTTTGTGATTATTTCCTCTCTATGTAAAGCACTTTGAATTGCCATAGTGTATGAAATGGGCTATATAAATAAACTTGCCTTGCCTTGCCTTGCCTTGCCTTGCCTTGCCTTGCCTTGCCTTGCCTTGCCTTGCCTTGCAAGACCCACTCAGTGTTACTTATTGGATAATGCTGGGAAAGCGTGCCCTGGAGAAGGGGACGCTGCGGAAGCCATATTCTACGCGGAGGGAGGTTCTGTGGCGGTTACACATATGGACTAGCCAAGCAGGGTAGTGCAACTCTAGGGGGGGAAGAACACCAGCAGAGACGACAGAGTGTCTGTCGAGGGAAAAACACGGGCTTGTCCGCAGAGAAGCTTGACCGTGGAAGAAAACACAATGGGGTACGCAACGTCTGACTGCCGCAGGAGTGACGGAGGAACTCAACTGGGTTAGCCATTTCTGGGGAACACTACTGGAGCAAATAGGCGCACGTATCTGGCCCAGCGGGCGGGAGTGGCGTTACAAGATGACACTAAGAACGGGTCTTTCGCGCTACTGGCCACTGGGGGCAAGTACACGGGAAGATACCAGCTCTACATGAAGGCTATTGAATCTAGCAAACGTGCTGGGTGTCGCCCAGCTGCGGGCTCTACATATATCTGTCAGCGAGGCGCCTTGAGCCAGCACCCAGGAGGAAGCAACACTTCTGGTTGAGTGTGCTCGCAACCAGAACGGGCAAGGCACGTCTTGGGATTGGTACACCAAGACGATAGCATCCACTATCCAAGTGGGCTAACCTCTGCTTGGAGACAGCCTTTTCCTTCTGCTGGCCTCCGTAACAGACTAAGAGCTGGTCTGAGGTCCTAAAGCTTTGCGTTCTGTCCACGTATAACCGCAAGGAGCGGATGGAATAGAGAAAAGCCAGGGCTGGGTCTGCCTCCTCTGAGGGCAGCGCTTGCAGATTCACTACCTGAACCCTGAAAGGACTGGTAGGAACCTTGGGTACGTATCCAGGGTCTCAGGACAATGTGAGAGTTGGCCGGCCTGAATTCTAGGCACGATTCGTCGGACGAAAATGCTTGCAGGTCCCCTACCCTCTTGATGGAAGCCAGAGCAGTCTGGAACACTGTCTTCAGTGACAGAATCTTTAACTCAGCTGACTAGAGTGATTCGAAGGGAGGTCTTTGCAGTGCGCTGAACACCAGAGACAGGTCTCAAGAGGTAATAGAGGGAGGGCGCGGTGGATTTAATCTCCTTGCCCCCATCAGGAACCTCATGATCAGGTCATGCTTCCCCAAAAACTTAGCATCAACTGCATCCTGATGTGCGGCAATATACACTTTGAGGGTGGAGGGAGACAGCCTTCGCTCCAACCCATCTTGCAGGAAGGAGAGCACGACTCTGATTAGACATCTTCGGGGGTCTTCCCGGTGGGAAGAACACCAGTCAACGAACAGGTTCCACTTCAGTGCATAGAGGCGCCTCATTGAGGGGACTCTAGCAGAAGTGTTGGTGTCTACCACTGCCTGGGGTAGATCACCCAGAACCTCCGCGTCCCATCCAGGGACCAGACATGGAGTTTCCAGAGGTCTGGGCGTGGGTGCTATAGGGTGCCCCGTCTCTAAGAAAGCAGGTCCTTCCTAAGAGAAATGGGCCACGGAGGGGCTGTAGCGAGGAGCGTGAGTTCTGGGAACCAGGTCCGGTTGGGCCAGTAAGGCGAAACTAACAAGACCTGCTCCTTTTCCTCCCTGACTTTGAACAGTGTCTGTGCAAGAAGGCTCACTGGGGGAAACGCATACGCTGGCACGGGCCAGCTGTGCGCCAGTGCATCCGTGCCGAGGGTCCCCTCGGTCAGGGAGTAAAACAACTGGCAATGGGTTGAGTCCGGAGAGGCAAACAGATCTACCAGTGCGGCTCCGAAGAAGTCCCATTTCAGCTGGAGAATTGGATGGAGACACCACTTTCCCGGTAGGCTGTCGTAAGAGCTCGTTGGCTGCACGATTGAGCACGCCAGGGATGTGAATTGCACGAAGCGACCTCAGATGCTTCTGACTCCATAGGAGGAGATGACGGGCAAGTTGCGATATGCGACAGAGTGCCTATAGCCCAAGCACGTGATACAGCGATCATGACCGTCAGCCGGAGTCAGACATCGACCGCATCCAGAAACACACGGTCTTAATGACATCTTGAAGCAGACTCAGGGTCAGACCTGTTCTGCTCTTTTAGAAAGTTGCTCTCTCTGGTGCCGAAGCGCACAGGGAGATGGCCGCGGCTACACAACAGGGCACAACAGCACTCACACAACAATCTTTGGGAAATACAACACAGAGACCAACAGCTGTGTGAGAGTGACTGATTGAAGGGGAACCAGAATCACTGTATCTGATTAACATTATAATTTTCTAAACTTTTCCCAGATATAACAATGTGATTTTATTAGTTCTTATATGTATTGTACTGTATGTAAAATGTGGTAAATTTCTTCATACGTAAATAATTTACAAATTAACAACTTAACAGATGTACAAATCTTTATAAATCCTTATTTGATCTTGATCTGAATATATTGCATTTATGTTCGAAAAAATTATGTTTTCAGTCACATTTATTTAAACACAGTTGGCTCATTGTTTTGAAATTATTTAAAAAAAAATCTGTAACTTCTGGTGCCAACTTGTTTCAAAGGCTTACGTTTAAAGGAGAACTCCGGCGCAAAATGAACCTTTGGTCTAATAAAACATTGGTACCTAGTCAACCGTTCTCTGCGATTTGTTTTCATGATAATCGAATGTAAAGAGTTTTATCTCTAAAAACTGTTTAGCGTATAACGCTAGTAATGGGGGCATTTAATAAGTAAAAATAAATCGCTAGTTAATACCACTAAAAAGGCTCAAAATAGCCCCACACGAACACAGTAACATAATGAGGGTCCCTACATGCAAAACGAAGCATTGAGAACTTTGTAAGTGTACAGACCGTTTAATAAGAAGATATTTTATAAAGACAGTCCACTTCGTGTACACAGACAGGAGCCATCTTTGGAAAACAGACTCGACTAGTCAAACCACGAACGACGTGCTAAGTGAGCTGAACTGTATGAAGTTCAGTGAACTTCTGAACTGTATGAATGGCGTTCGTGGTTTGACTAGTCAAGACTGTTTTCCAAAGATGGCTCCTGTCTGTATACACGAAGTGGACTGTCTTTATAAAATATCTTCTTATTAAACGGTCTGTACACTTACAAAGTTCTCAATGCTTCGTTTTGCATGTAGGGACCCTCATTATGTTACTGTGTTCGTGTGGGGCTATTTTGAGCCTTGTTAGTGGTATTAACTAGCAATTTATTTTTACTTATTAAATGCCCCCATTACTAGCGTTATATGCTAAACAGTTTTTAGAGATAAAACCCTTTACATTCGATTATCATGAAAACAAATCTCAGAGAACGGTTGACTAGGTACCAATGTTTTATTAGACCAAAGGTTCATTTTGCGCCGGAGTTCTCCTTTAAGACTACACTTTAAAATATTAAAATGAATCAAATTTTATTTGTTTAACCCTTAATTGTCTAGGTTACTAATATAACCCCCATTCCCTGAAGGAAGGAACAGAGACATTATGTCAGAACGACTGATGAATTGGGATCTCACCTTCGAGTGTAAACAAAACAAGCCAATGGAAACTGGCGAGCGAGATTTGTATCGCAAACCAAGCCCCGCGAAGCGCGTACATAAGGAAGCTCACTTAAAGGTATAGTTCACCCAAAAATGAAAATTAGCCCATGATTTACTCACCCTCAAGTCATCCTCTGTGTATATGACATTCTTCTTTCAGACGAATACAATCTGAGTTATAATAAAAAATGTCCTGGCTCTTTCAAGCTTTTTAATGGCAGTGAATGGCTGTTTCTATTTTGAAGTCCATAAAAGTGCATCTATCCATCATCTAAGTTTATTAACCCCCCGGAGCCATGTGGAGCACTTTTATGATGGATAGAGGCACTTTCATGGACTTCAAAACAAAAACATAAATTCACTGCTATTATAAAGCTTGGAAGAGCCAGGACATTTTTTAATATAACTCCATATTAATATATATCTGTATTCGTCTGAAAGAAGAATATCATGTACACCTAGGATGACTTGGGGGTGAGTAAATCATGGGCTAATTTTCATTTTTGGGTAAACTATCCCTTTAACACAGCCCGTGGGGGTGAGGCAGCAGCAGGCTGTCGGGGCAGGATGTGCTTGATCACCTCCATCTGCTTCTGTGTTGCCGAGAACTAGTGGGCAAAGTTCTCAACTGTGTCGCCGAAAAATCCGGCCTGGAAGATGGGGGCGGGGGGGGGTCGAGAAAAATGTATTTGTCACTACCGATCTGCTAGGTTCAGCCAGAGATGGCGTTCCTGGACCACAAATGTGTGGACATCATATGCCAAAGTGACCACACTTGTGGTCCAGTGACTTTCGTCGCACGTAGAGCGAGGTCTGTCGCTGTGGGCAGTTCCTGCATCAAACCTGGGTCAGAACTACTCTTGAGCGGCTCTTTGAGTGCCTTTGCCTGATAGACTTGCAGGAGGACCATGGCGAGAAGTGCGGAGGCGGCCTGTTCAACGGCTCTGTAAGCCTTCGCCGTAAGCACGAATGAGAACTTACAGGCCTTGGATGGGAGACGTGGATTACCCTGCCAGGCGGTAAGTGCTTTGTGGACACAATTGCATCGCAACTGTGAGCTCCACCGGGGGAATCTCCTTGTGGGTATTCACTGGGGTAGCCCTCTGCTGGGCACTAGATCGGGGCATAGCAGAGGGGACTCCACCTCTCTTAAGGTACTCGAGTCTCGACAGCAACATCGAGATGGTCATCTTCCCGCTGTGGGTACATGACTCATTCACAAAAGCCACCTCAGTGTGCTCTTGGCCTAGACACGTGAGGCAGTGATTGTGACTGTCAGACGGAGACAGGAAACGACCACATCTGACATCTTTTTTAAAAAGCTGCAATGAATGCAGAGAAAATACTCTTTTAGACTGTAATAAATGCAGAGGAAATGCTCTTTAAATGGCGACCACCGCTGACACGCCAACACTCTCTGGAGAGCTTCTTCCGGGTTTGTAGAACACTCATACGGGTGATTGCAGAGCAGAATCACTGAAACGCTCAGCTCCGAAGCCAAAGCTTATGTGAGCTTACAAATCTCACTCGTCACTGTCCATTGGCTTGTTTCGTTTACACTCGAAGGTGATTGGGGTCTCAGGCGAGATCCAAATTTGTCAGACATTCTGACGTAAGGTCGAACGTGACTGACTGACTGACTGAATATGCTGTGTGAATAAAAAATCACCATCAAATGTTCCACAAGCGCACCATAAAATGATCATACATGTAATAAATGTTATTCTTGTGCTGTAATTCAAATTTTCTGAATCCATATGATTGTGTTGTGTGGGAACAGAATCAAATTCAAGTCTTTATTCAGTGATCTTCGTCTACAACTTAGTGAACAGTAGTGAACACAACCTTAAAAACCTACACTCGTAAAAAATAAATAAAAGTTTGCCATTTCAAGATGAGTTACAACAAAGGTTTTATGTCAGTGATATCAAATACTCGTTGGCTCTCATGAGCCTCATCATTGATTGCGACATAACATGATTTGGGTGATGTGTGCTTTTGTTGTGCCTATATATTTCACAAGTTCACACTTCATATAAAAGGTTATGCGTATTTGGCGTGTTTGGCCCAATACGGCCCAAACCCAGAGTAATCCCACCAGGTTGTGATAGGAATAGTTAGAACTAGAAGTGAGGAGATGGGGTGGTGGAGGGATGCTGATAAACTGTCAACGAACAGAGGTAAGTCTGCTGTATATACCTCTTATCTTATGTTTAGGTTTTGGGATAGAGTTAAGCGATCTAAAATCTATAATAAGGTAAGATATTTGCTATATAAATATACTTATGATATAAATGATTCATAAATATTTTACATTTCTATAGCTGTAAATACGTAATACTGTTTATGGTTTAGATGCTGCCAAAAGAAATAGAAAATGTGTTATTTCATGTGCTCTGACACAAGGAACTGTGGTTCTCAGGTGGATAATAAGAGTACTGCTTGCATCATTTTCTTGTCCTACTTCCCAATCATTTCTTGTCTCATTACTGTGTCTAACCAATAAAGAGGCAAAAAGACCAAAAATACAAAAAAAAAAAAAAGAGGAAGGAAAAAAGGTTTGTGATGATATTTCACAGCCTCTGGGCCAATCATTATCTCATCAACGCATGGAATGTGAGTTCACAAACTGAACAAGCCCAAACAACAACCAAAAACATGAATTAATCTGACCTCAGGGTCATAGCAACTAAACTCATTGAGAAAACAGTGACGTCTGAGACGCCTTTGCAAATCATTTCACAGGGATGTTTACAATATGCTTTAAGATTGTCAGCACAGCAAACAGGATTAGACTGTGAAATTATGTATTATTGAAAGAATAAATTATCATCCCCCTATTGAAGGTTATACACATCTAAGATGGTTTATGCATCTATACATATGAAGTGTATAAGACCGATATATAAAAATCAACCACTTGCGGCTGTGCTACAGTGAACGACAGTGTAGCAACGTGGTGTGTTACAGTGATTTTACAATGGCTGTACTTTTATAAAACACTGTAATGGCAATATATAAACACTGTTCAATTATGTTCAATAAATGTCAAATGTATTCATAATAATCAGAATAAACATTCCACAAAGTAAAATAGTTACCGTTCATAGTCTATGTTCTTTTTAACATAGCTTAAAAATGTTTAACAAATACATCCACTACCCTGAAACGCTTGCCTTGTATTATATTAAATATTTTTTTATTTAAAAAAAAAAAAAGCTTGTTTCAGATTGATTAGTTTAGCATTACTGTTAAATAAGTTGGATACGTTAAATCCAGCTCAAAAGGTTGTACATGGCACCGCCTCACTCATTACTTGCAATATGTTAATAAATGCATCTTATGAGGGAGTGGCTAATCATGACCTGTAAGCAGCCAATCAAGCTAACAGTAAAACAGCAACTGCAAGCAATTAGCCATAAAATTACTCTAAATGTTAACACACTATAAAAGGGTAGTTAAATGTCAGAACAATCTAGACATGTTGAACGGCTCCCAACAAACAATAAGGTAAATATTATCAGAAAAATGTCATGTGCTGATGCTTGGTGACACTTCAGTAAACAGGCTTTGCTGCGGGTAAAGCCAAACATGACAGAGCGAGGTTATGATAAGAGCAGAAATCTAGGGGCAGTCTAATATCAGTATAAAATTAAATGGATCATGCATCACTGTAATTCAACCTTCTTTTATTTTATATTTATTGATGTTAAATGAGCATACTGCAAGTATTCTTATAACAAACAGTGTCAAAGACATGGCTGTAAATGACAATTAATGTCTTTGTGCAATGCTATAAGCCACATGGTGCTTTCCTTTGTTTTTCATGTTCAAAGGAGACACTGGGAGACATGGATTTGTGTTGCCATGGCAGTGTGGATTCAGCAAAGGAAAACATATATCTGACTTGTTTAGATTGAGGGATGAATATTTAGAACGTAGAACATGTAACTGACAAAGGTTATTTTTATGATTGGATTTGTAATATTATAATAACTAAACTTAGACAATTATGTATGCTGTTCAAATCTAGTTCATAAACTATGAAGAATTCCAAATCATGAATCATTCAGACATTTTAAAACAACTAATTAAGCTTTAAGTTCAGAGAGTATAGTCTGTGGTTGTGGTTGTGCATTCAGGCTGCGTAACACAATTCCTACATCTGATAATTCATGAAAAATTGTCTTAATTGTGGCAAATACAATGTAATCAGTCAATTATTTACAAAACTCCATTTAATTAACTAAAAATTTTATTTTTAATGCCTATTTTGTTTTAGAAGACCATGCTACTTTTTTGTGTGTATATATTTAGAAAGAAAGCGATATAAAAATCTAAATGTGAAAATCTGTTTATTTGTTGCAACACTCTTTTATTTTTCGAGCACTTCTTACTCTGTCTGAGAGCACACTAATCTAAAATATTTTCTGGAGAAAGAAAAAAATAGTGAGAGAAAAACAAACAAGCAAACATTGTTCTCTTCAGTTATTTAACTCTGATATCATCATTTTGGGGTAATAGCTGTTGGCCTTTCTCCACATAAACAACAAAATCTAGAAATCTGGACTTAATGCATCATATACTTTAGTATCATTATGTAATTAGTGTTGATGCATTGAAACCCAGTGACCAGCTGTGTACTCTCTTATTTACTCTAAACTAGTTTAATTAATGACATTAAAATACATTAAATTGTGCTGTGTGAATCTTAAGGGAAGTAAATAAAAATTAAGACACAAAGACCTTAGTGACATTATGTGTTCTCCTCATTCCATGTATTTCAGTCATGCCACAATAATTGTGTTTGACAGCTCAGTGGGTTAGGGGGGTTATGAGAATGTCAAGCACTGTAACAAAGCAAGGAATCAAGCTGAAAATAATGAATTTGGAGGGTTTTCTGCAGCCTCCTAAGTTCAACAAAAAAAGCATGTTTTTGCAAGAATCATTTACTTGAATCAACATAAAAGAACATAAAAGTTCTGTGTATTTGTTTCTGGGATTTGTAATTCATTTGTAATTTTGTAAGGAACTAAAAAAAAGTTCTGAAGTTATTCTACTGCTCAATGAATCTAAATATTTTCTGTTGAATTATACATTTTAAATTCTACCTACACATTTTCAATAGTTAAAGAACTTCTAAAAGACTGTTAAAAGCCGTGTTTGGTAGATAACTGAACACAAGTCAATACATGTTGACTGCATTGCTTTATTAACAGTGAATAGGGTGCATACCCTCCTGTTTTGGTGGTGCTGTAAATAACTTGCACAGGGCACCACAGGTCCAAAAATACAGCATGGGGTAACACAGGTGGTGTCAGTCCTAAATGCTATCAATGCCTCATTGTAGTCTTCAGATTTTAGATGTAATTGATCAAGAATATCAGTGTGGTTGCCATGGAGGGATGCATGTAACAACACAAACATGCTTTATTGATTAAAGAAGGTAAACTGTCTGTGGGTGGGAGGGGTCGTTCAGTGACCAAACCAGATGGTAAAAATGTGGTATTTTGATATATGGTATTTCCCAAAGTATATATTTCTTTTAAATATATCTTGGAATGTACCATAGCATATGGATATGTAAACTAACTTATTTCCCCAACTGTCCTTTATGTGATGATTGCTTCCTTACATAAATTTTAGAGATTTGTATATCCTTCTATATATGGAAGGATGCATCATTGTAGAAGTTTTAAGGTTACACTCTACAAAATATATTGTCATCATGCAACATGAAAATGTGGTAACTTCTAAATTAACTGGTTATTTAATCAATTCAAAAACATTACTGACTGAATTAACCTGAATATGTTACACTAAGCTAATTGAAGTCATTTCCTAAAGGTCAATTCAGGTAGAATAAGTTAAATCTGCACATTTTGTATATGTATATTGTGTAGATGTACTGAACATTTCAATGGGGTACCATTGGACAGTAATAATTCAGATGGTAATGTTTACTGTATTCATGTAGGCTACCAAAGTATCTCCATGAACGTGTGTTTATTTTTCTGAACATGGCCTTTGTATTCTTTAAAATTGGTGTGCCATGTAAACATGAGTAAGATGTATTGCTGATTGTAAGGCTATTAACAAAAAAGGAACAATGGAATTGCAATATTTTTGGACATGCATCATGGTAGTACCATGGTATTCTTTTAAGTATCCTGAACTAACGTAAATAGCATACTGAATTATTACTTAATTCATATACCATGGTAAGCTATTTCAAAGGACCATGGCACTTTCTTTTTCATGCTAAAGCATTGTAGCTGTCAATGAACCTTTGCTGAACTGAATCTAAACTTACTTCTCCCGTTGTCCTTTATAAATGTGACGATGTCTTTATAATTTAAAGTTTGTGGATCTTCGTAAGGGAAAGCATCCACGGTGATGTTTTCATCTCGCAGAATCATGTAAATGCCCTCGGCGAGGAAGTAATGCGGCCGGTCGTCTTGTTTGAGGTCGTGGTAGACCATAAGCGCGCGAGAGCTCCAGTTAAAATGCGCGTGCAGATAACTGACAAAGTCTCCGAGTTTCGTGGTGGTCGGGCCCGTCCTGACAATAGTTTTAAACTCTTCGAAATCATTAAAACCATATGCTTGTCCTCCCGCGGTTATCAGGGGGAGTTTCCAGTGAGACGCGAACCGTCCGACGGACGCGACCGAATACGAGCAGCCAGGTCCGATGAACGCATCTGGTTTGTTGTAAAGTTTTGTGTCCACTGCGATAATCTGTGCCTTGTTTTCCGAGCAAGAACCAGCGGACTCTGTGCTAAAATTAAGGAGGTTGATGGTGTGTCCCTTTAAAAGTCCGCTCTTCTGAATTTTCTCTTGCGCCATACGGATCGCGGGGAGGACGCGCGGCGATGCCCACGAATACTTCATATTGTCGGGCAGCATCACCGCTACGGTAATATTCCCTTTTTCTGTTCTGCATTCCGGTACGAGTACATGTATAAGTACCACAATGTAAAAACTATATCCCATCCTAAATCCCGATCCCGTCTTAAGTTGACAAACAAATCCTAGTTTGAGCGCGCCAGGTAAGAGGATTTCTTCTCAAATCAAACTTCAATGGGAAAAATCCTCTTTTAAACGAAGAGAACAATCCATTAGTGACGTCTTTCTTCCTCGTAGGCCAACTAAATTGCTTGACAGAGACTCCTGGTGCTTTATGATGGACTTCTCGCGTCCAACTCCTCAGTGAGATTCAGTGTGTGCGCGTCCGTGTGTGTGTGTGTGTGTGTGTGAACATCCAGATGAGCGCAACTTCACCGCGCGCGGCCCTTGCACAGCCCCTACACGTCATGACAGCTACACTAGTTAATGGCTCCCTCTGTCTGCAGGTCAATTAACCGCACTCCTACATGGAGTCAGGATGAATTTCAGGGGATTTATAATTACAACGTAAAAACTATATGGTAGCCGTTTCATTCTGAACTTCACACACACTGAATCTCACTGAGGGACGCGAACTTTATCTTAGGCTATAACGCACCAGGAGACTCTGTCAAGCAATTTATTTGGCCTACAAGGAAGAAAGACGTCACTAATGGATTGTTCTCTTCATTTAAAATATGATTTTTCTCATTGAAGTTTGATTTGAGAAGAATAAATCCTCTTACCTGGCACGCTCAAACTATGTGTTTGTCAACTTAAGACGGGATCGGGGAGGATGGAATATATTTTTTACATTGTGCATTTATATTTCATTCTAAATTCCCCAACTTAGCGTTGCCTACTAATTTGAAAGCCAACAACAATTTGTTATATGTAATAGCATATAATATCAATTGTTATTTTATTGTTGTCATTTCTTTCAACTCATCAATTAGCCAGAGGAAAATATTAAATCCATCCCCTTTTTTTAATCAAATCTTTCCCATATTTACCATTTTCAACTAGGCGAGTTGAACAATTATTTGGGACAAGTAAATTTGATTATAACAATTCATTCATGGAGATTATTTAAATTTATGTTCATGTTTTTATTTCTATTAGTGTTGCCCCAAGCCCATAGATATGTGGGTTCTAACTGGAACGTTCTATGTTGTTACAATAAACTAAAGTTACAGAGAGGTTTAATATTACAACCTAACAATAATCATTTTGTAGGATAAATATAGGAATATGATTTCAAATTTTGAGACACACACAGCACAAAAGTAGCCTAGATGTTGAAGCAAAATGTGTTACAAGTGGCGCAAAAACGGAGTAGGCCTATGCAGTGCTATGCAGTGCATAGGGGCGCCGGACGGGAGGGTGGCGCCATTGTGGCAAAATAATTCTTTGAAAATCTCCTTTTATTTTATTATTATTTATAACGTTTTATTAATGTTAAAAATGATGAAAGGAAACGTTTTTTTATTTTTTACTTTTGTTTAGCATTTTAACTGATTATTTTATTATATCAATATCAACCTCTCAACTTCTGACTACTTTAAGTCTGTCCCATGACCAAAAATGGATAGATGTGAGAAGCGTTCTGGGGCGCAGGAAAAGGTCAAATGAGGAGCTTAACCTATGTTATTTATTTATTTAGTTTTATTTATTTTAAGTCTTTAAATTGATCAACATAAATGTACATTTAACAACGGTTAACTTTGGTTCAACTTTGCATTTCAGGGGTCGACATTTACGCTTGTTTGCTTCTCCGGAATAAGTGTTGTTGTTCCCTATCGGTCAGTCACTACTACGTAGGTCATGACTGACCAATAGGAATCTCACTAGAGAGGCCAATCTACTTTGAGTGAAACTAAACAAGCCAATGCACATTGGCGTGCAATCATTTACATCAGCTGTGCAGCCTCGCAGCGCGGGTATTTAACGAGCAGCTGGTGCGAATTGCACACTAGCTTTTTGCTTCGGAGCCAAGCACTTCGTCTGCAAGCCTCTTCTGGACACTTTGCTGTGGGCGTGACAGCACAGCAGCGCGAGCCGTCTTCTCTTCTCTCTCTCTCTTTTGTTTTCTGTTTTTTATTTTTAAACTGAGCAAAACAAAAAAGCTGTTTTCACAGCTGGTAAGGTGCGCGGTGAGAGCGCTCAACAGCCGTTTTCACGGCTGGTAAGACCAGCGAGAGAGAACAGCGCACAGACAGGTGCACATTCCTTTCTGTGTTCGCGGTGACCGTTCCACTGCGTGCTCACCAAGGAGAGCAGTCCCTAAAAAAGCTTACACAGATAGTTAACATCTTTTTCAAGATGACGTTCTATCTGTGTGTTTCTGGATGTGGTCATTACCTGGGGTCACGGGATGTTCACGATCGCTGCCTCGTGTGTCTGGGCCTCGAACACGCTGAGGCAGCGTTTGTGAATGAGTCATTTACCCATTGTGGAAGGATGACCATCTCAGAGCTGCGGTCGAGACTCTCGTTCCTGCAAAGGGGCAGAGTCCTCGTGCCTCTGCCTCGATCCAATCCTCCTCAGAGGCTTGCTTCGGGCAGTGACACGGGAGACCTGAGGATTACGGTGAGCGCGCTTTCTTCGGGGAACCAACCTCCTAGGAACCCTCACCCCTCTAACTGCCAGAAACCGTCTCAGTGGCTCCTCCTTCCTCACCACCCTTGATGGCGGGGCAGCTAAGGGATACACTAGTGTCCCACCAGTGGAGCAGGCCGCTGCAGTGCAGCTGTGCCCTAACTCCACTTGGCGCGGAGAACCATGTCTTCCTTCCCGGGCCTGTAGGTACTCGTCGGACCTATTCGACGAGGCTTAGAAGGCCTGTGGGGAAGCTGCCTCTGCCATGCATCCCATGGCGTTGCTCCAGGTCCATCAGGCCAAGGCACTGAAGGACCTGCACGAGGGTGGTCGTGATCCACAAGTTCTCCAAGAACTTTGTACTGCAACGGACCTCACGCTTCGTGCGACGAAGGTCACTGCGTGGTCAGTGGGTCATGCTATGTGCACCTTGGTGGTCCAGGAACGCTATCTCTGGCTGTGTCTGGCCAACATGAGGGAGCTGACAAGCTCTGGTTCCTTAACTCCCCTGTGTCCTAGACCGGCCTCTTCGGCGATGCGGTTGAGAACTTCGCCCAGCAGTTCTTGGCTGTACAAAAGCAGACAGAGTCTATCAAATACATCCTACATCCAGAACCAGGTAAGTGTTGCAAAGCACAATCAGACCCCGCTACGGGCCGCCTCCCAGTGAGAGCCTTCCGAGCCACGTCCCTGTGTTCCACCCCGCTGCCCCACACCGGCTACACCTACGGTTTACGCCCTGAAGTGGAACCTGTTCGTCGAGGGGTGTTATTCTCGCCGAGAAGACCCCTGAAGATGTTCGATAGGGTCTGTGCTTTCCTTCTTGCAGCAAGGGTTGGAGCAAAGGCTGTCTCCCCCCACCCTCAAAGTACATGCTGCAGCTATTTCATCATATCACGACCACATAGATGGCAAAACAGTTGAAAAGCACGACCTGGTCGTCAGGTTTCTTAGGGGGGCGAGACGATTAAATCCTCCTCGACCCCCCTGTATACCCTCTTGGGATCTTTCCCTGGTGCTTCGAGCACTTCAGGATGCTCCCTTTGAGCCTTTGCAATCAGCAGACTTAAAGTTTCTTTCCATGAAGACTTTGTTGCTGGTTGCACTGGCCTCTGTCAAGAGGGTAGGGGACCTGCAGGCATTTTCGGTTGATGATTCGTGCCTAGAGTTCGGGCCGGGTGACAACCATGTAGTACTAAGACCCCGGCCTGGCTATGTGCCCAAGGTTCCTACAACTCCCTTCAGGGACCAGGTAGTGAACCTGCAAGCGCTGCCCCTGGAGGAGGCAGACCCAGCCCTGGCTTTGCTCTGTCCCATTCGCGCTCTGCTTATGTATGTGGACAGAACTCAAAGCGTCAGGACCTCAGACCAGCTCTTTGTCTGTTACGGAGGCCCGCAGAAGGGAAAGGCTGTCTCCAAGCAGAGGATGGCCCACTGGATAGTGGATGCCTTACCCTGCCCACTCAGGTTGCATGCACACTCCATGAGAGGTGTTGCATTCTCCTGGGCGCTGGCACGTGGCTCCTTGCTAACAGATATCTGTAGAGCTGTGGGCTGGGCGACACCTAACACGTTCGCTAGATATTATAGCCTACGTGTAGAGCCGGTCTCCTCCCATGTGCTCACCCTAAACATGTAGAAGCACCGAGAGGTTCGGCTATGTCGCCTCTCTAGCGAGATTCCTATTGGTCAGTCATGACCTACGTCTTCGTTCCCTCCCTCGAGGGATACCATATGTAACCGAGACGTTTTTTTTTTAAGGGGCAAGTGACGTTTTTTTTTTAAGGGGCAAGTGAAAGAGAATTTCCATGTGAAATTGATAATGGATAGTGTAACGTTAGGCCTATTTCTGATAACAAGGTCACACTGCCTTGTCTCTTTGTGAGAGAGACTTTCTTTCGTGGAGAAATCGAAACAAATGAGCTCAACAGCACACAATAATCTCACAGAAGAAACATAGTGAGGTAAAAATTTAAAATGTTGAGAAATATATAATATATATATGAATCCAGAATAGGTCTGTCTTCGCCGGCCAAAGGTGGTCAGTGCAGACCACAACGATCTGCCCAGATCTGTCGGTTCTGGGCGAGCCCCATCCAATTTTGTCCCAGATCTTGTCGTAGCGAGTCACGCCATCGTGTTGCAGGACGTCCACGTGGCCGCTTGATGTCGATCGGCAACCAGACGGTGACTTCTCGCGTCCATCTTTCATCTGTCTGCCGCATCAGGTGCCCGGCCCAGCGCTTCTTGGCCTTGTTGGCCAGGTCCACCGCGTCGGCCACCCTTATATATATATATAACCTATGATAGGCTAGCTAGTTACATAACACGACCAAGGGAGCTGTTTTGCTTAATATTATCACGAAGTAGCCTATTTAATTATCATAAATGTTTATCATCATATACAAGTAGCCTATTTATTAAGTTACTTACATTTTAGACACATTATTGACTCTTTCAGTTATATTTCACTGCCGAAAATAGTTCCAAAGGAAAACACTCAGCGCGGCAACACTGATCTTGCATACCCCTCAGCAAATGTGCAGTTGTGACCCTGCTGTTACAGTATAACATTAGCCTACCTGTCGTCCCTATTATTCTATATACTATGTTATATTGTCACTCAGATTTATACTCTGCATTTTATATGTCATCAAATAATATAGATTATTTATATATGTGACAATTGCTATGCATGATCAATTATGAAAAATTGCATTCCTTATAGTGGTTAAAAGCATAATACATTTGCTGGTCTGATTTACAGTTTAGATTCAAGTATGGTTTAATGATTCAGTTTTTTTTATCAAATGGTGGCAGAGAGAAAGTTGCTTTTATGAAACAGTGAGTAACAATTTGCAACAAAACCAGTTAAAATCCCTGTTGAACAGTGAACACTAGAATTGCCATTTTATAAGTTGCCATTAGAGGTCAGACACGTTCATTTGTAACTACAGAAGGAGGACAACTTTTTTTATTTAGTTAAATTACAGACAAGTTCAATACAAAAAGTACAAGACAAATACAAGGCATTCAGATGTACAGTTCAGAGTATGTAAAACAAAGAAAAACTAAAATGTGAAAAAATAAATATAAGGTGCCATATAATATTAGGCCAGTAACATGCATTTGAAAAGCTTTAAAAAAAAAGCTTTTGTTTTGTATTGTGATCTCATGTTTGAAAGAGGTTCAACGTTTATTGTGAGATCAATATTATGAAAGGTAATATATGAGGGTTTCTTTTGAGTTATTTTTATTTTATGAATATACAACTTTTTCAAAACCCTTATTTTTCTGAAAAACAAAATTATATTATTAATCTTTTAATTATTTTGGCAAACAAAAATGTCATGAGGTTCTAAATTAAGAGTTCTATTAAGGAGGACAACTACCACCAAAAATCTCAAAAGTAATAAACCACTCGTCAATGTTCATTGCGGGATTAAACACTTAAAAACACATTTTCATGTTTTAAAAAATTAAAACAGCACCTCTGTGATCCAGAATCAACAAAAACTTTACTTTGTTCCACAGAGCTGGAAATGAACAGTGGTTGCCATGAATCCACTTTCATACAAGGCCAACCCAGATGCATAACCTGGTGTCAAGAGCTCAGTCTTGGACACAGAGCAATGGAAAAAGCAGTTTGATCTGATGATTCAGCTCTCATCCTATTTCATACTGAGTATGTATGTATGTTCTGGGAAAATCAGAAGAGGCCTTCAGTTGACCATCTACTATGCTGCCCCTACAGCATTTCAACCTTCAGGGCTACGTTTGGAGCACAGGGTGCAGAACAGATGTCCACCTTTCTTTCCTTAAAGAACTCAGGGTCCTGGTTGCACTCTGAACATCAAGTAGTGACACAATCCAGCACCAAATTGACATGTAGTTGCAGTTACTTATACTTAGTAGAAATAACATGTAACCCTTTTATGTACAGAAAACATCTTGCTCTAAAGGTATAGTTCACCCAAAAATGAAAATTCTGTCATTAATTACTCACCCTCATGTCATTCCAAGACCGTAAGACTTTAGTTTGATGAAATCTAAGAGCTTTCTGTCCCTCCATTGGCAGCTACACAACTACAATTTTGACGCTTTAAAAAGTTCATAAAGAGATCGTAAAACTAATCCATATGAATTGAGAGGTGTAGTCCAAATTTTCTAAAGAGACAGCTGCTTTATATGATGAACAGATTTAATTTAGTCTTTTATTCACATATAAACTTCGATCAGCAAACATGAACAGAAGCTGAACTGAACCTGCTTGACGCATGAGAACAAACCTCTTGAGGAGTCTCAAAAGTGCTGTGTAACACACGAGAATGAATCTCATTGGGTCTCGCACGTCAAGTGAACATGCTTGAGCTTCCGTTTACCATGACTGTGTGAGTTGTGTGAGTTGATGAATGTTTATATGTGAATAAAAACCTAAATTCAATCTGTTCATCATATAAAGCGATCAAGTCTTTTCAGAAAATTTGGACTAAACCTCTCAATTCAAATGGATTCGTTTTACGATCTCTTTATGAACTTTTTGAAGCATCAAAAGTGGTAGTTGTGTAGCTGCCAATGGAGGTACAGAAAGCACTCAGGTTTTATCAAAAAGATCTTCATTTGTGTTCCGAAGATGAATGAACTATCCATTAAGCAAAAGAGGGACAAAACCAACATAAATGTTTATTTATTTTTTCACTAACCTTTTCCCTCAAATTGTTAGGCTGATAATATTTGAATTTGTATTTGAACTTAAAACACAATCTCAAAAGAATTTTCACTAGTGCCCCAGACCCTACTATATTTTACAAACCAAAAAGATTGCAACAAGAGATTACAAACATGTCATAATTTTATTATTTTGCACAATGAACAATTTGTGTCTTTGAAATCATCATTTTTCTGGTCTCCGCTTACTAGTTTTTGACTATTGAGTGGTCTTAGGTAGTCTGTAGACACCAGTGGACACAATAAGCTGGTGGGCTCTGACTTTCTTCTGCAGGAAGGCCTGCAGCTCATTCACATCCATCTCAGTGACTCCAGGCCCGGCGGCCACGAACATTCGAAGCATGGAATGGATTCTCTCCAAAGTCATGCTCTCCAGGTTAGTCAGCATGGCCTGAATGTAGGCCCAGAACAGCTGAGAAACAACAAGGGAAAATAGTTTATCATTAACTTAGCATTACATGCAAGTAAGGCCCTGAGCACTGTTACATTATTGCGTTATGACGGTAACACTTTACAATAAGGATCGTTAGTTAACATGAACTAATAATGAACTGCACGTATACAGCATTTATTAATCTTTAATGTTAATTTCAACATTTACTAATACTTTATTAAAATCTTGTTAAGATTAGTCAATGCACTGTGAACTAACAATGAACAGCTGTATTTTTTATTAACTAACGTTAAAAAAGATGAACAAATACAGTAACACATGGATTGCTAATGGTTGGTTCATGTTAGTTAATACATTAACTAATGTTAACTAATGAACCTTAGTTAGTTAATACATTAACTAATGTTAACTAATGAACCTTAGTTAGTTAATACATTAACTAATGTTAACTAATGAACCTTATTGTGAAGTTTTACCAGTATGACAAGTGTTGGAAGTGTATAACTAACCTGTAGTTTCTCTTCTCTCTGTTCAGACTGTGTTGCGGTGTTGGAGTCTCCCTCCTCATCACTGTCTATGAGCATGACACTTCTGTCAGATCTCTCTCTGCAAGAGCTTGTCTCCTGGACAGTATATCGACCTCCGGCTTCCTCCCGCAGCACACCCTGCTGCTGCCACAGCGCCAACTTCCTGCGCGCCATCTCTTGAGGTACGCCCAGGATGCCACTCAGCTCTTCCAAGGTCCATGTGCCTAATAAAGAACAACAATCAAGATTGTCACTTATCGGCGCACTATAGGTAGTGCGTATGCTCAGCATTTCAGCACTTCCGGTTCCATCGTCCCGAAGTCGGTGGGAAGTTAAATGGCTGAAATAAGGTCTGTGGTTGACACAAGCTCAAGGTATTTTCACATTTAATTCTACAACACAAAATACATCAGTAATAGCTTCTTTTGATTTTTATAAAACATTTTACTTGTCTTAAAAAAAAAAGCCATTTGCTAACAAGTGGCTTAATGTGACAACAGATGTTGTTGTGCACATTAAATGTCATCACACCGAACAGGAAAACTGCTTATTATGCTCACTAGTCCGTTTTCAAGTTTATGTAGCTTGAAAATGGATTTTTATTTATGTAGCGCTTTATACAAGACGGATTGTTTCAAAGCGGCATTACAGTGATGACAGGAAAATGATGCATTGCAGGTGTTGTTCAGCTGAAGTCAGTTCGGTGCAACAGGTATGAGCTGCATTTTATTTGTGATCAGCTAATTTCAAGATCAAAGACCACATTAGGAGAGAGAGTGGCATCAGCGAGATAATTTAGTCTCACTACTACAACCCGTCTCCATACCGGCGTGATGACTCCGATCTTCCACCAGGTGGAACTGGATAAATATTGTGAATGTTCGAATCCAGTCTGACTTCTGACCTGTAATGCTGCCTGAATCATAATCATACACTGTTCGTTCGTTGACCAGAAGAGAACTGGCCCCAAACTGAGCCTGGGTTCTCCCAAGGTTTTTCCTCCATTCTGTCACCTGATGAGTTTTGGTTCCTTGCCACCGTCGCCTTTGGCTTTTGGGTTGCTTAGTTGGGGTAACTTAATATTCAGCAATATTATTGATCTGCCTGCATTGACGCCATTATATGAGAACTGAGCTGGATGATAACATCACTGTTTTCTCCAGAGCGGCTATGTGTATATATATGAATGAACTAAATTAATAACTTTTTTACAACAAAAATTAACTTAACTTAAAGGTAATCACTGAACTTACTTAAAGGTACACTGTGTAGTTTTTTTAGCTAAAATGAATGTCTTTATTCATAAATATGTCCTCATTGGTGTAAAATTACCTCTGCCAATGATCTGACTTATCCTCGTAAGCGAAGAATTTCTTATCTTTAATTACATGGGACGGGTAATTACATTCCGCCATCTTGAAAAACTATAATAGCAGAGAGGGACAAAAATCACTAGCCTACCTAAACGCGTTTCCACAACGTGTTTTCATTCAGAGCCAGCGTCACGTGACTGAAACTAGCTGAAACGGACACGGAGATCAGTGAGAGGCTCTTGTCACTGCCCCCACAAATTTGAAAGGCTGCACTGCACGGTACTTCATAATGCAGGATCATACTTATGAGCCACAGGAGAAGGAATCCTCGTCGCCAAAAAAGCAAAAAATTTCAGGATGCAATGCCAAACTTTCAGTTTGCGCGTTGGATTGCTAAGGCAACTCATCAGCAGCGGACCATATGTGGTGATGCGTGTTGCAGTAGCACTGTCATATCTGGCTTCCGGGAGCCGGTACCCTATAACACGCTCTCACACTTTATTTTTTTACTATTTCAGGAGGAGTAAAATTTACACAACCAGTTGCATTTACACTTGTCCAGTTTTGATTGCAATGAGTCTCATACCCTCCTTATGTGTTTGAGTGATTGGATTTAAATCCATCTTAAATGTGTTTCAGAGGGCATTTACACCTGATCTTTTCATGATCTAATACCTATCCAATCAGAGAAAACCTATGAAAGTTAATAGGTGTAAACAGGCCCTGTATTATTCTTCAGCCAGAATGAAAATTCTATCAGACCTTTTAAGATTTCAGTGATTAAACACTTTCAGTCCGTTCTTCACACAAAACTGCAGTATGATTATAGAAAGCTTGGAATATTTCGCATATGTCGTACTACTTTAACAGTGCTTTTTTTGTCATTTTTGGAGCTTGACTGCAATAGTTGCTTTTCACTTCATATAGAAAAACGTAGCCATTTTTACTAAAGTTCTTTTGTGTTCCACAAATAAAAACCTATACAGGTTTGGAATGACATAAGGGTGAAGAAATTATTTTTGGGTAAACTAATTTTCCACACCTTTGTCCTGGAAATGTAAAATAATGGCAGCATGGATGGGAGACACTGTGAGGTTTGCGATGGTTCTGTCCTCGAGCTCCACGTCCAGGGTAACAGAGCCCAGGTGAGGCTTCCACCTCAGAGTCCTCATGGCCTGAAACAAAGAAAGAAAAAAAATATATGGCTTAAGATATTTCTACATTACACTGGAATCATAAAGACAAATCAGGTGAGAAATCCCGTATAATCATGATGAACTAAAGAATCGAATCAAACTGTTGGTACTGTGTTGGGTGAACACTTGGGGCCTTATTATACACTTACAAATATTAAAAGTGTATTATTGTGTACATAAAGATATGGTGGAATCCAGCTTGTCCCATAGACAAATGTTGTCCCAAACACACCTCATCATTAAGAGAATAGGGACCAACCCTTTTAGACTATGAGCCAGGTGCGCCACCATTTTTCCAGTGGTTAAACTAGCAAAAGTGGATTCGTACACGCGCTAAGTGCACTTGCGCCATGCGCTTAGATCGTTAAAATGGGGCCCTTGATGTCCAATGTAAAATCTGGGTCCTAAAACAAAACCAGTTGAGAACCACTAGACTGGAGTACCTTGAGTTTCTCAAAGCGGTGTGTGTAGTCCTCCATGGCTTTAGAAGCAACTGCAGGCAGTTCCAACTTCTCCTCCTTCAGCTGGGGCCAGAACTCAGATGAGATGATCATGGCAGACAGCAGTAATGTAGACTGCTCCTCTACAGGAAGACGACTCTCCTCATCTCGGATATTAGTGTTGATGCGCCGAGAGTCTGCTACATCCTGCAGAGAAAGACAGACAAGTTAAATATAAATAGCACACGTAATGGAAGTAAATCCCATTGAGGTCACATATCATAATAACAAGATGACGGATAACCAAGAGCAGTGGATTTGCGGACCAGAGCTGAGAAGCGAGCGGAGTGGAAAGCATACCTTTAGCATCACCTCGCAGTAATGCATGTGGGACTCGCCAAACCTCAGTTTCAGCAGCTCAACGTTGCGAATCTCTCTATAAACACAAACACAAAGAGAATTTAAGGTCATTGTGCAAAGAAAATTATAATAGTCTTTTCTTCCCTATTGTGACGTGCTGTATATCTGAGTGAAATGGCTTCTTAAAAAAATAATGACGTGCGTGGATAATTCATTTATAATAAATACTGCAATATTGCATAAAAAATACGATTTGTCAATTTTGATTTAAGTAAACAAATACTGTACATATTAAAAACATTCCATTCTCTTTTTCTTTAAAACCATTGTCATGGGAAATTTTTAATTTTCTCTTGATCCTTTGTAGTAGTTCATTATACTATGAAAACATAAAATAACTTTAAGAACAAAAAAAAAGGTCCTCTCCCATCAGAAAATAGAATTTTTACTAGGTTGAAATAAGGGTTGTAAAAATGAAGAGCAGAGCAGAGATGTCTGTCAGTCAATCAAAACAGAGGGTGTTAAAGCTACATGCCTTAAAGCTACAGTAGCAAAAACTATTTGTTAGAGAGAAAGTAATAAATGCGAAAAATGAAAATGATAAACTGAATAAAGTATAATATAACCCCAAATCAAGAAAAGTTTGGACTTTTATAAAATGCAATAAAATCAAGAATCTTTGATGTGTTAATTCTCTTTCTATATAACTATATTTAACCCTCTGGGGACCAAAGGTTTTTTGGGGCCCTTGGGATGTTTTGACATGCACTGACATTTGTGCTTTTTTCAGTTATTTATAAACATGTTAATGGCAAAGGTGTAAATTCACTCTATATAGCACACACGGGGCTACCATAATATGTTAGCAACATGCATGTACATGTTTGTATTTTTGAGAGAATATTATTTATGCGTGGTTATTGAAAAAACTAAAAATAAAAGTTTCTGAAATAAGGCCACAAAACACATATTGATTATTTCTTCACAAGACTTTTGAAAATTGTATCACATAGTCTAGAATATTTGCTCCAAAACGATGTGAGAAACATCCTGACTACTCATTCAGATAAGTCAATAAAGTCTTTTAGAATGTGTATGACGTGTTTTGTTTGAGAAAGCTTTATGCAAGGAGGCTTGATCTCTCATTAGTATGTATCCATTTCACACCTGAGAAAGACAAAGACCCTCCCATAATGGCCCTATTAGGTGCTATCAGGCCATATCATTATGAAGAGCCTTGCAGAAAGAATGAGGAGATTTAAAAAAGAATGGCTTTTAGATTGTTTGGATTTATTTACAACACACACACACACACTGCTTAGAATAACTGAACACACCCATGCTAAAGTTGACTAAAAAGAGGAATAAAAAAATCCCAATGCCTTAATTAAAAAAATGAGGAAAACTCCAACCTTTAGGGACATGAATAATGTCCTTGAATTCTTTATGAATGAAAAATTTATCACAAATAATTAAATGTTCTTATTTAAAATACAGGGTGCATACGTCTGGACACATCTATCACACACCCTTCACCATATAGACAAGGTTTTATTTCAGTTCAAAGTTAGAGTTGGAAAAATCTTGAAAAGAAAATTGTCTTTTCCATAAATGTCTTAGTTTGATCATACATATTTCAAAGTTGAGGATTCATTATTTTGATTTAGCTTGGATTGGAACAAACACTAGACTATAACATCTTAGTTGATTAGTTTATTGACAAAACATACTATATATTTAACATATGAGCAGAAACTCCTAACAAAGCTTATTTGATGTCTATTTTAGAGTAAAAACTTTATACTCTATCCAAAACTAGTCAACAAAATGTCTTTTATTTCGTCTATAACAGTGCGTATCTGTGCGTTCATTCATTCATTCATTCACACACACACACACACACACACACACACACACACACAGAAACATGATTCACATTTAAACAGTATGCTATTTTTCCGTTTACAGACACTAACGTTATTCTATATCGCGATTAGAACAAAGCACAAGCATAAAACACTTACACACTTACACACTTCTCAGCTGAATCTGTTGCTCCTCCTCGTGGTGAAAATAAACCAGCACTTGTTCTGAGGTAGGTAAATGTCCCAGGATTGTTCCTCATAGCCGCTCAAGATGACAGTAGATTAATCTGACTAAAAAATATAGTGTGTTTTCAGAGTTTATGGGCGTTAACGCGTCTCAATGTGGTGCTTCACGTATTTGCGTTTGAATAGCGTGTGCTCTCCGTGGGCGTGTCACATTACCGGAGATAATGAGCTGAGAGAAAGATAATTAGAATGGCTGACACGTCTCTCTTTTTATATAGATTACATAAACGGAGAATATTTATTTTAGTTTTGAATCGGATCATTTAAAAGTACAAACTCAAATGATTTAAAAGATATATTGCTCATGTCTGGGTGAATAGTATTTGCTGAGTTTTGTTGAAGATTAGAGACGTGCTCCAGGAAAAAAAGTTCACGGTGACTGAGAGGCAGAACGCACACCCTGTTTATATTCTTTATTTTACAAAAGCACTATATTTTATTTCGATTGTATGTGGGCACATAAAAAAGTAGATATTTAACAGATTATTTTCTCATATTTCTTGACTCTATATGAACAGAAATGATGGTAGTACTTTAAGTCTATTTTTCTGCTATGTGAAAAAAACGAGCAAAACGCGCCGGCGCGTTTCTGGTCCCCAGAGGGTTAACTGCCAAATGTTAGTTTCCAAATTTTTCACTGAACAACTTAATTAAATTTAGATTTTCATGGCTGCAACACATTCCAAATAAGTTAGGACAGTGGTATGTTTAAAGGGTTAGTTCACCCAAAAATGAAAATTAAGTCATTAATTACTCACCCCCATGCTGTACCAACCCCGTAAGTCGTCTTCGGAACACAAATGAAGATATTTTTGATTAAATGTGACAGCTGGATCACTCCTCCATAGGCTCCCTAAGGGAATGAATCCTGACGGCCCAGAAAGTCAATGAAGAAAATGTTTAAATATTCCATGTCACAACAGTGGCTCAACTATAAGTTTATCAAGCGACGAGAATACTTTTTGTGCGGAAATAAAACAAAAATAACGACTTTATTCGACTATTCCTTTTCTTCCTTGTAGGCCTGAAACGAGACTTCAAGAGATTTCCACGACGCATGCGCGAGAATTGCGATCTCCTTCAACTACTTCAGTTAAGTTCTCGAGCGTGCGCGTCGTGGAAATCTCTTGAAGTCTCGTTTCAGGCCTACAAGGAAGAAAAGGAATAGTCGAATAAAGTCGTTATTTTTGTTTGTTTTTTCGCACAAAAAGTATTCTCGTCGCTTGATAAACTTATAGTTGAGCCACTGTTGTGACATGGAATATTTAAACATTTTCTTCATTGACTTTCTGGGCCGTCAGGATTCATTCCCTTAGGGAGCCTATGGAGGAGTGATCCAGCTGTCACATTTAATCAAAAATATCTTCATTTGTGTTCCGAAGACGAACGAAGGTCTTACGGGGTTGGTACAGCATGGGGGTGAGTAATTAATGACTTAATTTTCATTTTTGGGTGAACTAACCCTTTAACACTGTGTCACATCACCTTTCCTTTTAATAGTTTGGGAATTGAGGATACTAATTGTTGCAGTTTTGCAAGTGTCTTTTGTCCAATCTCGCCTGATACAAGGCCGCTGCTCAACAGTCTGTGGTCGTTGTTGTCTGATTCTCCTTTTCATGATTGGCCATACATTTTAAATAGGAGACAGATCTGGACTTTTATGGTGTAGAGCAGGGGTGCTCAATCCTGCTCCAGGCCACCGACTGTCCTGCACAGTTCATCTCAAACCCTAATCAAACACACCTGAAGCAACCAATTAAGGTCTTTAGGATCACTTGAAAATTATATTCAGGTGTGTTTGATTAGGGTTGGAGATGAACTGTGCAGGACAGTCGATCGCCAGGAGCAGGATTGGGCACCCCTGGTGTAGAGTGTCTAAGAAAGCACTCTGTTGTAACACATGCTGAATGAGGCCTGGCATTGTCTTGCTTCCCAAAAAAGATGTCTTGATGATCTTGATGGCATTAAATGTACAATCCCAATATATGCCTCCACATCAATTGTACCTTCACACACATGCAAGTCACCCATTCCGTTTGCACTGATGCACCCCATACCATGACAGATATTTGCTTTTGCACCCATCGCTGATGAAAGTCTGGATGGTCCCTTTTGTCTTTAGAACAGAGAACGTCTCGGTTACATATGGTAACCCTCGTTCCCTGAGGAGGGAATGAAGACGTCTCGTCGGAGGAGTTTCCAACGAATTGGGATCACGCTAGGGAGACCAATTGCCTTTGAGTGAATTAAAACGAGCCAATGAATATCGGCATGCAGGACTTGCATTCTGCACCCCGCCTGCCAGTGCGGGTATAAAGCGGAAGCGAGCGCACACACATATGCTTTACGCTGAGGAGCCGGACGGTGTCCAGTCCTCCGCAAAGGTACAGCAAGCATGGCGACGGGACGAGACGTCTCCGTTCCTTCCTCAGGGAACGAGGGTTATCATACGTGACCGAGACGTTCCCTTTCCTTCGGGAACTCCTACGTCTCGTCGGAGGAGTTTCCAATGAATTGGGATCCCTAATAACACGCCATGGTGCTGGCCCCTTCCAGCGCCCAGCTCAGCTTCCCGCCAAAGCAGTTTCTTAGTTTTCTTTACGGCGGGAGCTAGCTAAGAAGAACCACACTGCTGTTCCGCAAGACCCGCTCAGTGGATTTGGATAACACTGGGGAAGCGTGCCCAACCAGTAGGAGGGAACACTGCAGAGCCCCTGCCCGCCCGAAGGGAGGCACTGGAATACACATGTACTAACCCGTGGGGTAGTGAAACATATGGCAGTCCCTGAGGTAGTCCCAGCCTGAGGGGTGGGAGCGTACTCAGCAGGGATGACAGAACGGGTCTGTCGAGGGGAAGACACGGTGCTAACCCGGAGGGTAGCTGGAACGTGGAAGAAATGAGTCACCGTAGGGACCACTGTTAAGGCCACCCAGTCTAATAACAACTCCTACGAGAGGTTATTAAAGGACCTGGCGCCGGGCGATCCGTCTAGCCTGGTGCTGGAGGGGTGATGGAGGAACTCACGAGGTTAGCCGTTTGTTGGGGAACCAACGGAGCAAAAAGCCTATGTCTCAGAACAACGTGAGAAAGACCCGGTCCGAACTCCAGGCACGATTCGTCGACCGAAAATGCCTGCAGATCCCCTACTCTCTTGAAAGAGGCAAGAGCCAACAGGAGAGCTGTCTTCATAGACAAGATATTTAACTCCGTCGTATTTAAGGGCTCAAAAGGGGGCCTCTGGAGTGCTCTGAGCACTAGAGTTAAGTCCCAAGAAGGTATGGGGTGCGGATTACGAGGCGGATTTAGCCTCCTAGCACCCTTAAGGCATCTGATGACCAGGTCGTGCTTTCTTAATGACTTACCTTCTACTGCATCGTGATGAGCGGCTATTGCGGCCACATACACTTTGAGGGTGGAGGGAGACAGCCTTCACTCCAACCCATCTTGCAGGAAGGAAAGCACGACTCTGATCGGGCAAGTTCGGGGGTCTTCCCGGCGGGAAGAACACCAATCGACGAACAGGTTCCACTTCAACGCATAGAGGCGCCTCGTAGAGGGGGCTCTAGCGGAGGTGATGGTGTCTACCACAGCCTGTGGTAGGCCACCTAGAACCTCCGCGTCCCGTCCAGGGACCAGACATGGAGTCTCCAGAGGTCTGGACGCGGGTGCCATAGAGTGCCCCGTCTCTGAGAAAGCAGGACCTTCCTCAGAGGAATGGGCCAAGGAGGTGCTGTCGCGAGGAGCATAAGTTCTGGGAACCAGGTCCGGTTGGGCCAGTACCGCGCAACTAGCAAGACCTGCTCCTCGTCCTCGCTCAAAAACTCATATTTGCGTTTCCTCCCTGACCTTGCACAGAATCGGTTCAAGAAGGCTCACTGGGGGAAACGCATATTTGCGAAGGCCCTGGGGCCAGCTGTGCGCCAGTGCATCCGTGCCGAGGGATCCTCCGGTCAGGGAAAAACAACTGGCAATGGGTCGTGTCCGGAGAGGCAAACAGATCTATCTGAGCGGCTCCGAAGATTCCCCATATCAGCTGAACCACCTGGGGATGGAGTCACCATTTCTCCCGGAAGGGGCGGCTGCCGTGAGAGCTCGTCGCCTGCACGGTTGAGCACACCAGGGATGTGAATGGCCCGAAGCGACCTCAGATGCTTCTGACTCCATAGGAGATGGCGGGCGAGTTGCGACATACGACGGGAGTGTAGACCACCTTGATGGTTGATGTACGCAACGGTCGCAGTACTGTCCATACGGACCAGTACATGCTTGTGCAGAAGCAGCCCTTTGAGGTGGCACAAGGCCAAGCGTACTGGCTGCAACTCTAGGCAGTTGATGTGCCAATGCAGCTGAGGCCCCGTCCACAGACCTGAACTGCATGCCCGTTGTACGTGGCCCCCCATCCGTTGGCAGAGTCATCTGTGAAAACCACAGCATGCCTGGACACCTGGACTAAGGGCACTCTGGCCCGTAGAAAAGCAGGGTACGACCAAGGACTGAAGGTTTGGCGACAGTGCGGGGTAATGCTGACCCGGAACGTGCCGCTCTGCCACGCCCATCTCGGGACTCGATCGTGAAGCCAGCGCTGAAGCGGTCTCATACGCAGCAGGCCGAGCGGCATTTCTGTGGCTGCGGCTGCCATATGCCCCAGGAGCCTCTGAAACTGTTTCAGTGGGACCGCTGACCTGCCTTGAAAAGACTTGAGGCAGTTGAGCACTGACTAGACGCGCTCCTCGGTGACGCGCGCAGTCTGACCGACCGAGTCCAACTCCATACCGAGATAAGAGATCCTCTGCGTGGGGCAGAGTTTGCTCTTGTCCCAGTTGACCTGAAGCCCCAAACGGCTGAGGTGCTGAAGCACCAAGTCCCTGTGTTCGCACAACAGATCTTGCTAGTGAGCTATTGTAAGCCGGTCGTCGAGATAGTTGAGAATGCGAACGCCATGTTCTCTCATGGGAACAATAGCCGCCTCCACGACTTTCGTGAAGACACGAGGCGACAGGGCCAAGCCGAAGGGTAGGACCTTGTACTGATATGCCCGACCCTCGAACGTAAACCGAAGAAACGGTCTGTGTCGAGGAAGAATCGAGACATGAAGTATGCGTCCTTCAGGTCGATCGCTGCAAACCAATCCTGGGGACGGATACATTCGAAGATGCGCTTGGAGCATTCTGAACGGGAGCTTGTGTAGGGCCCGATTCAAAACTCGCAGGTCCAGGATCGGCCGTAACCCACCACTTTTATTGGGTACAATGAAGTAAGGGCTGTAGAACCCAGACCTCATCTCGGCTAGAGGGACCGGCTCGATCGCGCCCTTCGCCAGCAGGGCGTCGATCTCTTTCCTCAAGACAGGGGCATCGACACTCCGCACTTGGGTGAAGCAGATGTCCCTGTACTTGGGGGCGGGCAAACTGAATTGCATCGCCGAGCCGGATGGTACGGATGAGCCAGCGGGACGGCCTCGGAAGCACTAGCCAGGCTTCGAGAGACCGTACCAACGAGCCGACCCGGACCACCAGGTGGAAGGCAGGGACTGGACTCCGGAGGCATTGCTGCGGCCAAGAGAGGGGTCTGGGTGTGAGGGGCAACACCTACCTGCTTTCACTGGGGGGCAGGCAGCAGGAAAGGCCTATCTTTCTCTGAGGCGTTCGGCTGCTGGCTGCCCCGAAGGAAGGAGGGGAAACGAGGAGCAAGACCCAAGGGCGTCGAGTCGAGGGTTTCCGTACCTCTTTGCCCAGTGGGAGACGAGAGTGACGAGGCCGTGGCGGCGTCACTGTCATCTGAGCGATGGAAGAGGGGGAAAGGAGAGGCAAGGCATGGGAGCGTCGCTCACTGCAGTCCGCACCTCTTGTGACCCAGAGATGGAAGAAATTGCTCTATTGAAAATGTGGGTACCACTGGACTCCGGGGAGCCAGCGGCGGAACAGAAAATGAACAAAGATTCTCCACCCGGCCCTCCTCCAGGGGAGGGAGAGGTGAGGACACCATCTCCCGGAGAGTAACTTCATCCATCTCTGTGTCACCCGTCTCAGGACTGCTGAGGTGGCGCCGTCTTTCTGCGAAAGCTAGACGTCACAGTAGAGCTGGCTGGGACATCTATTCCACAGGGGACTGACACCCTTGGCGACAAACAGACTGAGGAGAAACCACGAGTGACACGGTAGCACATTGGGTCAAGCTCTTGGTCTCCTCAACCTGCTTCTGAACTGTGGAGAGCCGCTGGGCACAGTCTCCAACAGTGTCGCCGAAAAATGCAAACCTTGTGAGATAGGAGCACCGAGAAAGCGAACTTTGGCGATGTCTCGCACCTCTGCAAGGTTTAGCCGTGGGACGCTTCTGGACCACCAGTGTGGACATCGTCTGACCGAGGGCCAGTGCTGTGACTGTGACTGTGACCATTCTCCCGGTCAGTCACAATGCACAGCTCAACCCTGACTCAGAACTACCCTTGTGTACTGCGTGTTTTGGCCTCACACAGACTTGTAGTGGGGAAGAGGTGGTCTGCCATTAGCAAAGCCACCCCACCACCAAGGGTAGTGAGAGAGGAAAAAACTTTCTCTGCAGATTTTGGCATGTTTGGCTTTCCACATTGGCACCAATATACTTCCATACTGCTAAATTTTTTTCACACACATCCGGGCAGGCACAGGGGCGGGGCAAGGTGATTACGCGTCGCACAGCGCCCCCAGAGTCGCCCGGGAAGTGTGGCTGTCAAGTCTGAATCTGATTCAGCATGAGTACACACACCATTACAGTGGGAACTCAGGATCATCATTTCCAGAGTGTAACAGCCCTCTCTCTGATGCAGCGATCGACATCTGATCCTCCCCTGGAGCCCCAAATGAAATAGCTGGTCCCTCATGAGAAGGACCAGAAATTCCACCCGAAAGCTGCCAGGAACGCAAAACAGTGAACGTGGCCATAACCTTGATGGCACACGGCACGCTGAGTGCTCAACCCTCGTGAGAAAGGCAAAATGAACAACGTGCCGACGTGGTCATGCTCTCATAAGAGAGCATAAACCGCTAGAGGAGTGAGGGGTCCGAGGAGGTGGTCTCGTCGGAGAACGCTCACTGTAATCCTCAGATCACCAATGCTATTAACCAAAGTAGCCCTTTTCCGGTGGCCACCAGAAGAGGAACTAGATTGGGAAAGGGACTCCTTGGGACACTTGAGTCTCGACCGCGCATCTAGAGCACCGAATGGCGCGCGCTGGGTTGCCGTGACAACCCGCGCTGTCAGCCGGTAGCTCTCCGACACACGTCACGCTGAGCGGCTCAAGCCTTTACCAGAAAAGGGAGACGAACAACGTGCCGACGTGGTCATGCTCTCATGAGAGAACATAAACCACCCACGAACGCAGTCTCAATATGCTTAAGCCCAGGCACGTGAAGCAGTGATCGTGGCCGTCAAATGAGGACAGGAAACGACCGCATCCAGAAACACACGGGTGAAACGTCATCCTGAAAAGGACGCGATCTTTACCCGTGTTCTTCACCGAGATCGCGAAGATTGCTGAAGCGCCGTCACACCAACACAGAGAGGTCTCGGAGAAAACAGCAGACTCGTTGAGCGTAAAGATAATATACCAATCTTGAAGCTCATCCACTCAGAGGACACAACCGGTCGGCTCCGTAGCAAAAAGCATATGTGTGTGCGCTCGCTTCCACTTTATACCCGCACTGGCAGGCGGGGCGCGGAATGCAAGTCCTGCATACCAATATTCATTGGCTCGTTTTAATTCACTCGAAGGCAATTGGTCCCAATTCGTTGGAAACTCCTCCGACGAGACGTAGGAGTTACTGAACGAAAGGGAACTCAATGTCCGTTTTTCCCAACAACAAGCTGAAATGTGGACTCGTTTGACTGCAGATTGCACTGTGTATTGGGGCCTCTGAGATGAGCTCAGGCCCAGAGAACTCGCTGCCATCTCTGTATTGAACAGATTTATAGATTTCTCCTTGCGTAACAAAGATTCAAGTGGCATTTCTTGATGCAGCAGCAGACTGTTAAGAGACAACGGTTTTCCAAAATACTCCTGAGGCCACGTGGCTATATTTAACAGAGTAGCATGACGGTTTCTCATCTAATGCCGTCTGATGGCTCGCATATTCATCAGAGGTTTCCTGCTTTGCCCAACACAGACTGAAATTTCTCTGGATTCCCTGAATATTTTCACAATATTATGTCAGGCAGAAGGTGAAATACCTAAATACTTTGCAATCTTGCTTTGTGATTTTTTAATTGTTTGACAATTCTCTCATGATATTTGGCACAAAGTGATGAGCCATGACCCATCTTTGCTTGCAAAGACTGAGACGCTCCTTTTACCCTCAAACACAATACCATACACTATTACCAATTCACATACTTATTGTGGACTGTTTCAAAAGAGTTTAACTTGAATATACTATAAGCTTTTCACTTTAATTTTGCCTCTGTCCCAACTTTTTAGGAGTGTGTTGCATCCATTAAAATCTAAATTTGTTTATATTTACAAAATAAAATTAAGTTGTTCTGTGAAAACTTTGGAATACTTTTCTTTGTGCTTCTGTCAGTTAAATAAAGTTGAAAGAGAATGAACAAATCACATATTCTTGATTTCATTGCATTTTACACAATGTCACACATTTTCTGCTTTTTTTCAAACCAAAGTTAAAAAGCTAGTTCAGGAGCATTAAGTAAAGGATTATAGTGGAAGTGGAAACAGAGTATTATATTGGTGGGTTACCTGACTGTGTTGTAGTTGAGCTGATGAAGAAGTCGGTCAGCCAGTACAGTCTTGTACTCATTAATGAAGATCTCTTTACTGCCGTAAATGCTAACCAGCAGACTAATAATGTCAGAAGAACGGCGTTTAGAGCCAGTTTTATCTACAGCAAGACAGAGAAAAGAGAAAGCTGAAATGTAGACTGCCTGTTAGGACCCATATATCGGTTTTCTACACAGGCCAATGGTTGGTGAATTTGAGAAAAAAAATATACTACCATCAATATATTATCATTGCCATGAAACTGCATTTAGCATTACATACTTTAGTTTAGATATTAATATTGTTAAAGTCCCCTAGTGGTAAAAAAAAAAAAAAAAATCAAGCTTTTAATGTTGTTTATATGTCTATGTGGTGTTTTTAATATTCTTAAGTCAACACCATTGCAGAGTATTTTCTCTTTAAAACGGCAGTGAACCAAAGACAGTCTAAAAAACGCGGTTTGAAATCGCTGGTGTTTCTGACGTCACAAACTACCTTGTAACCAATTACGTCAACGTGTGATCGTCAATGAGTGATCGTCAAAGTGTGGATCTCTGAGCTGGTGTGAGTTAGTGGAGACAGGGCTAATTTGCATATTCAAAGAACCGCATATACTTAATGAGGCAATGGTGTAGTTATCCAATGGTGAATTACATTGAAGCATTTACATTTAAATATAATAATAATAATAAATTGTATTTATATTGCGCTTATCTTGTACCTAAAGCGCTACAAGTACAGTAGATACTCAGAGATCCACACTTTGACGATCACTCATTGGCGATCACACGTTGACGTGATTGGTTACAAGGTAGTTTGTGACGTCAGAAACACCAGTGATTTCAAACCGCGTTTTTGAGACTGTCTTTGGTATGTAATTTTTGTGATCAAAGATGAGTTTTAAGGGATAAAATTGAGGACTTTAATACAATTAATAGTAATTATATATTAATGTATGTTTTTATTCAGAAAAGAATCCTGAAAAAAAAAAAGATTAATTTCACAAAAATGTTAAGCAGCAAAGCCGTTTTAAAACATTGATAATAATAAGAAATGTTTCTAGAGAACCAAATCACCATATTAGAATGCTTTCTGAAGGATCATGTAAATTCAGCTTTGCCCATAAAAGGAATAAATTACATTTAAAAAATATATATATCAGTGTTTCCTCTAGGATTTTTTCCAGCCGTGGTGGCAGGCCCATTTCGCCAGGGGGAGGGGGCGTGGCCCATGAGTGATATTCCCATTGACCACGCCCCCTTACCCCAGGTGTTTAAACCTCCCCTAAGCATTATAACATGAAAGGCTCCAACAAGAGCGGCAAAGCGATTATGCACATCCCGTGCGCAGAATGATGCACTTGAAGCAACGTGAAGTCACAGCGTGCAGCGCTTCGCATTGAAAAGTTCAAAGCACAAAGCGAAGAGATTATATCCATCTATACTGTATTATATGAGCCTTTTCTTTTAACAGTTTTAAATTTCAGTTTCAGTGCGCATGAAGAACAATTCATAGCGCTCTCTACTCCAGTGCTGTAACGTTAATCTAACAGACGGGAGAAAGGAATATGATTTAGAAAGCGCTATAAACTCCAGTAAGATAAAGTCATATTATGCAAACTATAGACCTTTATCTACAAATAAAGTATAATAATGGGAAAATTGATCTTGAAGAGAGTGTCATCGTGTTAGGCTACTGTCTAACCGGACGCAACGCGCTGTTTAAATGCTAAATGGAGAATGACTGAGGAGAGATGAGTTTCCATTAACTTTAACTTAACGACTTAAATATTCATTTTTACCTCACATTATGCTATTGAATGACTTTAGAAGTCTTGGAATATAGTGCGAAAACTTTATGGTGCTTTACAATGTTTTTTATGCCTTTAATTATCTTAACAATAACACAATAGTATGCACAATATCGGACCTCACTGAGAAGCTGCAGCCGTGGCGGGATGATTTTAGGTGTGGCGGCCCGCCACGGCAGAATGAATCTAGCGGAAACACTGTATATATTAAAATAGATATTTTTTCAAATAGATTTTTTTTTTTTTAAATGGTAAAAATCAGATGGCGTACAGTATATATGCCAATTGTTACTTTCATTTGGGGCTTGAAATATTCATGTTGGTGTGTGTTGGCGGTTAACACTAACCTGTGAGAGCATCGGTAGGATCTGGAGTCCAGTCCTCTGGATCACTTCCCTCATCTTCACTATCCTGTGTCTCCAAGGTAACAGGGTCAGCTCGAGAAAGCTCATTGGCAAGATCAGAACAACCCTCCGCATCACCTGTCAGACTGCCCACTATCTGGCGCACAGTGTCCTCACGGGTTCTGTAATTTCCAACATTACAAAAAAAGACTAACCACTTCAGTATTGGAACTGGTTTACAAAAAAGCACAACTTCCTTGAGACAGACGACACCAGTGCAGTTGACAAACCTGAGATACTTGCGAATGGGTTGGCAGGCCACTTGCAAGATGACCATGGAGGGGTCGAGCTCTCTTAGAGCTTTGATGGCTGAGATGTAAACAGTGATAATGTCAGATGTATGGACTCCTGAAGTGGGAAAAGAAAGGTAAAAGCATGGTAAATGTCAGAACATTTTTACACGAGTTTAGTATTCCACGAGTGTGAAAATGGCCTGAATCAGCGACCTGGATGCAGCAGTCGTGTTTCAAAGGCTGATTTGAGAGAGGCCAGAAGCTGCTGTCTCTGATTGGTCCTTTCTAGACAGAACTTAAGATCCTCAATGGCGGGAATAGACTCTGGAAAATCTGCAACAATTAAGCAGAGAAAACTACATGAAAACAACTAGGATAAGTGTAAGAGCCAATTAGCGCTCTTAGTATAAATAGGAACCAATCTTTGATGTTACCCGGAAGCACAGACAGTTTTTGACCACATACACGTTCACTTACGATACCAGTACAAAGTCACATGTACATGAAGTTTGTCTGGAGAACAATGGAGTATGATGGAAATAAACTGAACCCATGGTTTTAACTGCAAATAGCCTTCGACTTGGACTTTCATGAATCAAATTAAGGTAAAAGTGTGTCAATTACTCAACCCCGGGAAAGCACCTCAGGGGCTTAAAGTTTGGGCTTGGCCTCTATAATAAGATTACATGCAGTATAAACGTTTTCCTAGCATTAGCCCCGCTCGTTTGCAGTGTTCGCTTCATCTGAATTATCCGCACACACACACTGGATTTGGCACAGGTTTTACACCGAATGCCCTTCCTGTCTATCACACCCACACACACTTTTATGGCCAATTTGACATGTCTAATCCACCTAACCTGCATGTCTTTGGACCGTGTGGGAGAAAACGGAGCACCTGTAGGAAACTCATGCTGACACAGGTATAATATGCAAACTCCACACAGAAAATACTCCTGGCTCAGGCGGGACCTTCTTGCTGTGAGGCAACAGTGCTACCCACTGAGAACCCATTACAAGCAGTATGCTACACAAATGGAGTTTCTTTCTCACCGCGTATGATGCTGAAGAGTTCTTCGATCCTCATGTTTACGTAGATACGGCAGAAAAACTGGTGCATGTGACAGTGCCAGCGCTGGAGGAGAGCATTGGTTGGCTGACCCGTCTTGCCATCTGTGGTTGTGGCATCATTTTCCACCTCTTCCACCTTACTGGCAAACACCCTGCTCAGCCATCCTAAAACCTGCCCCAACCACTGGAAACACAGTGATTAATTAGGCACTTTAACCTTGAATATTAAAATATAACAAAAGAGAGCTTGTTTTCACAAATGAAACAAAAAATGACTAAGAACATTTAATCAATTTCAGTTATGATTTTGGTAAGACTTTACTTTACATTCATGTTCTGCAGGTACATACTATGTAACTACAATAGTTAAAATAACTGGTTAAAGTTACTAGTTAATGGCCTTGAACCTGACTTTAACCTATGTACAGTAGTCAACATTTGAAGTGGATCAAAAAAGTTAATCAAAGTTGTCCTAAGACAAGAAAAGGTATTGTTCAAAATTCATGTATAACTTTGATGAAAGGTTTTGATCCACTTCAAATGTTGACTAGTGTAGTTACCTATTACGCAGTACTTTTTTAGTAAAGTACACATACAGTTGTGGTCAAAGTTTAAATGCACCTTGCAGAATTTGCAAAATGTTTATTATTTTAACACAACAAGAGGGATCATAAAAAAATGCATGTTATTTTGTTTTATTGAGAACTGTCCTGAATAAGATATTTTTAAGTTTACATATAGTCCACAAGACAATAATAGTTGAATTTATAAAAATGACCCCATTAAAAAGTTGACATACGCTTGATTCTTAATACGGTGTGGTCACCTGGATGATTCACAACTGTTTGTCCTGAACAGTTAAACTGCCCACTATTTTTTTCAAAAAAATCCTCCAGTTCCTGCAAATTCTTTGGTTTTCCAGCATCTTTTACCCTGCATATTTGAACCCTTTCCAGCAGTGACTGTATGATTTTGAGATCCAGATTTTTCCACTGAGGAAAATTGAGGGACACAAACACAACTAATAAAAAAGGTAAAAAAAAAAAACATTTACTGATGCTCAAGGAGGAAACACGATGCATTAAGAGCCAGGGGGTGAAAACTTTTTAAATTTGAAGATCAGGATAAAATATACCTATTTTGTCTTCTGGGAAGCATCTTCTGTAGCTTCTGAAGGGTAGTGCTAAATGTAAAAAATATAATCTTTAAACAAAATAAATTTTTCATCCTGTTCAAAAGTTTTCAACCCCTGGTTCTTAATGTCATCAGAAAACAAATACAGTCATGGATCATCGAGGTCGAGACAGGTCAAGTTTGCAAACTTTTGAAAGGGGTCAAACTTTTTAAAACTATTATTTTGTCTTCTGGACTATATGTAAATATTTTTTATGTAAATATCTTATTCAGGACGTTACTACATTAAAAAAAACCCATTTATTTATGATCCCTCTTATTATGTTAAAATATTTAACTTTTTAGAGATTCTGCAAGGTATATGTAAACTTTTAACAACAACTGTACTTTTAAATAAGTGCGACTGATTATTATGATGTGTTGTTTTTTTTTAACCAATTGACCATTTTGAATAGATTAGTCTTGAACAAATTAGTCTCTAATTTGTATAATGGGATAATAAAGCTGAACATTATTTACTTATTAAATCTAGACAAGCACAGCCTTTTATTATTAGTGGTATTTGTTAAATTTGTTGTATTTGCATGACTACTACTGTTCATACTTAAAGGGTTAGTTCACCCAAAAATGAAAATTAAGTCATTAATTACTCACCCCCATGCTGTACCAACCCCGTAAGGCCTTCGTTCGTCTTCGGAACACAAATTAAGATATTTATGATTAAATCTGAGAGGTTTATGACTGCTACATAGGCTCCCTACGGGAATGACACCGGACGGCCCAGAAAGTCATTAAAGAAAATGTTTAAATATTCCATGTCACAACAGTGGCTCAACTATAAGTTTATCAAACGACGACATTACTTTTTGTGCGAAAAAACAAACAAAAATAACGACTTTATTCGACTATTCCTTTTCTTCCCTGTAGGCCTGAAACGAGACTTCAAGAGATTTCCACGACGCATGCGCGAGAATTGCGATCTCCTTCAACTACTTCAGTTAAGTTCTCGCGCGTGCGCGTCGTGGAAATCTCTTGAAGTCTCGTTTCAGGCCTACAAGGAAGAAAAGGAATAGTCGAATAAAGTCGTTATTTTTGGTTGTTTTTTCGCACAAAAAGTATTCTCGTCGCTTGATAAACTTATAGTTGAGCCACTGTTGTGACATGGAATATTTAAACATTTTCTTTAATGACTTTCTGGGCCGTCCGTTGTCATTCCCGTAGGAAGCCTATGTAGCAGTCATAAACCTCTCAGATTTAATCATAAATATCTTAATTTGTGTTCTGAAGACGAACGAAGGCCTTACGGGGTTGGTAAAGCATGGGGGTGAATAATTAATTACTTAATTTTCATTTTTGGGTGAACTAACCCTTTAAGGTCATGTAGCTGCTGAACATTCCCAAACCCTCAATATTAAACTTTAGTTTATAATCCGCATTGTGGTTGAAGAGATCGACTTTGTGGCAGTGAGTTTTGCACAGGAGAGATCCACTGACATTTTCTCTAGAAAATTTCTCATATTTGTTTTCATAACTTTAAAAGTTCAATAGTTTGAGTAAAGATTTAAATTACCACACATCAGGATTTGCACACACTGAAGTCATGTTGGCCAAAGTTTTGTTAACTAATGCACCTCATTTTAAAACTACATGCATCAAGTGACGCATTTTGGATTCTTAAAGGAATGCCGATACAAGTTTGAGTATCAACATGGTTAACGTTTCTGTAGATCATATAAAATAAAATGTTTTCTGCTGTGTAACTGAATGAAAGTTGTGTACATCATTGAAGTCTGTGAGAAAAGAGCTCTCGTATTCTCCCCTGCAGCGCTGCTCCATCCTCTGCTCTATCAGCTGGTGCAGGATGCTGGTCACGGCCTCAGAGCTCACGCGTTCTAACAGCTGGAGTCTGGACCTGAAATCACCAAACACATTTATTAAGGCGTTATATATCCCAGAACTCTACCTCTGCAACAAACGTCACATTGGTATTATTTGGAATTAAAGACAACCATACTACTTTTGAAGTACATATCACAGAATATGCATATTTTCTGTATGTGTGGAATAATGTAACAATGCAATGAGATCAACAAACATGACCTTCCATGACTAGTGTGATGAATAAGCCAGAAGTAATATCACCTATGACGTTCAACATCTCCACCTTGACTCATTTGATCAGTCTGCCATAAGCTATTGCCATAAGTTACCATGTTATTTAAAAAAAATAAGATTAAAAGTAATATGCATCGTCTATGATAATACTGTAATTGTTGTTTTAACAATGTGTGAACTGACATTACTGAGTGTCACTCATTTTACAAAAAAACAAATAAGAGCATGCCTTGAGAGTGCATGCTTTAACTGTGTGATGTAACCTATACGAATGCCCCTGTATGAATTGTTGTTATATTTATATCATATATGATATAGTTACATAATATCACACAAGCAAGAGTACTGTTTTTCCTGAATCTGAGCATGATTGCTAATATGATATTGATTTATACAACAATTCAATAAATAAGTTAATATTAAAAGTTATATTTTAGACAGAATATTGTTTATAACATAGGTTTTTGCTCAATTTCACCAACAAAAATAGTTTAGAACCAAGCCACAACAGAACCGTTGTGCGACTTCAAGCAACACACAACAGTGTTTCATTACTGAATGATTCTGCTTTTTTTTAAGTTAAAAAGTCAAAGATTCAATCACCTATTCTTAAAAACAGTCACTAGGTTTATTCCTGATTAAATCAGCCATTTAAACAAATTGGTTGAATGAAATACCAGAAAATATTGAGACATCATTTTCGTCAATATCGCACACTCCTAATTGAAGGTTCAAAATAATCATATCTATTTCCAGATCATTCCTTTAAACATGATGCCACATAGTAATGTGCCAAATGCAAAAAACTATGTAACATACTACAGTGAATACTGGATAATGTTATGTAGTGTTTAAAAAAAATACTAGAATGTAGTAAGCATCTGTAGTTGAATCAGAATGGTACTTCTCTTCAACTCACAGTATGTGGCTGAGCTCTTGAAGCTGCTCTAGAGCTTCCTGACACCAACACAGGTGAAGGAGGGAGGCACAGCCTGGACACAAACCGCCTACATCATGTTCCGCTGAGCCCTCCTCAGCCTCCACAGCTTCCCCTGCCTGACTCATGTGCACAGAGAATGTGCGGCTATAAAACTCCAACACGCGCTCCTGCAGCACAGGTGGAGGAGAGAACAGGAGAATGGCACGGACGACAGAAAAGGCTCTCTCAGTCAAACCACGGGCCCCTGGACCACACAGACCCCCACGGCTCTCATCCTGCCATGAGCCCAGTCTCTCAAGACCACCTTGAAAGAAAAAAAAAAAGGGAGAGTACGATTAAAACAGTAGACTCAGGAAACACTGGACAAGTAAAAACTATTCAGATTTCACATTATGGCATTATATCAATGGAAATGAAAAACATTACACTCATTAATTCTCAAAATTCAAAATTCTCATTATTGTAATGCAAAAAACTATATATATATATATATATATATATATATATAAGTTGAAAAGTTTTAGATCGGTAAGATTTTTAATGTTTTTAAAAGAAGTCTCTTCTGCTAACCAAGGCTGCGTTTATTTGATACATCAAAAACAGTAATATTGTGAAATATCTTTACAATTTTAAATAACTCTTTTCTATTTGAATATACAGTACTGTGCAAAAGTCTTAGGCACGTTAGTATTTCACCCCCAAAAAAGGTTTTAAACCAGTTATTTATATATTTTGCTGTAGTGTGTCAGTAGGAAATATCAGTTTACATTTCCAAACATTAATTTGCCATTAATTGTAATAATCTGGTGAGATTGTTGTATGCACAAGCAGTCTAACAACAGCCGGTATGATCCACACAGAGATCTGATGTCACCATCATCGAGTTTGTCTGTGATTGCAAGAAGAAATAGAAAAAAACGGAGACCAAAAGAACCACAGCAACATTTCTAAGACATTTGAAAAAAACCTTCCTGCAAAGCTACCTGAAAAACTATGTGCAAGTGTACCTGGACAAAAGCTGTTTTAAACGCAAAGAGTGATCACACCAAAATATTGATTTGATTTAGTTAATATAAGTTAATTGATAAATAAAATCTTTTTTTGACATTATTTTTGAAAGCATCCTCACTTTACAGCATTTTTACACAAGTGCTTAAAACTTTACACAGTACTGTAGTTTGCAGGAAGGTTTCTTCAAGCATCTTGGGGACGTTGCTGCAGTTCTTCTGGATTTAGTCTGTCTCAGTTTTTTCTATTTCTTCTTGTAATCACAGACAGACTCGATGATGGTGAGATCAGATCTCTGTGTGGATCATACCGGCTGTTGTCAGACTCCTTGTGCATACATACAATTATTACATTTAATACAATAAATGGCAAAATGAATGTTTGGAAATGTAAACAGATATTTCAGAGTGCCTAAGACTTTTGCACAGTACTGTATTTTAAAATGCAATTTATTTCTGTGTTGCCAAAACTGAATTTTCAGCATCATTACTCCAGTCTTTAGTGTAACATGATCCTTCATCTTCAGAAATCGTTCTAATATGCTGATTTGCTAAATGCATCCTTGCTGAATATACATTTCTTTAAATTCTTCCACTTCTGACACCGTAATATTAAGTTTTATAAATATAATAAAGTAATCTTGACTTTCGGTTGTAATATTCCTGACAGAT